>OU964966.1:5755552-6208052 GCA_918808275.2 Dolichovespula sylvestris
AAAAAACCGGGGGAAAAATGGAACGCGATAGCGAAGCGTATTTCGTTGAGGTAAAACTCGTTGCCCTTTCCAAGAGTTTACGTTGAATTTTTCATGATCCATGCATTCACTTGGAGCAATGTAGATAGATCTACGTGAAACAGAATATATCGAGCAAGAAGTCAACTTCAGATTTTCGATTTTTCCGGATTGTAAACTAATCTTCCTGTTAAAATTCGACAAATAACAAAGCGCATGTTATTATTCGTTGTAATACTTTTATTCTCGTTTCTTTTTTCTTATTCTTTGTTTTTCTTTTTTTTTTTTCTTCAAAGCATATCCTAAAAATAATTATTTCGTTGAACTTATACTTCATATCGTGCAGATATGTATATAGATAGATATGCAGGGTCACTTGTAAAAAAAAAAGAAAAAATCATAAAATCGAAATTATAGAAGAATCTATAATTAAAATTAATTTACAGCCTGGTAGTAGATTATGCGCGACAAGACAAAAGACTTCACGAAGTTCTCTCATAAAAGAAAATTGTCAAGCAATCAATTTCCGATCGATAATGTTATACGACTCATCCCCATTTTATATATAAAATCCCCATTTTATATATACAGCAGTCTGATAACAATGATGTACGGGACCGTTTGAAAGACGTAAATAAAGACGTAAATCAGACGTTTTCGCTTCTCAACGCTTCAAAAACAAAAGGCATCGATTCACGTCCTCGGTTCGGAACGTGTTAATATCGTAGAACGATCGTTCGAGTGGAAGTAAGTTAAAAAAAGGAAAGGAAAGGAAAGGAAAGGAAAGGAAGGGAAGAGAAGGGATAGAAGAGGGAAGGAAGGAAGGAAGGAAGGAAGGAAGGAAGGAAGGAAGGGGAAAGAAAAGAAGGGTAAAGAAAAGAAAAGAAAAGAAATGGACGATTTTCCTCCGGGGACTCGTCGTAATCGTCGCGTGGCCGATGATAAAAGCATTCGTGAAACTTCATAATTTTTCTTTCTCAACGGACAGGAACGAAGCCAAAGAAGGAAGTGGCTGGGGGGACGGGAAGAAGAACACGAGAGGTGAGAATTTAAAGAGAGGAGTAATGGACGACGAATGAAACGAGAATCTTCCAAGAAAAAGGTTGGAAAAAGCTTGCTCGTTGTTTCATCTTTATAATATCGCGAGTAACGACGTGGATCATTTTCTATTGTGTTTCGAATGCCACCGCCGCCGCTGTTGCCCCCTCTCCTCTGCCGCCCTTCTCGTCCCTTCATTTTCAACCCTACCGCGGAGATCCGTGGAGAAAATTTGAATGAAACAAAGGAGAAAGATTATAAGAAGAGGGGAGGGGGAGAAAAAGTTTGCTCACGCTTACTTTAGACGAGAGAGATAGAAGAGAGAGAGAGAGAGAGAGAGAGAGAGAGAGAGAGAGAGAGAGAGAGACAACAGAATACAGCATTACGTACGTATACGATCTTCTTAACGAGCGCAATCGACCGATATAAGAAGATCGAAATGTCTGATCGGAAGAGAAAATAAGCGTTGACGATTACGTCATTATTCTTTGAGTACCTACTTTACTTGTTCCTTCTACTTCTTCTTCTTCTTCTTCTTCTACTTCTTCTTCTTCTCTTCATCTTCTTCGTTTTATTTTTCCTTCTTACAATCATACTCGTAAATACCGCTATTACTAATCCATACGATTTCTCTTCGAAATTGCTAAAATGGAACTAAGAAACGAAAGTGTATAGGATAATTTGAAAACATAGATTCTATCGTGCAAACTCTTATAGTTTGGTAGTAGGTGTTAGACCGTTGTGTAGTAGGTGCCAGTGGTAACTGTACGTGCGGAAGATATAAACGATGCCAGAAGGTGAAGGTACCATCGATAAACTTTTCTCTTCTTTCTTCTGCGCCTTCCTCTTTTTCCCTCTTTCTTACAAGTTTCTACTCTCTCTCTCTCTCTCTCTCTCTCTCTCTCTCTCTCTTTCTCTATCTATCTCTCTCTATCTCTTTATTTTCTTTCCCTTCACATTTTCCCTTATTCAAGAAGAAATTCGCGGTGATCCTGTATGTTAAGCAAACCTCTCGTTTTTCGTCGTGTATCGTTTCACGAAACGATGAGTACCTCTTCCCACGTTATCTTCTCTCCTAACCATATCGGTTTGATGCACGCGCGGGAAAATTTTTTTTTTTTTCAAAATGTCTCGCTCGGTATTGCACCCTGTAACGACTTCGTGAGCTTCTTAACGAGAAAGAATCGTGTTCCCACATTTTTCTCGTCCTCGGTTATATTATATGTGCCGAATTATTCGCCCGTGTATCGTCTTGGATTTTTTTTTTTTTTCTTTTATAAAAAGAGATTGAAATTATCGTTCGCACTCGTAGATCGATAGTGAACAAATACGAAATGTTAGATAAGATTGATCCAACGACAACGCCTTTTTGTCGTAACTTCGAACGGATTTATTTAATTTTAACAAAGATGAACACCGATATATCTATCCCGCTTATAAGAAGTTACAAGAGAAATAAGAAATAATACTTTATAATTGGATGTTTTTATCACCCTTTTTAAAGTAGTTCGGGCGTACTAATAAATGACACAAGTTTTTTAGTTAATTATCCGTCGACGAGGAGGAATTTCTGTGGCGAGGTAAAGCCGTTAAATCGGATCTCTTGGTATCGAAGTAAGGAGGAAGACGGTAGGGTCGTTATCACCGCTTAAAGGATATGTCGATATAGTAAAGTCCTGTGTAAAGCTAAGAAAGTCAAGACCTTAGTCCCCGTGGGACTTGGAGATTTTGCTAGAATTACGTGGAATTTCAGCTTGGTCCATTTCCGGCAGGGAACTTTTTAACGAGCTTTAAGAAACGCTCCTTCGTTCTTCCTGCTTTTTGATCGTGGATCCCTCACCCCTGCATCCCCGCGTCCCCAATCCCATCGCATCCCCTCCCAGAACCGGAACCATTCTGCTGAATAATTTCAAATTTAGTTTCACCTCGTGTATACCACCGTTTCGTTGCAAACGAACGCTCTCGATTTTGACATACGATTTATTCGTATTATTTATAATGCCTCGCTTTCGAAAGTTATCGAAAGTTCAAAACCAGAACGAACGGAAAAGAGCACGGTTAATCTTCATCGTCGATCGAAATATCGATGATCCGTATAACAATCCGATTTCAATTTCGATACGTACGATAGCAATTTCGTTTTCCAACATCGGGAAACTCTTCGATGTGGAACTTTTACGAAATTAAAATTTCCAATCTGAATTTTCCCGATTAATAGAGGTTATACATTTTTCAAGAGGATATTGCATATTCAATATCATTTCGTATTTGTATATTTTCTGTTAAATATTTAGGCATTGCGATTCGTAATAATATGGAAATGTATAATATAAAGGGATGGGAGGAGGAGGTGGGATCGAGAACTATTATACTTTATTTCATCGTCCAATATGTTTTGATTTATCGTACGAGCATGTTACTCACCGTTATATAATGTACCTACCTAATACCTAACTCGTTAGATACAATCCCGTTTGAAATTTCTCCTATCCTCGTATGTAAATTATTATCAGCATTGTTACGTTGTCCAAGGATTACCTATCGCTGTGATATAATCGACGTACCATCACTCCGGGACACCGTTCAATAAACAGTGAATTATTGCGCGTGATCGTGTTTGCATAATGTCATGGCATCTATGTAGATATTGTTCGAAAATCGATAACCGAAACCTTTGGCATGGAATCTCGACGACTTCGTGTTAAAATATCATCGATTTTAAGATCGTGTATTCTCTTAACGGATTATTATTAAAAGTTACGACAAGTCGAGCGAAGATCGTCTAAACATTAATAATTTTCTTAGACAAACACTCGCGATCGTTGCTATTTCAGAAAAATTAATGTTTGCTCGTTTCAACATGGCGAGTCCATAAAAAAAAAAAAAAAAAAAAAAGAAAAAGAAGATATTTAGATAAACAAAATATAGAAACGATCTCATAACTCTCTCGACGAGGAACATAGAGATTTTCGATAACTTTGGTTCTCGATTAATTTGTTTATGTTCCCGATTTACATATTATATAAGTTTTATCAAGTATATATCACACGTATCGTGCGCGTTTAGATACGTCTATATAAGAACCGTTGCAATCGTGGCAAAGGAAAGGTATATTTATCGATTTCATTCTGCTTTTTTTTTTCTTTTCAAGCTTATCAAAGATTAAATCCCACGTTAATTCGATTGTAAGAGAAAAACGACAAGAAGAAACGATGGGAAATATATTCCATTAGGAGGGATTAGCGGAAGGTCGTCATAGTCGAATAGATTATTTTGGTTGATTGTTAAAAGGGAGCCACAAATAGTTGAGCTTGTTTCTAAGTACGAAGCCAGGCGTACTCCGCGAACATCATAAATCGTTAGAAGGGAAAGACTAAGCGTACGTCGAGCGCTTAGAAGTGTGCTTAGCACGTACGTACATATGTTGTACTTGGGTACTCTGCATTGGCGCGTGGAACTGGCCCCAACTATTCGAGTAGAACTATGCGCGATATCAATCGTGTCCCGGTGGTCACGACAAACGACCCTCTTGAGAGGGTCGTTTCGCCAAGTTCGTCAGTCTATCTCGGAGTATCCAACGGCATCGTTATTTTCCTCGTCGCTCTGTCACGCCACTCACCCTCTTCCATTCTTGTCTCGCAATTGGCTGTTACTCGTCTCTTTTCCTTTCCCCCTTCTCCTTCTCCTTCTCCTCATCCTCCATCTCCTTCTCCCCCCTTTCCTCCTCCTCCTCCTCATCCTTCTATCCCTTCTCCTTCATTTTTTTTTCTTTATCTTTTTCTTTTTATCCTCTTCCCGAGTCTCTTTCTCTTTGAACCTCTTCTCGTGGCTTATTTTTATCTTCCTTCCATCTCTTTTTTCGTCCTTTTCTTTTATATTTTCCTTCTATAACTAATACTCTCTTCGAGCTCATTGCATGTCTCTTTCTATCCATTCTATATTCCTCCTTTCTCTACGTTCTCGAACCACTCTCGAGATTATGCGAATTTTATTGGTAGGCAGCGAGACTACCCTCTTCCTATCCCATCTTGAAAAACTTCACGATTTTCTACGTACGAGCGCGTAATTGCGTCTCTACGTCGATCGACAAGCCTTCGCGGTAATATTTTCTCGTCAAAGACAAAAAGTGACATCGTTAGATTATTAGTAAGTATGAGAGATTGTTACTAAGTCTTCGTGTTTTAAGCGTTACAATTCAAGGATCACGAGAATCTTAATTGTTTGTTTCGACAGATATATCGATTGTTGAAAAGTCTCTTCATATTGGATTTAATTGTGAGAACAAGAAACAGAATCTGATTGGCTGGGTGTGGTAAAGTTTCATCGAAGCGTAAAATACTATGGCTCATAAAATAGACAAGCGGAAATGAAAATATTCGAACGGATAAGAGTAGGATGACGGAGAACGATCGAAATATGTTTGCTTCAAAAAGATTGAATTTTTGCACGATATTTAACTTACTCGTTGATCATATCATTTTTTTTTTCTTTTTTTTTACAATTTTCGTTTTACGTCGATGAATATCGGAAGGTACACGCGCTACCGTAAATGTTTGTAATTGGATGATTCATCGATTCAACGAACTCGATTGACCCATCGTTTACAATTTCAATATTTTTCTTCCCTATAAAATGCATGAATTTTTTTTCTTTTTTTCTTCTGTAGCACCTGGTATATATTTATTTTTGTAAATTTACAAATAATTCTCATATTAGATTTTAACGTGTAGACAATTGATTGATATCGTGGTATTTCGAAATTATGCGTATGTTTGTGTGATACGAACGAAAAATGTTATCAAACAAATTTTATCCGAGCAAGTTAAATTTTTCTTTTTTTTTTTTTTTTGTCGTTTCGAATTTAATTACTCGACGGATCGTTAAATTCGCTGGATTATTCGATGGACCATTAAAAGAGAATTTAGAAATAGGAATGGCGTAGGTAAGTGTAATTTACATACAGTTAGAAATGTCTCGTCGTCGTCGTCGTCGTTGGAGACCCGAGAAATGAGAATCCGACATGTTTCTCGTGCGTTAGTTCTTGGTACCTCGCGTACAATAGTAAACTCTCTCGTACAATAGTAAACGCCGTATTGTTTTCAATAGAGACGAAAAAATAGAAGGGAAACGAGAAACTCTGTATTGATGAAATTCCTCAAACAAAAGCTAAAAGCATTGTTTTATTCGTACTTCTCATTTCATACGGCTAAAACTTCGTTCGGTATGTATTACATGAGTGGTCACGTATGTTTGTACTATATGATCCTAGGAAAAATTGGAGTCTACGGGTGACTGAATCGAGATTTATATATTGAATCTTTTAAACCGACCCTTTTTTTCGTGAATTCATTACCTAATAGTTATGTTATGCTTCGAAGTTTCGATCCTATAATATGTATGCATATCTATATGCAGATGTGCATGTTTATATCGATGTTCACGTGTAAGTATGAATATCGTGTTTGCTTGTAGTGTGTTTTCATCCATATTTGCATATGCATGTGCTCGCGGTTGAGATTGGTACGCGTATGTATAGACGTCGAACGTGTTCTTCTCTTCTCGGATAGGTCGATCGTGTCGAGTGTTTTCATGAACGAAACGAGAAGACAAGGATGCAAGTATTATTATGCAAGGATGCACGGTTAAACGACGAATGTTGATGCGCAAGGATGCATTTACGAGGACCATAAACTGCAACAATGCGCGACATAGACCAGCTCGAATGCATTTTTCAGCGATGTTTGCGTGTATGCCAGGCTATCAGCGGTTTCCTCGTAAACCGTCGATGCGCTGCCAATCTACCCCCATAGACTGTGAATACTTTTCCTTTTGTTCCGTTTTTTTTTCTTCCGTTTTATTTTTGTTTTCCATTCTTTCTTCTTTTTTCTTTTCCCTTTACATCACGTATATTTTGCGGCTTTCCATGAAACTTCCCCCACGGGACTTTGGGAATGGTCGGAAATTAACGTTGCGAGAGAATATTCGTCGTTTTATCCGTAAATACTGTAAAAGTCGAGCTTTTTTTCTTGTTTACATGTATAAAGTTAAAGGATGAAAATGTTTTATATTCTCTAGGTTGGCGGAATTATCATTTGACATTTATTTTTAAAGGGAAGTTATTTCGAATTATTTTTCACGGATTAAATATATATATATATATATTTTTTTTTGTTTTAACAGATTTACACGTTCGTTAACAGATCAGTTGGAATATTAAATAAATATTAATTTTATAGTCTCATTGTCTTTTAGGTACTATTAATTATTTTTAATTCTAATAAATGTATCATTGTTCTCCATCTTGCCAGTTACACCGATGACAAATTTCGCTAATATTCGATACATGTATGAAACGAGACTTTGAGAGTGGATATTCGTCGGTGAAACTGAAAACTTGGGGCGTTAAGTCGATGGATCGGAGTGACAGGGAAGGTTCGGACATTCGTCGAGGACGATGGCTGCTGGCATCCGCCATCAGGTGGAGTACTCATAGTTGAGATACGCGCTGCTGCCGTGAGTGCTGTTCCGTGTATGCACGAGTAAATCCGTAGTTGGAGGGAAAAACATATCCGACGATCGCGTACGGATTTCGATTCGATATGTATGTATATGTATAGTGTATAGATTGACTTTCGATTTTTTTTCTACTTCCCTCTCCTTTCATTCTTCCTTCTTTTCAACTATTCTCTTTGAGTTAATATTTTGAGAATTAAATTAAATAATATTTTCCTTGAAAGCATTATAACTAGTCCTCACGATACAGACAAGTACCAATTAATAATTTCATTTGTCAGTAAGTATTCATTAACCTACATATAATTTTTATCAACGATGTATTCGAAACTGTATTTCCAGACAAGAGATAGGGAATTTTAGTTTACCTCTCGTAGATGCTAAAATTTAATAACTTCTTTGAATAAGAAGAAAAACGAAGCAAGTTTTTCTCTTGAAAGAGGGAGAGAGAGAGAGAGAGAGAGAGAGAGAGAGAGATAGAGAGTAAATTTACTGAAGCATAACGTATAGAATTAGTGTACGTTTGTACGAGAGAGAAAGAGAAAGTGAGATGAACACATTGATTCTTTTCCCGTAGAGGATGCAAAGTAAGGAGATACTGGAACGATGCTTCTAACAATAGAAACGTCAATATAACGACAAAAATAAAACAACAACGTGATATTCGAATGATGAAAAAAGGGAACCAATCCTTTGATATCTCTCTCTAAGGCAAAAGGTACGTATCAATGAAGGGTACGTGAATACACACACACACACACACACACACACACATATATATATATATATACATAGGATTAAGCAAAGAGGCCGCAAGGGTAAACAGAGAACGATGAAAAAGGGCGGTAACCTTTGAAAAGTGGCGCCACCGGCGAGGCTTGTATTGAAGGAAGGAAGAAATGAAGGAGGGAGGAGGATGGGATGGAGGGATGGAGGGAGGGAGCGGCAAGAGGAGTAGAAAGGTAGGGGATAGGTGTGCATGGTAGTGCAAGTTGTGGGCCACGTGGGGCCTTTGGCTGCATCCACCCAATTCCGCTACTTGAGCGGGGTGGAAACGGGCTATATTTACTCTCCACCTGCGGATTTTCTCGTGCATACACGGAACAGCACTCTACGGCGAAACACAAGGTCTCCGGCGCGTTCGTTCCTCCAACTATGACAGTATCATCGAATTCATTGAAACCAAACTTCGTTGACTCATAAAATAAATCTTTCTCTTCGGTCCATATAACGCATTTCATTTTCGTATTCGTCGATTTAATGAGCTATCCTTAAATTGTTTCTCGTTACGGATTAAAAATTGAAATAAACATGATTCTACAAGCAACTTGGATAATTCCTTGCGGTCATTTTAAAAGAATTCATATTTATTGATAGCGCGAAATAAACAAATTACGAGATGCGTTGAACGTACGTGGTGTACGTATAGACGATACGTTTGTACATAAGCTGACAGAAAATTCGCGTGTTCTTGTGGAAATTCTATCCCAATATTTTTTCGATCGAATACTACAGAGAAGAGTGTCAACGCGCGTTGATACATAATGCTCGTATCCTAGGGGCAAGTGATAAAACGCATGGTAAGGGAAATTTGGTTGAATGAAGAAAATGTTCCCAAACCGGTGGCATTTATTTTCGCGATGTACCACGAAATATTAAAAGGGATAAGGGGTACATCGTTGGACAAAAATAAAGGAAAAAAAAAAAAAAAAAAAGGAAAAACGAACAAGAAGAAAAAAAAGGTTGGAGAAAAAGAAGGGGTGATGCGTTTCTGCTTTCACGTGAGTGGTGTTTGGTGTAACGCACGAGTAATTCCCTGCCGTTGCGAAAAGGGAAGGAAGAGAGAAGGAAGGGTGGGGGAGGGGAAAAGAGGGAGTCGATTCTTCCGCAAGAGGTTCAAAGGTTATCTACGCACACTTCTTTTTTTTTTTCCTTTTCTTACTCTCCCCGTGCGCGTGTTTACTCGGCAGAAGCAGCCAGTCAGCATCTAAAGCCGTTCTCGTTCGCATACGCGCTCTTCTTCCTTTCTTTCTTTCTTTCTTCGTTATGTGACTCTCTCTCTCTCTCTTTCTCTCCCTTTCGCTCTCTCAAGTCTCTCAACGAAAAGCAAAGAGAGCTCGAAACGAGAAGGTCACGGTTCCTATCGTTGGCAACGCCGAAGAATAGGCTTTTGATGTAATACGTGCGTGCTTGGCTAACTCAACGAAGGATCGCGTTTCCATCAGTGGCCGCTTTTCCGCCACCCTGAAAGCTTCGTAGCCACTGAGGTTTACCTTGGAAACGATGCGATCGATTACCATCCATCTCCTCCCAGGTTTTTGTAATTTAATTCGTCATTTTTGTCTGTCAGTTTTGAGTTTGTTTACCGTCCGCCATCGTGAGACCGTCAACGTGATTGAGATCGTAAATACCAAGGAAAAATGTCCGAATGCTTGATAAATCTAGCATTGGAGTAAGTTCATATATATATATATACAAAAAAAATTATTTTTATTACGATAATTAATATATCGACCAATAACAATACTCTCGTCGATGACTAATATTTGGTCGTTCAATTTATATATTATATTCAATTTGTAAACACGTATAGTTTTCCTTTATCGTGGTCATTGAACGTTGCCTCGTCTCTTTACCACAATTCCGAGTTGGTTCTCTTATTAAATTAATACTAATAGACAAGTCGTGTCCATATGATTGTAGATTTAAGCTCGGTGAAGTAAGGTTGATATAATGTGGTGAGGTTGTCGAAATGAATTCTATGAGTAAGCAAAAGCGTAATTGAAGAGTGGTTAGGCGTGAAAGGGTAGTGAAATTTCGAGGAAACTTTGTAAAATCGGAAACGGAACACCGGATACAAGTTTAACGATCTACGTTCAGAAGCAAAGGTAATTCTACAGTTAATACATTTATATATATATATATATATATGTAGTATATGTATAAACGGCAAACAGGATAAAGTAAAATGGATCGCATTTTACTTTATTAAAAGCTTTAACGGAGTTCTCTCGCAAACGCGAAACAATCGACCATGAAACCAAACCACAGCTCGACGTAATGTTTTATTTTAATTATCGCTCTATCGTAATGGAAACGGAGTTCTTTTTTTCTTTTTCTTCTTTCATTTATTCATTTATTTTCTTTTTTATTTTATAACAAATAGACGATTTGAATTGAATCGATCACGCGCACAGAAGCTCATTTTACGAATTTAATTTGGCTGGTTTTACTTTTGTTTCTTTTTCCTTTTTTTTTTTTCTTGGTTTTTCTTTTTGTTTTTTAATAACGTTAAAACGTTACGAAACGATTGTCTGAAATGGTACGATTAATTAATATGTAATAAAATCGTAGAAATTTTAATCTCGCCGATCGATGTCTTTGTCGAATTTGATAGTAGCCAATTAGAAAATGTAGAATAGCGATGTATCTCGTTTTAACAATTGGAAATAACAATTCACGGTGCGTTTGCAAGCTCGCTCGATGTGAAGGCATCGAATTTCAAACGGTGGTTGTCTCGCGATATATATATATATATATATATATATATATATATATATATATATATATATATACATGCACACACACTTTGGTATAATGTTCAACCCGATACGCGGAGTATCGGAACTGCTGTCAAGTTTCAGCGACAGACGCAACCACGATGTTACTCGAAATTTCAATTCTTCGACGAGTCAGAAAAATTTTCTTTACAAACGCGAATACAATTTATGAGTTAGTTCTAAGGATTTTCTGTTCTTTTTTTTTTTCCTTTCCTTTTGTAATAAAGACAATGAAATGTATGATGATATTGGGTTCCACGATAATGGTAATAACGATCATAAAATTGTCGTCGATCAAATTGATATCGCAAAAATATTCTATAATAAGATTCGCGTAAGTAATCAGTTTAGAAAAGAGATTGAGATT
The DNA here is from genome assembly GCA_918808275.2 of Dolichovespula sylvestris. Taxonomy (NCBI): domain Eukaryota; kingdom Metazoa; phylum Arthropoda; class Insecta; order Hymenoptera; family Vespidae; genus Dolichovespula; species Dolichovespula sylvestris. The sequence goes on from OU964966.1 coordinate 5,767,049, forward strand.
ATTTTGGGTAGATTCATTCGCGAAATCGAATTTTCAGATTGCCAGAAGAGATAGATGGCTTTGGAGGATCCATGACAACGGTGCGTAGCTTAGCTCTCCATTGAACGCGAGATTAGTTTTCGTGCACTCGTTTTCTGCCTCGAGGGAATCTTTCCGATGCTTCCAGAGAATTTCACAAGCGAGGAATATCGAAGAAGCAGATGTAAAGTTGGATACGATCCGGAGATGAGAGAGAGCATTCGCGTGCGCAGTGTATGAAATGAATTCCGCTTGAAACTGTATTTTTCCATATATATATATATATATATATATATATATATATATATATATATATATTTCCATATATATATATATATATATATATATATATATATATATATATATCAAACCTTTCGAATATCCTTCTTCGTAACGTTATCGTTTAGTGTTAATCAAAGACGATGCATAGACGACATAGAGTCGATTTGAAGTTCTTTGAATAAGCTTTACATCGATTTATTATTATTATCATTATTATTATTATTATTATCATTATTATTATTATTATTATTACGATTAAGAGCGATTGAGTTTAAATGAAAAGTAAAATCCTTATATTTTGTCGTTTTTTTTTCAATGGCTCTACATATATGTGCATATAGCGTGTAAGTTTTACAAAAATTAATTTATGTAGATATATTGAGAATTAAGTGCTATATGATATATTTGATCTCATTTCATTCTATTATTTATCAGTTCGTTGAAAGAATATTTTTTCTTTCTATAATGTGATATCATCCGATGAGACATATTGACATTGAGAGGGAAGAGAGTAACGACTTCTCGACACGAGTATAAGGGGATCTTTATTACCGAAGAACTTCTCGTTGGAATTGTCGAGCGTGTATATATTTTTCTTTATCCCTCTTATTCGTTTTTGTTTCCTTCCCCTTAAACGTTGAACATTCGAAGGGATAACGAGAAACGTTCTCATCGGTCCAACCGTGTATATAGATCCGGTTGATCGTTATGACGATTGTCACTACCTTATACTTGCTCGTCTTTGTGTCACGTTTGTGTCCGTTCTTTCCTTTTTCTTTCTACGCTTTCTTGTTAACCGGTTGTATATATAAATATATATATATATATATATATATATATATATATATATATACTCGATGAATCGTAATAACAAGATGATCTAGTATTACGTACGTCATATAACCAGTCTCTCAATTTGATTCGTCCTTTTATTTTTATTTTATTTTTTTTTTGTATCATCATAAAATGCATGTAAGTAAAGTTAATAAAGTTAAAGCATTAACAACGGGGCCGTTTCATTTATTAAAATTACACTCAAGATTACTGAACGTATAAAAGGGCAAATGTTGTAAGAAATATTTCTTAGCGTCTATTGTATGCCGATTTTTACGAGTATTTCTATGACTTCATTTACAACTATTACATATATGTATTTCCATTGTGTGATGTAGTTATATAATATAATATAAACATTTACGTGTTACCACAACCTTTTTTGTTTTTCTTTCGATCGCGTTAGAGTTCGACGAACTATCTTGCAATATTCTCTACGACGAATTTCTATGCGTTTTGAAGACGAATGTTAGTCATATTTGGTTGGTCAGGTGTACGTTAGATATTCGTGGGATCAAGCGAAGCGTGTAATCTTTCACAGCTTTTGGTCGCGAATAGAACGCATTCGAGTTACGTGAATGCTTTATTTGATTTACGATGTTCGCTCTCGTAGGCACGTAAGCAACTTTCGTTCATCGAAGCAGGTCAGTGTTGCGAAACTTAACCTAAAGTACCAGGCGATCCGAAGTTTAGCTGTGCTTTCTATCCTCTCCAAGTCCTACTGCAACAAGTTTCCATTTGCTTTAATCATCTTATGTGGGCATCTAACGTACCGTAATATAATCGGAAAACTTTCTGTCTGACACTATAGTCTCTGATTATTAACTGTATCCTTCGTTTATTTAAACGGTATTTATGATCATTTTTACATCGCCTTCAAAAATATTTGAATGTCTTAATAATACTATTAAACTTTCGTGCTATCGTATTTATATCGTATTATTAAAAAAATATCATGTGGATTACGTCAATCGTTTGATACTCAAGTTTTTATTTTGAGATAAACGTTAAGGCATCGACGAGAAATTAATGAACGATCGATGCGTATTTTCTCCAAGCGAGACACCGAGAATAATTTTTACCCTGAATGGTTCGGTACTCGACGAATAACTAACAAATACGTTGATTCAAGGATAGAAAGTAAAAAATTTTAAACAACGTATGATTCGACGAGTCGGTGAATTAATCGAGCCTGGGATCGAGTTTCCTTCGATCGTTCGAATTGTGAAGTAATTTGCACGAAGAAAAGAATCGCTGCGGTGGTACGAAATGTGTCTATCCGGTGTAAAAATTTACAAGAGCAATCAAAGAGGATCGCGATCAACGATCGACCCATTCCCAAAGATCCGAGTAACAAATAATAGGTGCAATTTTCACGGTTTTTGCGTGACGGCGAATCGCAATGTGTAGTTTGCGTCGACGTCGAAAATCATCATCATCATCATCATCATCATCATCATCATCATCATCATCATCATCATCATCAACGTCGTCATAATCACAATCACAATCATCATCATCATCATCTTCATCATCATCATCATCATCATCATCATCATCATTACTATTATTATTGTTATTATTATTATTATTATTATTATTATTATCGTCATCATTATCATCGTCTTCGGAGTCGACGATGAAGACGACGAAAGACACGGATGCGAAGGACGGTAGCAACGATGCGATCGCGTCGTCATCGTTAATCAGAGATGTTGGAAATTGCGAGCGCGGCAAATCGCGGTTGAAGCGTAATTTCAGCTATCTGTATAAATCACAGTCGCAATAATTTACCGTAATTACTATCAATCGTTGGTTGTTTCGACATTGTACCCGACGTATCCGCGCTCATTCTAACATTTTTTATGTCCATCACCTTCAACCTTCGTTCGATTCGATTTTGTATTTCGCTCGCTACATTTTACACGGTCATCGTAACACGCGGTAGTTTAATTTTTTTTATTTATACATCTGCCTATTTTATCGGATAGTATTTATACGGAATACGTATGGTTAAACCGATCCATCCATGTATATATGTATGTATGTGCATGTGAAAAGGTACATGTAGACTAAATGTGTTCATTGGATACATATTGATATTCGTTACAAATTTTGTCAGGCATATAATATCGATTTCCATTAAAATAAAGATTGTTATGGCCTTCGTATTTCGACAATAATTCCTTCTATGAAATAACCGTGAATAAATGTTATAATACATTTTCCTCTAAATATCTAGAAATTTTTATTTCAAACATTTGTTGTTTATAAAACCAATAGGATCGGAGATATTAGGCCATATTTTAAATAAATAAATATATATATATATATATATATATATATATGACTCGGGTATATGGAAGATTTAAGAAAGTAAGATAATTAGAATAAAAATAAAAGATCTTCGCCAGTATTGAAGATACTTTCGTTATCCCCTAGTGCGAATGTTTGTACAGGACACATATTTCTGAAAATGAAGATTTAGAGGCTGCTTGTAATAACAACGGTGTACGAGTGTCTCTCAAAATACGACTACACAAGGCGATATCGATATTAGGGGAGGGGGGGGGGGGACGAGAATCACGTGTGCTGGTCCCGATGTGTTCAATGCGTTACGGTTACAACGCAGGACGTTATATATCTCCTATCGGTTACTGTCGTTATTGAGAGCTACGATAATCCCCCGAGGCGCGTATATGCTACTCGAAACGCAAATACGTTTTGTTATATTCATCCCGTAGTGCGAAAATTAATGGACCGGATACGAAAATAAATCCGTTATATTTACACCAATTAATCGATTTCACATTAATCATAATATAATATACGTTCTATTTATACGATATTATATATGTATATGAGACTTTAAATTATTAATCGAAGGAAAGACAATGATCGGATTTATATGACGTTTTATTGTTATCAATGTTTCATTGTTATTGATCTGTGTGTTTGCAATTTCTCGATATTTGTCTAATCCGAATGAATTTTGTATAAAATTGCTCATTATGGTCGAACTAAAAGTTGAGGCTATTTATTATCCGGAAATATTAGCTATAAGCCATAATAAGGCTATAAGGCTTTAAACGTGTAAAAGAAAGAGAGAGAGAGAGAGAAAGTCGGTAAACGACCGATGTAGAATTGTAAAGTTGGTTACACAAGAAACGCATTGATTGAGTGATTTGTGATCTGTGATTTGTGTTGGGTTTCGTGGTCTATGTTCCGTGTATACCGATGGCGCGATGGTAACTTTCTAGAGATCCAGCGTCCCGAGGTTGAAATCAGCCCGCGTAGAAAAATTTCATTTCGTAAATTCTAGCGGTCTCCCATTGTCCGACGATACGCACACACACTTTTACATTTTCCCAAACAATCGACGATATGATGATAGCCCGGCAAGCGGAAAAATTGTTTATTTTACATTTCGAATCACGGAACGTCACATATGATCTAAAGTAATACGAATGCTTGATATGAAATATTGCTTCGACCAAGAGAAAGTACAAAAATGTGTTTTTATACTTTGAGCTGTCCGTCGTGTGCTTGACAATGAGAAATATACTAGTATTTAATATTTTTTATATTTTAATTTCGAACACGATACGATATATAAATTCGTATAGCGTTGGAGAGTACGATTTATATTTTGTTTCCTTTCTCTTTTATTTTATGACGGAGTAAGGTGTTTATTTTTTTATTGCACTTTTTCTTTTTTTTTTTTTTTTTTTAACATAATTGAAATCGAAGCGAAAGAAGAGAAGAAATTCGTTTAGATCGGAGTATGTCGAGTGTTCTTACCTTTTACGACCATAAAAAGCTCGTCCAAAGTATTTTGTTGGTCGGTAGGAAGATCGAGGGTTTGGGTACGTAAGGATTTTTTCAGGTAGAAAATTACAGCGAGAGCTTAAGAGAAGCTCTCGAAATAAAACATTAATTCGGCGGATCGATGCGTTCTCTACGGTCCGTAAACCGTCGAAAGAGAGAGAGAGAGAGAGAGAGAGAGAGAGAGAGAGAGAGAGAGAGAGAGAGAGACAGAGAGAGAAAGAGAGAGAGAGAGAGTAAGAGGGTTGAGGGTGGATTTCGGAGTAGACTGTGAAACTGGAAGTAGGAGGGAAGGGATGGAAAGGTACGTGCGTCGAACCAACTTGGAAATATTACCGGGTTTGGATGCGCTAAGGATTATGTGCCCTCCCAATTAAAGTCCCGGAAATAATAAAAAGGAAGAACGGAGCCTAAATTATTCACGTTTCGTTTCCACCGTGGTCTAACCGAAATTACTTGCCGATGAGCTTCGCTAAAAAGTCGGAGAGATGGGAAACCGGATCGTTATATCTGTCGGCGAGTAAAAGGGGGAAAAAAAAAAAAAGAAATATAAAAATAGGAAACACGTTTCGCACCGCTTAAAACTTAGAGGGTGAACTTTTCCTCGATCCATCCCAGTTCTTGTTCGGGAGTATTCCTAAAGAGTTTCATTAAGACCAATAGGATCGACGAAATAAAATCGATCATAGAAATCGATCGAAACCGTAAGCTCTTCCAAATTTCACGAATTAAGAACAATTTCGTCGTGACGACGTTAGATTTATGGCAAGAAAGATCACGATCAAAAAACGACCGTACGGTCGATCCGATTCGCGCGCAATAAAACGAGAATAACGAACGCGTTAAATTAATCGTCGTTAGACTGGTAAAGTCGAGGCGAGTTCGATGCCAGCGGACAAAGTTAAAATCCGATTCGTCTCGTCGGTAAAACTCGACGAAACGGATTAGCAATGAAGCGTTACGTGGCGTCGCGACGATGGCCCGTATTACCTTAGTCGTAAAGTAAGAGGAAAGCTTTGAGTAAAAAGTGAAAGAGAGAGAGAGAGAGAGAGAGAGAGAATGAGAGAATGAGAGAAAGAAAGAGAGAAGAGGAGGGTGGTCGACGGTGTCCTTTTTTGGGACTTTAAGCACCATAAACCAAGGTGATGTAGTGTCGTAGACACCATTGACAAAGATACGACGCCCATGGGGCTGGAAAAGCTATAAGCGAGTGCTCAGCCGCAGGCTCTCCTTGATTTCTTGTCCCTCTCTCTCTCTCTCTCTCTCTCTCTTTCTCTCTCTCTTTCACCCTTTCGTCGCAATTTCTAGTGAGTGTTCGAAGGAGCAAGCCTCCTCTGGGGTACTTCGATCCTTAACCTCACGCCTGAAAGAGTCGTCGAACGATAGAGATCTTCGGAACACAACCCGCTTGCTTCCCTCGTTATCCCCTTGCGAATAACACCTAGAAAATCCTTCGTGACATAGAGCAAGAATCTAGAGACTATGGATACTTCAGAGTTCAAGTATATTTCTCTGTCTTTCTCTCTCTCTCTCTTCCTCTCCCTTTCTCATGTACACGCACACATACATATACACATTGCACCTATTACGATATCTTCCAATTTATAGTCGGTCACCGTGAGAAATGTTATCGATTATCGAGCTCGTGCTTCATTTTGTCCCGTACTTTCCTGGAAGTATTCCAGCTGAAACCGAAACTTACATTGCGTAGATGCTAATCCTTTGATCTAACGCGTGTTATAATTCTTCGAGGGAACCGAGCTTATCTCTTTAAAGATTTGTATAAATGTTAATCTCTGAAGAATCGTTATTTGAATAAATAATCGTGATTTATTTTTCAACTATATGTATATATATATATATATATATATATATATATATATATATATATAGAAAAAAAGAAAGTAGGAAGAATGGAAAAAAGATATGAAAGAAATATAAAATATCCAATACGGAGATAAATATTGAAATGGTAATAGTAAACGGAGGTGAAATGACAGTGTTCGTTTGATAATCGGAAAATGAATATTTTTGTTTAAATAAACGGTACGAGAGACATTTATATAGATACGATATACAGATGAAGTTACCGTATTTCCGATATTGTAAATATCATATTGTGTAATTAACGAGCGTCAATATTATTATTATTATTATTATTATTATTATTATTATTATTATCGTTTTTGTACATAAAAAAGACAAATATAAGAACAAAAACAATATACACGCACGCTCACACACATATGAATATGAATTCGGAATCGGAGTTGCCCTGATAAAAGTCTGAGGGATACGTCCAAGATTCTCGAGAACGATGTGCATTAGGGATCGAAGGAGACGCGAGTGGAGTGTGCATTAGGGACTGATTGAGAGGGAAACGCGAGTATAAGAAGAGGGTTTCCACGGGAATAAAGCAGTACGAGACGAAGGGATAGCGTTCATTGACACACGGGTATAGGACGCGTGCCGGTAGTCTCCTTCATCGTTTGGAGTTCTTAGCGGGGAGTGCTCGCTACGAAAAGGGGTTGCAAAAGGGAGAGAGAGAGAGAGAGAGAGAGAGAACCAAAGAGCGTATACACGCGTGTAAAGAGAAACTCCAAACTCGCGAGGGAACGAAAGGCATGCGCTTTCTACAAAGTCGCCGAGCGAAGCCAAATTTTCTACGTTCTTGACTCCAGAGTTCGATAATCTTCGTGACACTTTGTGCGCTTTCCACCCTTTTAAGTCGACCTTAAGATCTTTGAGAACGAAGCTTGAACTCTTTTGATGTCAACGGTCATGGTTAAATGTCGTTTCGAACGTGACTGCTCTTCTTCTCTCTTTTTCTTTAACTCGGGGTTTTTTTTATCTTCATCTATACGTTACAAACTCTCTCTTTCTCTCTCTCTCTCTCTCACTATCTCGTATTCTCGTTCTTAGCTCGATGTTCAAAGCAGTGTAAGTACGTGGATAAGCGAGTGTAGATACATATTAGGTTAAGCTTTCGAAGCTTGCACTCACTCTATTCATTCACTCTCTCTCTCTCTCTCTCTCTCTCTCTTTCTTTTCCTTCCAGCGTCGTTATATACGTCGTTCATAGTATATGCGAGATAAAGCATAAAGGAACGAACGTAACGAGATTCAAAGTACGTAGCGTGAAACGAAATACGTGATAAAGTGTGCAAGTAAAGTAAGTAGGTATATATATATATATATATATATATATATATATATATATATATATGTATATATGTATGCATTTCCACGCGAATAGAAAATTTCTCGGGGAAATTGTAGGTCATTTCATTTTCTTAATATTAATTCTAAATGATTGGTCTTAATTTATCTTTGAAATCTTTAACGCGCTTAATACATCATATTACGTGCTTGCATGTATGCAACTTTTTCTTTTTTTTTTTTATATCTCGAATAGACCGAGGAAATGGCTGTTGGTCGTTGAAAGGTTCTCGTTCTTTGGGGAAAATTTCTTTTTAAAGTGATATCCCGCAATTTGATGGAACTCGTAAACTCTTTATTAGTGTTTTATTAAATGAAAAAAAAAAAAAAAAAAAAAGAAAACAAAATTGGAAACCGTGATACAATTTCTCGTTTAAGTGATGAAGCCCCGACAATTTCACTCGGTCTCTTTCCATCATCGTCTCCATCTCGTTTCGCTCGTCGAGAAGTAATCAAGCAAAATATAGAATGTTTAATCGGTCTAGTTGACGAACGCATAGAGCGAGTGGTAAGGGGTAGTCGGCTCGTTGCAATCAAGGTTAGAGACGTCACGTTGGATTAAAGGATGCGACATGAGACAAAGGGTGTAGGACTGAAGGTTACGAATATGAGAGAGAAAGAGAAAGAGAGAGAGAGAGAGAGAGAGAGAGAGGAAGAGAGAGAAGAAAGGACTTTAATCCCTACGCAGGATTTCGACGGGTTTAAAGTGTCCGGAGACATGGGACCAACGAAAAGCTCACCTGGTGGCAACAATTTCAACGCTACGCAGGCTTATACGATTAACTCGTTCCAGACGTTCTAAGTTCACGGTTAAATTATGATGATAATAATAATAATAATAGTAATAATAATAATAATAACAATAATCGTTTATAGGAATATTTGGGAAAAATGTATTACCAATAATCGTCGATAAGAAATCATTCGTCTGTCTTTCATTGAGCATATCGATGATAACTACGAGCATATGTTTCGATGAGAGGTATTTTAATACTTTCATTAAATATAATTATTGTGGTTAACTCCAACAAATACTTTTCGGATATATATATATATATATATATAAATCAATTAAAAACGTCTCAATTTTTTTCCTTCGTATTTAACGACAATATAACATTCGAAATTTGTATAAGATACAAACGCTTGTTGATCGCCAAAAGAAAAGAAAATCTTTGAAGATAAAGCCGAATGACTATCTTTTAACGTACACATCGAATACGAGAGACGATGAAACGAAGAAGAAGAAGAAGAAGAAGAAGGGGAAGAAAAGCTGGGAGAGGGAGAGAAGCATTTACCATGGTACGGCGCACTCGGATGGAAAAATCGAAACATTAGAGGAGAACTTTTTTCGCGAGTTTTCTCATTACCACCGCCATGTTTTTTGCTTCACCCGCTTCTTTTCTCTTTTTCTTCTCATCCTTCGACGTTATTCCAGTTCTGCGAAGCGAACAAAAGAAATCGACCGACTTCTTCCTCTGCTTCTTCCTTTACTTCTACTACTTCTTCTTCTTCTTTTCGGTTCATTTGCATGAGCCTCGGCCTTTCTTCGGAGTTGGGTGTAAAGAGTAAAAAGTAAAAACGTAAAAAAAAAAAAAAAGAAAAAAAGAAAAGAAGAAAAGGAAGAAAAAGTGGTAAGTAAACCGAAGGTACGGCGACCGACTTTCATTACTTACTAGTCAGAACGACGTACAACACATACCAATGAGATATGTTCCTTGAAAAGAATATCGCGTGACTTTTCGCACGAAGCTTCCCTTTCCATTTTCCTTTTTTTCTTATCTTCCTCTTTTTTTTCCCCCTTTTCTTTTTGTTCTTTTCTTCGCCTCTTCCTTCTTCCACCTCGGATGTTAACTCGTCGTTCGTTTTTTTTTTTCATTTTCTTTTATTCATTTTTTTTTTTTTTTTTTTTTTTTTTTTTTACCATTAACAAGATTCCTCTTGTTATTGGGAAAACGCGACGTCCGTGAGAATCTCTACTGGCGTATCTGGAGAACGTTAAAACGATCTCTCCAGGCTTTGCTCGAATTCAAGATGAAGAAGAAAGCAAGAGGAGATAGAGAAACTCTCGATGGCTGTCCGCAGCACATGCTTGTAGACTAACGTTCAAGTTTCTAGGTGATTGTGGAAAAGCCTCTCCGTTTGTTACATCGAGCTCTTTCGGTTTGCTGCTTCCACATCCCTTTTTTAGTTTCCTCTCTCTCTTTCTCTCTCTCTCTCTCTCTTTCATTTTTTCTTTTTCTCTTTTTACTTTCTTTTTTCTTCTTTCTCTCTTTTTATTTTCATTTTTTTTCCTTTTCTTTCTTTCTTTCTTTCTTTCTTTCTTTCTTTCTCTAGTCCTCTCTCCTCTTCGCAGGTCGTTAACTCCAAAGTTCTGGCAAACTGGTGCACGGCACCTTTTCAACAAACCGTTTGTATGTTCGCGACGAAGAGAAAAAGTGAAAGAGAAAAATTTAGCGTTATTAGTGCGATTTTATGTGTACTCTTTTTTACTCGCCACTTTACTTTTCTTCTTTATCTTTTTTTTTTTCTTATACTTTTCTTTTTTTTTCTTTTTTTTTATCTTTTCTCCTCCTATATTTTCTTCCTCGCAAAATCATAAACTTTTATTCTTAAGAATGGCTAGTGGAAAAAGGTAAAAGAGGAGGGACCTTTCATCTGACGGTTTATATCGAATTTAATTTTCTTTTTTTTTTTTTTTCTCCGCGTTGTTGTAGGTGCACGTACGAAAAAAAATTGCGCGCTTTTATGGAGAGCAATCTTCTCTCTCTCTCTCTCTCTCTCTCTCTCTCTCTCTGTCTTTGTTTCTCTTTCCTTTTTCAAATTTTATGATTTCGATAGTTATCCAAAAACGCGTGAATTTTTCTTCGACGAGACGAGACGAAAATCGTACAATAAAAGTGTGCTTTCTTTTCGTTTTGGCATTGCAATTAATTGAAGCTGTCGGCACGTGAAATAATTACGAAACTCGACTGGGTACGTTGATGGAAGGGAAAAAGACAGAAAGACAGAGAGAATATGAGAGAAAAAGAGGAACATGAGGAAAGAGAGAGAGAGAGAGAGAGAGAGAGAGAGAGAGAAGAACACGACGGCACTCGGTACATGAAAAGTACTCTCGACGAGGGAAAACTCGACGATGACGACCACGACGTCCTCGTGACCCTGAGTCGTGGACGGGTCAACTAGCCACCCGGTACTCGTACGAATTTACTTCGTTCTTTATTCTTCCACGTTATGTCGCGTCGTGTTGCTACGTTTTTTTCATTGCTTCCGTGTCCGAAGTGGCAATTTCAGGATTCTTCTTCTTTTTTTTTTTTTTTTTTTTTTTTTTTTTTGTATTCCTCAATATTTCTAAAAGACGATGTTTCTCTCGCACATTGCAATTTTAACCGCAATAGGTGTAACATAGAAACATCGGAAACGAGTATTAGATGTTTATGGATCAAACCCGTTCAAAGACGTTATAAATATTATATTTTAAAAATGAATTAAGGATTATATCGTACAATTACGATTTAGATACATTATAAAGTTACAAGCGCACATGTAAATGTATATTTAAAAATCTACGATATGAATGTCATATCAATTGTTCAAGTTTACGATTCTAATCGATCATTCGACTAATTCGTGTCGACGCAATCACATACGTATGCATACCGTCTATACAAATGTTATTTTTAATATACGATAACAATAATGATAATATTTAGAACGTCTTTTCTATATTTGAATTCTACGTATTTGTATGAAATGGACTACTGTGATATTATAACTTATACGACGAATATATTTGGCTCCTTCTCTTCGTTCGGCTCTTTCGTATTGATCTACTACCACGGCAACTCCATGACGTTCTTTCGTCGTTCCCGTTGCATTACCACGCACACCCGTCCCGTCCATTCGAGGTAATCTCGTGATTTTGTAATTGTTCTCGTTCACGGAAGTAAAACGTTCAGTGGCATTTATGTACAGTTGGCGGGCCGACCGAAGTTGGCCACAAGCATCTTTGTACGAACAATTGAAACAATTGTACGAACGTATAGTGACTCTAATGAATGCTGGCAATAGGAAACACGATGAGTCGGAGAGAGAATAGAAGAGAAAGAGAGAGAGAGAGAGAGAGAGAGAGTGGACCAGTAAAGGTACCTCTGAAAAGGGAGAGATGAGAAAAGAGATAGCTTTAAGCGAAAAACATCCGAGTTGTAATTCGAACGGGCTTACCGCTCTTATTATTAGGAATTTTATCATTATTATTGTTCTACCCTCGACTATCATTATCCTATTCTTAATAGGATAAAATCCGGGAGAAAACGTAACGGCATTTATGGCCGGCTGCTTTCTATTGTAATGCGGAAAACTTTTCGCTATGGTTCTCAGTATCTTTCGAGAATTTTTACGATGAATTTACATAATTACGTTTTCTCTTAGTCGTTTCCCTGCCCTTTCCTAATTCTCTCTCTCTCTCTCTCTCTCTCTCTCTCTCTCTCTTTTTCTATCTACTTTCTTTTCTTAAGATTTATCAACAAGAATAAATTTCGTCGGGAGCCTAGTACCCGTACTCTACTACTCCGTTTTTTTTTTTTATCTTTTTTTTTCCCAACTTGATAAACCAATAAAAAGAAATCGAAGGCGAATTAGGATAAGCGAGGGTTCGATCTTTATGAGAGTTAAACACGTATGTACGTCACTTACGTCTGAGTTTCCTGTCATGGATATTACGCGTAACAGGTGGCACGAAACCGTCCGCTTTCGCACGAAAAAGTCTCATTCGGTTATATTAGAAAAGTTATTCTCTGAAACGCAGAAAGAAATTGGATCGGCCGATGTCCAATTGGCCTTGGCGTGGCTCGTAAAGCTGATTCGCGCGAGCTAGCGTTCTCGCGTGACGAATTTTCTCATTTCCTTCGGGATACTTTTAATGTTGTCACGTGGAGAGATGACAGAAGAATTTGTTTACTTAATTAAAAGACCGACGAAGAATGAGGCTCCGTTTTGCCGGAGGATGGATAAGAGAGTTCCTCTCCAGTATAAAACCAAAGTAGGTTTCCCTACAATAATGAAAATTCTTGTTTTCTAGATATTTTCATATATATATATATATATATATATATATATATATATATATATATATATATATTTCTTTTTATCTACCTCTCATCAACGTTCACCGATAATTAAGTTAATATATAAGGCCAACACGGTCCCATCGTATTGAAAAAGAAGCGGATTCGTTCTCGTTCTAATTAGCTCATTACTACAGATTAAACTTCTCGTAATATTAATTACTTCCGCATGTTTGACTTCATTGACATTGGTAGGTTTAATTTAATGAGATGACGAAAATATGGAATCCGAATATTTTTTTTTTTTTTTTATTTTTTTTTTTAGAAAGATAAAGACATCTGTCAGACGTTTTATCGAGAGAAATTTAATGGCGTTCAAGATGGAGAAATACGCTAATTTGAGATAGAGCATTCGTGTGGACGAGGAGAGAGAATGATGGGGCAAAAGAAAGAGGGATAGATAAATAGATAAATGGATAGAGAAAGAGAGAGAGAGAGAGAAATTCTATATACAGATTTATTTATTTTTTATTTCCTCTTTTTGTATGTTTTTTCTTTTCTTTTTAGTAGATATTTCAAAAAAAACGTACTATTCATTTTGTCGACGATATACCATGATGGGCTCAAAGGTATTGTCTCTACGGTACATTGTATTTATTATTAAAGTATGGAAACGTTATCGGTCGTGTAAAATATACCGAAACGGACCGATAAGAAACGAACGGTAGGGTTTAGCTTCAACTTCGATCTCCGTTTCATTTTTATTTGAAATTAAAAAACACGCGAGTGTTGTTAAAGATAAAAGTATCATAACGAAAATGTATTCGGGAGCCTTGTTTTGTATAGCTTGATCAGATACGATGAATGTACTGTTTATTCTTCCTTCTCCCAATTTTTTTCCGTTTTCCTTTCCTATTTTTTTTTTTTCGATCTTTTATTTTCTTTTACTCGCGCGAATGTAATCGAAACGTTCCGAACGACGGGAACCGATATCGATATTTGCAATTCCATAAAGCTTTTGATCTGTCGACAAAGCGAAGAAGGGAGATATTCAACTCCAATGCATCTTTCAGATTTAACAACGAAAGCGTGCTCCTGTAAATTATGTGTAAGACAATGGAAAGTAAGAGGACTTGTCCCTTGTTTTAAAGGTATCGAACACGACACGTTTGTTTTTCCTAGGTAGGATTTCTCTAAGCTTTGGGAATATCATAGAGGCACGAAGAAAAAGAAGAAGAATCAAGAGGAAGAAGAAGAAGAAGAAGAAGAAGAAGAAGACGAAGAAGACGAAGAAGAAGAAAGTTGGTACATGTGCCGAGGCAGAAGCTTCGTCCGGATTTCCTTCAAAAGCTTCCATCTCTTGGAAAGAAGAAAGTTTCGAGGGTGATGGAGGTTTTAGGGCTGTGGGGGGGGGGGGGGAGAGAAGGTACGAAGGAAGTAGCGAATTTCTATATTTCCAGCTCTGGCGTAACCGCTGTCCACGTAATGGCCGCAACTTTTGAGCAATGTCTGTCCTTGTCTTTTTAACTCTCTCTCTCTCTCTCTCTCTCTCTCTCTCTCTCTCTCTCACTCTTTTTCTCTTTGCTTCTGTTCTCAAACGGGAAGCATCCACTATAACTAACCAACCACTCACCTGAATTTCAAACTTTTTAAAAGATTGTCCGTCAACGTCCCCATGTTCCCACTCTCGCGGGAAAAAAATTAACGTAACATAGAAAGGACTCGCTTAAATAAAGAAAAAAAAAAAAAAAAAAAAAAATAAAGAAATAAATAAAACCATTTCATGTATTTTCCTTCGAATTAGAGAGCCTGTAATAAGTTCGAAGGGTTCAGTATCCAAATTCAGAAAGATATTTTGTGAAATTTCAATAGATAGCAGAAATAAGACTAATCGTTTCTTTTTTATTTGACTTAATTTCATTCTCTAATCATCTTACTTAAAGGCCGAGAACTACTAATCTCGCGTCAGTAGAAATTCGATTAAATGTATAATAAAATGCAATATTCTTTTTCGTAGCGATGAAGAATAAAACAATTCTTATTTTTTTTTTCTCTTCTTATAAATAGACAGACTAAGTTTACCTCGTGAAAAGATAGTCCCGAAAACGAACTAGAAAAAGATTTTAAATATCACGACTGCGGAGCTCATGAATTTTTTACAAAGTCGTCGTCTATCTATTTAAAAGCATAGCACGAGCGCCCTTTCATTTCTGCACGTTTACCACTCTGAAATTTACTCTCGCTCGAATTTAAAAGTTTTTAAAAGATTGCCTCTGTGTAAACGTCCTGCTCTTCGTACCTTCATTCGAGGGGGAAAAAAAAAAAAAGGGAACGGAAAGTAGAAACTGTCAAGGAAAGACGACATTTCGCTGCTACCTATTTTTTTTTTCTTATCTTCAATTTGACCCTCGAAGACAATCGCATAGTCTACAAAGAACGAGCTGAAGTTCTTTCTTATAGAACTTCTGCGTGTGCCTCCCCCCTCCCCACAAGGGAATTGTATTATCTAATAAATTATACAAAGCAGTAATAGCAGTAAGTCATTAGAAAATAGTTCCTATTAATTTTGTCAACTAATTTCTATTGCTTATGTTATATGATTTTCGTACTTTCATAAAAAAAAAAAAGAAAAAACAAAAAACAAAACATCCAAATATTCGATGATATATAGTCGATATTAATTTCTGCAGAATTACACATTACTTTCAATAAAGATAAAAATATAAAACGCACGTGGAAAATATAGATTTTAACTTGACTATCATCACGTACAAGAACGAACGAACGATATAAATTACCCATAGAATCATCATCTTCCTACATCAAATATTCAACCGAACCTACGACACAACGGTGTTCACGTTAAAGGGAATCCCTTTTGGCGGACGGTTCGATCGTGGAGTCGGCTTAAAGTTCGAAGAAATCGAAAAATAATCGTTTTATACGTTCAAGTGTCCGTTACTTTCGAACGTTCGCGGAGCCTTGAAGAAAGGCAAGCGGTTGTGCTTTTACTCGTGCATAAAACTCAGGAGCTCGATGCTTTTGTTCCATCGTTGAGTACTGGGTTTAAAGCGGCGAAACCGTGTGGCAAAAGGGACGAAAAAGAATGGAAACGGAACACCACCATTTCCATGAAGTGAGAGGGAAGAAGGATAAAGACCGAGACCGAGAGCGAGAGAGACCGAGAGCTAGAGAGCTAGAGAGAGAGAGAGAGAGAGAGAAAGGGATGAAGGGAGGAAAGAGAAGAGAAGGAGAGAGAGAAGCGAGGGGAATCGAAGAGAGAAATCTACGGTCCACGTCTTTCATGCAACGTGCAACGCGTGAGTCGATGCTTTCCGTCCTCATCGAATTACGAACGATTCCGGCCCTTGTTCTCTCCATTCCTTCTATCTCTCTTTTATCGAATCGACGTCACTGATATATACGACGTCATGTGTCATACGTCATTCCGTAACGACCCGATGTATCGTGCATGTACAATTTATCAACGTCGAAATCGTGCAGCGATTTTTTTCCTCATTAAAAGCAACTAAAGTAGCTTCGGGACCGTTTTGACGTTTTTCGAAAGAACGTATACTCTTCGTTCCATCGGACATATTTTTATATTTGAGAACTCTACATTTATTTTTTTTTTTTTTTTTTTTTTTTAATTTCTTTTTTTTTCCTTTTTCTTTTCTCGTTCATACTCGACGACGCGGTTTCTCACGTAGTACTATCCACATCTCGGATATTTGATCGGTATTCATTATCTAATATTCACGAAGGTTTTTTCTTAACTTCTATCAATCGATTAGGGAAAAAGGAGAGAGAGAGAGAGAGAGAGAGAGAGAGAGAGAGAGAGAGAGAGAGAGAGAGAGAGATAATTGAATAATTCAGATCTTAGGTAGGAGCAACAACGAAGTAGTCTCACGTAACCGTTAAGTGTGGAAACCCTTCTTAACTTAAGTTGCCTCAGGGATTTCTTTCCTTCTCGTTTTTAGTCGACGTTCGACATGAAAAGACTTCTTAAACTTTGATACCACCTCTTGTCCGGAAGCAATGTTTACTCGCTTCGGAATAGTAGCAGAAGGTTTTCGAAGGTTGCGCGAGAAGAGATAGAGATATAGAGATAGAGAGAAAAGAGAGAGAGAGAGAGAGAGAGAAAGAGAGGAGATTATCAATCAAGATGACAGCGATATAGGAGAGATCCATGCCGCATTAGTCTCCGCCTCGTGGATTCGCTCGTGGTGCCAATCACTGAGAAAACCGAAAGTCTCAAGAGACGTAGGGTTCGCAACCCTTGCCGAACAAGTCTCGGCATCGAAGCCGTCAACGCGACGATCCAATCTATCTTATCGACGTTTCGATTTTATAAGATTTTTATTTACGATCCTCGATGTTTATTTTAACGTATAAGGATTTACATATATTTTAACTTCGTTATTACAATAAAATGTAATACGAATATATTTCTTTTTCTATCGTATACATTTATTCTACGATTCGAAAGGAAAATATTTTATTTATTAGAAACGAATAGAGGATTTAAAAATACGATTTGGAATTTCATTTGGATAAAACAAATAAATCGATGCTACGAAGATTAACCGTTTTATAATAATATCCTTTATTAACGAATACTATTTCGAGAAGAGCCCGAAAAATGTTCGGTATTTTTCTGTTTTCTCTTTCATTTGTTTTTCTTTCCTTTTTTCTATTCTTTTCTCTTCCATATCTCGCATGTTCGTAGAAGCAATTTTTAGTATTTTTGGCTATATCTTTTTGCCTGTTTTTCCTCTCTCTCTCTCTCTCTCTCTCTCTCTCTCTTTCCTTCTCACAAAATCGAATGGCTGTTAAATCGGCCGAAACATTTGATTACACGAATAATAATTACGAACGAGAGAGTGCGCACGATTAATTGCAGTCCCATAGGGAGATACGATATTCGACGAGAATTTATCTTTGATGTTATACGCGGCACAATCGACGCGGTCCTCTGTACGACGAAAGAGATTCGTTGAAACGGGAACGGAAGAGAAGGAGGGATCATCGAGTTTCTGTGTACGTGTTATCGAGCACGGCCTATCTTCCCTCCCTAGCGTACCGTAGCAATTAGTTTAATTAATATCATCGCTAAAATTAATAAGGTAGGCATCGTCCATGTCGTACAATGGCGACGTTAACCCCTGTTTTTTGACGATCGGTACACGACGCTTCATAAATAGTTTCGAAATAATGCACGAGGACATTTTGAAACGAGGAATAAATAGGCTGAAGAAGGATGAAGAAGGTGATGACGAGGAAGTGACGGAAATTTCGGGCGGCGTTTGAAGCATTAGCTGGCCAGTAATTATCGACAGAGAGAAAGTCTTTTAAAAAGTTCGCGTAGGGCGAAAGAATTTGCGCATGAACTTCGTTTACGAGAGAAATAGAGGGTAGAGAGAGAGAGAGAGAGAGAGAGAGAGAGAGAGAGAGAGAGAGAGAGAGAGAGAGAGAGAGAGAGAGAGAGAGAGACAAAAGAACGAAAGTATGTGTGCAAAAGAAAATGATAAAGACAAGTCGCATATTCGTACGCGTAATATCCTAGTGACAAATATATCTCAGGGGCGTAAAACGCTCGTGACGAAACATTCTAAAAACTAAAAGCTGGCGTAAAAAGCGCCGTGTGGTCCTTACTCTCTCTCTCTCTCTCTCTCTCTCTTTCTCTTTCTCTTTCTCTTTCCCTCTTTTCGACATATATTTATAGTCCATCACGGCTTACTACGTGAAACGTGCAAAAACAGGACACATATACGCAACACGAGAAGGTTCGCATGTTGGATGTATTTTATATGACACTGTGTATATCGTCACACGATGTTGTCCCGCTTGGAACAGGTTGGCCGAGTTTCTTTGTGTTCGTCGTATTTCGCGAACGCGTTCAAAGATAGACAACGTCGATTTTCTCTCTCTCTCTCTCTCTCTCTCTCTCTCTCTCTCTCTTTCTTTCACACACACACATACTTTAAACTCTGAAATCCAAGAGATGCGACACACGAAAGCTCGCACGACAGCTATTGGCTTCTTTTTCTACTATCTCGTCTCTTGAAAATGTCTGTCTATCTCTGTCTCTGTCTTCTCTCTCTCTCTCTCTCTCTCTTTTTATTATCGCAGTAAAAAGCTATGCTACGAGCGTAAACGAATTATCATAAACATGTATGAAATCGATCGAGTTATTATGGTTCCCTTGTTATAAGAAATTTTGGTTAGGATCGTTTTAACGCATATTATGATTTAAATCTACTGCGATCACGATGTATAGATACGTAGATAGTTGATGTACTTATATATTTCTGATCCGTACTCACTTTTCCATCTGGACTGCATACTTTGATCCCCGCAAGCGAGACTATCAGGAGAACAGGCGTGGACCGATCGCTGTACTGAAACAAAACGGACGACGTCATATAGGCGGTCGAAGTGTGCGTGCGAGAATTAATTAATGTATTCGATCGATTTAATTGCTCGAGATGGAATAACATCGTTCCCAACGAGAGAGTGTGCCATGCAAATATGCGGAGGATCGGAGATTCGATTACCGAACGGACCGCCTGTTATTCGAGGTGAAACGTATTATTCTCTGTCTTTTGTCAACTGTCTATTCAACGGCGAGCTTCTCTCTCATTGGTAGAAATTAATTTCTCTGGCGTTCGAATAAATGCCGAATTATAATATATCGAATAAAATGATTACGTTCGAGTTTTTCGAACGTTTTGTGATATAATTAAAAGGCGAGTCAAATTCGAAAGTCAATTTAATAAAAATCGGATTAGAGTTTTCTTTGTGTCCGAAAGAATATACGAAAGAATTGGAGAAAAGAAAGGGGACTTTTCTGCGACCATGTTCGTTTAAAATAAGGAGACGAAAAAGAAAAAAAATATATATATATATATATATATATATATAAATAAATAAAAAGGAAAGAAAAAAAAAAAAAGGAAAATACGTACCGGGCGCTCAGAGACAAAGCCACGACGGCGTTGTTCTTCCTTCGAGTTTGCCATTGTTTTGACGTGGAGAAAGAAAAAGGGAAGATAGAGTAGAAAGGAGGGGTGACTTCTCAACGTGGGAGAAAAGGTAGTATCGTGCAAGTAGAAGCTTTTCGAGCGGTCGTCTAATTTCGAAAATTGAAAAGTTGGCAAAGTGAGCCGTGAGAATGAGAAGATGTCGTCGGTGTGCGGCATGAAACGAAGAGGACAAAGATAAAGAGAAAGGGAATGAGTAAGAGTAAGGTATCTATTGCGTGTATCCGCGTAAATGTATCTACGAATCATCATCGTTTCAACATCTCGTTAAGATCGATGAACCAACTATTGTACATGGTGTATGATAAAAGATCAACGATATAATTATGCCTACCTGTAACGTAGGAGGCACTTTTTTTTTTTTTAATTGAGAAGTCTAATATCCTCGTCTATTTTAAATACCACCCGTGGTATAGGCTCGTCGTTAGAAATGTCACGGTACGATCACGACGTTCTCCAATAAGACTGCTATTGAGGTAGTAGAAACCGTCACAAGCGACGTTCGAGACGAAAAAAGGAGTTCTCCGTTCTTTTCGGGTGCACCCGTAGCGTTTTGCTAGCTTTGTTCACCGAGGGTGATTAAAAAATTGCTGAGTGAGTCGCGTCGGCAGGGAGAATCGACGCAGACGAAGATAGAATGGAGTGAGAAAAAAGATGAGAAGAGAAAGAGGAAGGGTAAGAGAAGAGAGAAAGAGTGAGAAAGAGAGAGACAGAGAGAGAGAGAGAGAGAGAGAGAGAGTCATTGGTAGTACGGTTGGTGTGTACGAGCATTAAATGCATCGGTTACAACCCCGAATGGGCTCTTGACGTGATCGGAAAACCTTCTGGATAGGACTCCGGTCGCGTACGTGCTTTCCTATAGACTATATCCCCTTTAAAAGATGTAACAGGATATTTCTCGGAAGGTGGAAGTTAGTTATGGAATACGTCGTAAAGTTCATATCGTCGTTAGAGGCAGATTAGATATCGGGTAATGGCGAAAACAGATTTTAACAATAATGTTATTGTATCGGTGATAGACGCTATCAAGATTATCGATGAAGATTCGTTCGGGAGATGTATCAAGATATTTCACTCTCATATTGTTTCGAATGAGTAGCAAAATTTATAAAAGATACGAAAATATAAGGATAATATTGTTTAAAGTACGACGCGTTTCATTGCAACAGAAATGAATAACTCTAGGATCATATTCGTAATCATTATTACTCAGAGAGGCTAGTATTTCTGTTGAAAGATTCATGAAATAGAGATGAGCGTAGGTAGAATATTTTTTTTTTCTTCCAGGCAACATCGCTCAAATTCTTTTCTTTCTTTTTTTTCCTTTTTTTTTTGTTTTTTTTTGTTTTTCACTCATCCTTCGGTACGTACGCGTCGTTCTTCTCTCTTTCCACATTTGCCTCCACTGCTCACCCACATCTGCATAAACTGACACTCGCTCGATTTAGTCTCTTTTTTTCTACTTTCTCTCTCTCTTTCTCTTATCGTTATCCTCTCCATTCCCTATTCCGTCTTCTCTCGCTGCAAGTGGTCGATGATTGTGCGCGTCCGGATAGGAAGACGCGAAGAATCGTCGTCGTTTCTACCTGAATCTCGTTCAACGAGATAGTCGAACGAATTGAAATGAGAAATTAATTGGTTTGTCGTCTGCAGGCGACTGCACCGGCTCTTTAGCGTTTCTCTCACTTAGGATGCTGGCGGTTCACGCGAGTTAACGGAGATACGAATTGGCTTTCTCGACGGAGAGAGATTCCTCGATGATGACTTGCAAAACTCCTTTCCTTTTGTTTTCTTTTATTTTTCTTCTCGAGGTGTTAATCAAGCGGATAAACGATTTTATTGATTCAAAGAAAAAAAAGAAAAGAAAATAATGATATATATATATATATTTTTATAATATAATATATATATATTTATTATATATATATATATTTATTATATATTATATATATTTTTTTTGTTTATACGTAAATAACGTTCGATAAAGGAAAGTATGCGAATAGAAATGGATCTTTCTAGTTCGCTTGATGAATCGTATGCTGCATATGGGGTAGACAAGACCGTATATGTTATATTCGGAGTTCGTAAAATCGTTTTATCGAAGAGAGTCCCGTCTCATAAAATCCTCGAGAATGGATCGTAAAAGGCACGGTTACGAGCATTATGATCATCGGTGAGTCACAATGATATACAAAATATCATTCGGAGATCACTACTATCGGGGGAGTTACCAAGAGGGATTTTAATTTAATGCAGATGAGTCGACTGCCTGCACTATCGTTGTCCACGTTTTTATGAATTTATTGGCTGGTTTTTCTTTTTTCCGTTTTTTTTCTTTTTGTTAACATTATTTCCACAGAGTTTCTCGTTATCATTGTAAACACTGTTATATTCAAGTATTCTTCTATATCTTTTATTAATCATCCCTTAGAAACCTTATTGTTTTGTTAATTTCGAAACTAAAACTAAACTCTTGTAAATGTTGGAACTAAAAAAGAAAAATTGCTTCTTACTCAATTAACTATAGTTGGTCTACAACAGCTACCTAATTTCCTACGGAATAAGCGTAGAAACGCGATAGAAGACAAAAGTTATAATTTTCGAAATGTTCGAGCGATTCCGTGGGCACTTCTAACGAGTGCCCGTGAATTCCGAGCACCGAAAACTACGTTAACTTCGATTCGGTCGAGAATTTATCAGGCGGATTTGGTACGGCCAAGTTGGCTATTCAAATATTCGCATTCAGAGCGGAGTGCATCTGAAAATCGCATGAAAGCGGGTTTTAGGATCGAGAGAGAAAACGATTCAATGGTTGATCGGTAATTCACTGATCAACTAATGGTCGAAGGCAATCTTAAAGACCTTTGAAATCTGGAATATACCTTCCGAACGTTCATCCTAAAGCTGCTCGTAAATTCTACTTCTGAAAAGCTCCGGATCATCGAAGCGGAATGCGAGAAAACCAATTAAATGAAACGATTCTAGTCCTAGTATGACTTTACCTTTACGTCCTCGAAGCATTATCTCTTATTACAATAGGTCAACGTTTATTGATAAATCAATTTAAAATGATCCAATAATCTTTCGCTTCGTTCATGGACCAATATATTTTATCTACGAACGTCAATAATATCTGATTACTCCATTATCGATAAGATCAAAGAATTAATAGTACGTGCTATTCGTTTTAATGGAATCTATATCAACCATCGGCCAATGCGTATATAGATTGTACGAAAACAAGCGAATGAAGTAAAAGCGAAAAACCGTACGGACGATTTGAAAAGTATCTCATACAATTTGACGTAGTAGACATAGGGAATATATGGTAGTACGAGCTGATCTCTCTTTTCCGTATTCGAAGTGGCATAAACGCTTTATCAGCTGCGATAACCTTGAATGGCCAGTGAGATTCAATGTCTGGCCGCAGTTTCGTTTTTCAGCGGAAAATAGCCAACGAGCGTAAGTGAAAGTTATACGGGCTTTTCCTTTCACGTCCTGTTCATTCCATGCGAGAGAAGGAGAGAGAGAGAGAGAGAGAAAGAGAGAGGTAGGGAGATGGAAAGAGACAGAGTGAAAACTGCGGAAGGGAAAACGCACACGAGACGTAACGAAACCACTCGTTCCGTCGGCTCTCCGCGTATGAAGTTCGCTTTAATGCGTTCGAGAATAGGGTCTTCCTTTCAACCACTCCCATTTTACTTGTTCTTTTTTTTCTCTATTCTAATTCTTTTTTCCACTGTTTCTTCTGTACGTTTTGTGTTGCAGGAAGTGGGTACACGCGAGCGAGAAAATGCGGTGAATACGCATTTTCTACGAGTATTAACGTTATGAGCATTGCGAAAAGATCGTCGCGAGTATCCGGACGTGCTGGGAGAAGTCGCTCAAATTATACAATGCGAAACCACACGAAGTAGAGGAAGAAGAAACGTAGGATAGAGGGAATGTGAATTTTATGAGGCTCTGGGTGGGATATGCAGGATGTAGCATTAAAATGGTACCACCTGAATATATTTCTTGTTTATTGATGTAAAAGTGTGTTAGGGTGAAATTTGTGACCATTTCGGAGGATAACAATAGCTAATCTTTCCTTTCTTTTTCATAAATATACGATAGCTCGTTTTAAAAAACATTGGAATGTTGAATTATTTATCGAATTTCTTGTCGGATACTTGTAATCGATTGAATCGAAGTTTCGATCGACTCCTAGAGTGAAACTTTATTTTAATTTCGAAGTATCGAGTGAAACGTTTCAAACTAGGAAAATTCCCA
The DNA here is from genome assembly GCA_918808275.2 of Dolichovespula sylvestris. Taxonomy (NCBI): domain Eukaryota; kingdom Metazoa; phylum Arthropoda; class Insecta; order Hymenoptera; family Vespidae; genus Dolichovespula; species Dolichovespula sylvestris. The sequence goes on from OU964966.1 coordinate 5,791,608, forward strand.
CGTTTTATCGTTGAGTTCGATAAAACAGCATGTATGTATATGTGTGTGTGTATATATATATATATATATATATATATATATATATATATATATATGTATACACTTATATATGTATATCCATGGATCCGTATTGACATTAAATCATGTCGAAGGTATGACGACTGCGGGAAATAAATTTCTAGAAAAATAAAAACTCAACGATCGTATCATCTACGTAAAAAGAAATAAAAACGTTTTAATAACGTAAACTCGACGTGATTTTACTTTGAGTATCTTCTTCCTAGTCTCCTTTCACTTTAGATCGATTATAATTTTAATAATGTTACGACGATAATTTTTCGTCGATAATTTTTCGCTGAAAAATGTTTCTTGTCTATGTCTATGTTTATGTCTATGTTACAATGTCTATGTCTGATAATACTGGGATAAATTTATGCAAGGATTGGAATAGAGAAGAGAAAATGAAAGAAAATTTGGTATCTATTTTTTATCCTTTTGCAATTATAAATAAAGAACGAAGAGAATCCGCACATTTCCAATACAGGAATAGTAACGAACTACGTGGATTTACTATTCTCAAATTCTTGAGAGCGAGAAAGAGAGAGAGAGAGAGAGAGAGAGAGAGAGAGAGAGAGAGAGAGAGAGAGAGAAAGAGCATCGACGAGATTTGCAAATCAGATTCTATCGAATGACGTTCATTGTTTATCGATGTAACTGTAAATTTTTAACACTCGAACAACGTTTTATAATATATCATCGCGCCGTAGAAACGATTGGAGGCTATCGCGAGTTTCGAATGGTAGTTCGTGGTGGTCAACGATCACGCAGGCACAAGAGAGCTAATAAATAAAACGGTTCGATCGGTTGATCTCTCTCGTATCTCGTTTCCGTGTAAATCTATTTTTACAGCGGCTCCTACAGACATTTGACGTAAATCCCTGTGCCTCGCCTCGTTTGCATACTTTTCGAAGTATTCTGTGGATTCCACACACTTCCCTATTCTCTCTCTCTCTCTCTCTCTCTCTCTCTCTCTCTCTCGCTCTCTTTCACTGTGTCTCTGTCTCTGTGTCTCTCTGTCTCTGTTTCGTAGTAGCGGCAGCAGCAGCAGTAGATCCGATTAACGGATGTATCAGATATTGCACGCCCTCCTGCCTGCAAGTATTAAACGTTACAAGGGGATATGCACGCGCTTCTATACACACCCACGTATGCATCTATGTACATAGTTGCACATACACGTTTCGTTATACACATATGTTTACGCCTTACCCTTGTGGTTGTACATTTTCAAGGATAATAGATAACCTTACGGGGCTAGCCCGTGGGGACCAGGTTGCCATGGGAATAAGCCAGCGACCTCTAATGGAGATGGATTTCCACATCGGTGGATGTAACCTCGCTGGATGACAGATAAGCTTCGAAATTTTACATTCCACCTTTATATGTGTTGCCTCCGCGGTGCTCACGGGCCACCCCCGCGATACATGCCTTCTTGTTACATCACGAATGAATGTGATTTGTCGAAGAAGAGGAATGTGGAATGTGGATAAGGTGAATACGATATGAAACTGGTATGATGGATACTGTATGATGGAGTGAACTAGTATCAATCTATAGCTTTTATTAGTGGTTGTAACCTTGTTGAACAAAATATATATATATATATATATATATATATATATATACTGGGCATTAGAAAAATGAGTACAGAAAGCTTACTATATAATAGAATAATTATTAATTTGATAAAGAATAAAAGATGCATAATCGGTATGGTTCGAAAAATTGAATAATAAAATTATCGTATATATGATTTATGAATGCTTAGATGTAGAAATCAATGGGGAAACGTATGACTCTTGAAGAGACAAGAATTTGTGAGAGAGCTTTGACTTTAAACGCCAACGCTATTTGCTATCGTAATAGAGCGTAACGGAGCAGTCATCGACCGATTGATGCGTCTACAAAAGCATCTCTTCTCTTCTCTTCTCTAACTCTCTCTCTCTCTCTCTCTCTCTCTCTCTCTCTTTCTCTCTCTCTCTATCTCTCTTGAATGACTACGACCATCGAAATGTTGGTTCTTGCCTTTCACGCTTTATTTGTTCTCCCCGACAGGATCGAGAGAAGTGTTTGTCTGAGAACTCGAGTGACTCACTCGGTCATGAATAAGATTCAATCAAATTGAGAAGCGAAGAACGAGGTTGCATCGATTAACGTTCCTTTTTAGAGAATTAGAATAGATTTCCATGAAATCTCATAGACGTGGGATAGATCCTCGCACACCTTTTAATTTCACTATCGGCGATAACGAACTGGACGAGAAAAGAAGAGAGAGAGAGAGAGAGAGAGAGAGAGAGAGAGAGAGAACGAAATATGAAAAAAGAAAAAAGATGGCGATCGATCCGTTCGCAACGAACGAACGAAGTCGATGGAATTTTTCGGCGAAACTCGTTCGTCCCGTTTGAAACGGTATCGATTAGGATGTCAATTAGGCCGTACAAAGGGGTCGATTATAAAATGCATTTCGTTGCAAAAGAGATTAATCATGGATGCGTGACGTTGGCATGCATCGGTAGTCCTCTTAGTAGAGACAGGACAGTCGAGGGTTATCGGCCTGCTATTAACTTCCGGATGTTTGAACTACATTGTCCGTTGACAGCAGGGGCATTAATTTGTCCGGCGCATGGAATGAATCATTCGTGTTCAAGAACGGAAACTATTGCGTGATCCATTAAGGAAATACAATTTCGTATCGTGATATTTATTATGATTTTCTCTTTCTCTAGAATGGCGCGAGTTTACGCTCCCTTCGAATTATACTTTTTCATTGTAAAGAGTTTAATTGGGATTTTCGTTTAAATAGTCATATAGACGAGAACAGTGACAGCATTGGCTTCGATACGTATAAACAATTACTGCCGATATATATTGATATTTTCTATTATGGAATAAAATAGTAGTGATTAAAAAAAAAAAAAATAAAAATAAAAGAAACAACAACGAAACAAAAACAATATAAGTTTTGTTTGCTGCTGAGAACTTGGTTATATTTCGACTGTATTTCATAATAATATTATGAAATTCTGTATTATCCTGAGTCTCCATATTTTAACGTATATCGTAACGGACTACTGCTAAATTATACTTCTGCTTGTAGTAAATTAATTAGTTCGTTATATCAACAACGTTCATGAATTATTAATACAATCGTGTAATTATATACATATATACACATATATATATATATATAACGTTTAACATAATATTATCGTAGCTAAACGATTTTCACGATTTCTCATAATTTTATGAAACTCGTTTTAGACTTTCTCATTTTTCAGTAGAACCTGTAGGGCCATTATTCCGGCATATTAGACAAGAATTTAATAACGTGCCAATATGTTTTACGTGACAACCCCTCGTATGACACGGGAGTGAAGGCCACCTAGAGGGAATGAATGCAGAGACTACGTAATAAATCAGGCAGGAGAGTAGACATACCGCGACGTTGGAAACATTTTCAAGCTTCTGGTTTAAGGGTCGCATGAACACTTTCACCGGTCGTCTTTCTAAGTTTATGAAATATTTTCGTTCAAAGAGAGATAACAGATTTATCGTACAAACATTTATTAACCGGGTGGATGAAAAATTTTTTTTCTTCTTATAAGAGGAAAAATCATTAGCTTTTTTTTTTTTTTATCAAACTGTTATCATTTAAATCATTCTACCTTATGACAGTTTAAATAATTTTCGTTTGGATTGCGTAACATAGATGTAGATGACAGTAGATGGTGACATCAACGGCAGTTATGATTCGAATTATTAATGCTAACTTCCTACGAATATAGCCGGAAGATTTGTATTTCTAATATATTTACGACACATACATATTTTGTCTCCCCTCACTTGTAGTTCAGTAAATGCACGCGATTTCTCTTAACCCTCCTCCGACTCCACCTCAGAAAAATATTCGAAGGGAAGTTCAACGAGGAGAATTATTATCTTCTACTTAACGACAAATTCTATGCGTTGTACGATTAAAAAAAAAAAATAAAAAAATTCACGCGTCTCAAAATTAATATCTTTTTATATTGGCACATTTACTCGAAATTAAGTATTCGATTATAAGAAGGAATGAGATTTAACGATTAATTAAAAGAAGTAGGAAGCAATAGGGGAAAGATTAAAAGGGCCAAGAGCGACGAAGGGTTTGAGAAGAAAAAAAGGAATATGATGAGAAAGAAAGAGGGGGAGAGATGGAGGAAAAGAAAGACAGATAGATAAAGAGACAGAGATAAAGAGACAGAGATAGAGAGAGAGAGAGAGAGAGAGAGAGAGGGAGGGAGATTGAAAGAATGAAAAGGAAAGCAGAATGAACTATATATAATAAATGGGCAAGGACAATGATATACACATTTATATATATTTATGTTATTGCGAAACTTAATTATGATCGTCAACAATTATTTGTGAAAATCATTACCAGTTGGCTGCTTTTACACGATTGTGCTAAATTGGAATGGAAACACGATGGAAGTTGAAAGGACGAAGGGTACGAAGAGAAGAGGGCCTCCCTTATTATAAGGCATTCTTATTATAAGAAGGTTCCCTAATTATTGTCGTGACTTAAGGAGGAAGGACTCGGCTCCTTGAAACCACTTGGAGTACATTAAATTACGCGCTCACCGTCTTCGTCCTCATCGTCTGCTCGTCAGAACACTCATATTAAAATTCCTCCTTGTATTATACATACATACATACATACATACATACATATATATATATATATATATATATATATATATATATATATATATATAATTATTTACATATTGAAAATATGATCGTCTATCATTTAGAATATTTGCAGGAAAGTTTATGCGAGAATGGAAATCATTTACTCTTTTAATGTTAAAAATCATGATGTATGGATCTTGCTTAACCATAAATCGATCAAGAATGAAATTAAAATCATCTTAAGTGGAAATAAGTTACGATCGAGTAAGTTAATTTTAGTTGGACGTAAACAAATCTAATTTATTTCTTAATAAATCGATCTTACGAGAATATAATTTAAGAAAAAAAACAAATAAAAAAAAGAATTAGAAAAAGCACAAAGTGCGCATGTCGATCCGATAAAATCGATGTCGATCGAAGATCGTACCAAGGCGAGGCACGGCGCGGCGATACGTCGTTAAATCAAAGTAATTAACCTCATTACGATGCTTATAGCTAAATTACTTCGCACACACAGCTAATTTGCATCGGACAGAGAGAGAGATTGAACGTTCGTTCATTAACTTGTAATAACGTAGTGCTTTATATAGATCGCAAGAAACAGGAGACTTCCTCGAAAGCCAACGATCCCAGTAATAGGTATCTCGAAGTATGGTTTATAATATTATTAAAAAAAAAATAATAAATAAATAAAAGATTTATAAACAAACAATTAATCTTCTCGAACGTACCCGAATGGAAAGTTAATCGTTAAAGAATTTAATCATATATTTAAATTAGAAAATTTGTAATTTTCCATGGACTATTCGAAATTATTAATGAAACTGTTAAGATCAAAGATTTTTTAAACGATGCAACAATTGTTACGTACAAATATATCGTATAAAGTTAAATTAAAGTTATAATTTTTTGTATTAAAATTTAATATATAAATTGTATGTTTTTATATATATTTCATGTCACACACACACACATATATAGATGTAAAAGCACATAAATCGATTCAACCTGAAAATTGCTTGCAGGTAAACGATATGTAAATTTCAGAACACATTGAATGAGTTCTGATAGGGAATCCTCGAACCAAGAACGAAAGCAAGAGCTTCGTAGACTGAACTTTACAACGTGGTATTAGTCTCGGTCGTTCGATTCATATTGTTCACTGAGGTCCCGTCGCGTCGTTACCCTCGTCGTTTCTCTCTCCCCATTCCATTAACCCCATGAACCAACATGGCCGTGGCCATGCCGTAACCCTCGACGACCATTGACATTTTCCTTGCCCCCTACCGGGCAGTACACTCTGTCACGGACCACGTCATGCTTAACACTACGATCGACTTTTCTGTCACTCGCGTAACGTCTATTATCGCTTACACGCGCGATCGATCTCAACTGTAATTCGCCAACAAAATACAATGAGTGGCCGTATTTGTTAATGTATATATCTGACTAAGTACGATCACCGCCCAAATAAATACCAAAACAGTTTTTCTTATTTATCTTTTTTATAAGAAGACAAATAGATCATAAATTGATGTTGAACGTGTTTGATATTAAAAAAAAAAAAAAAAAAAAAGAAAACAATAATAAATAAATAAAAATAAAGAGCAAAAAAAAACAAATTCTTAAATGGCAAAGCCTTTATAAATCGTTTATATAAATTCTTTATTAAAAAGTGAAGAGCCCTTTCAAGATGCGCATAATGATTATGGCTCGTTCAAAAGCGGGCATGAAGAAAATCTTTTTAGACAAGTTACAACAGCTCGAGGAGAGATACAGAGAAAGTTCGTTGTTCTTACCAACTTGGATTATACTTTTAATTTATATTTCTTCAACTGTACACGACACGGTAGCGGATTTTTCATTAATCATCGTCGCGTTCCTCGTTTTATAACTCGCGGATAATAAGACGCCTTTGAAGATGATACGAAAATTGGAAAAGAGAAAAGAGAAAGAAAAAGAGAGAGAGAGAGAGAGATAGAGAGAGAGAGAGAGAGAGAAGGAAAAATCCATTTTTCAATTTGTATCCATTTCTTTTTTATTCGTTTTATATATCGAACTCTTATTATTATTATTTCCCATCTACCACGACTGTTATCGTTCGAAATCCCTCGTGAATCACGGTATGCTTTTGACATCGAAGTTCCTGCCCTTTTCCTTCGACCGGAGTATAGCTAACTTCACACACACACACACACACACACATACACACACACACACACAAACGCATACACATATTAACGTACACAGAAGGCAAAGTACGACGATGGTGGCCCGTCTCAACATCGGCTTTTCTTGCCTGCGCAGGCTCCCATGGTAAGAGAGATTTTGCATATTCAAACGTAGAACGGCGAGCCTGAAGCTGACTGCACCTCCCGCTTGGGTTCCGTTACCTACGCCTTCCTTTTAATTATTGCGATTAATTAAGTCGTAACAAGTCTGCGTTAGTAAGGAATAGCTTGCTTCGTGAACGTTTCCAACGAGTCGTCCATGCTGATGGTGATGGTGATGATGGGAGTAGTAGTGTTTTGGTGAATGGTAAAAGGGATGGTAGAACGGGGGGGTGTAGGAGAGGGAGGGAGGGTGAGTGAGTAAGGGAGAAGGGTGAATTCATTATAGGCATCGTTAGTTGCTCTCGTGCTTTCGAACCGTATCAAACGAATTGTTCATAACAATCACATTCCATTAATCCTTTAACACTTCGTTATACCATTGAATTGCCAAGATTTCTTTCCTTCTCTCTCTCTCTCTCTCTCTCTCTCTCTCTCTCTCTCTCTCTCTCTCGACTGAGAAATTGCTAAATCGCATTTCATTTCGTTAGATTCGATATTTTAATTTGTAACTTACACGTTATAGATCGAATTATTTTCCTTTTATACCTACCTGGGTAGATCTCTTCCATGGATTTGATCCCGTCTTTTAATCACGCTATTTGTTAGTTATATAGTTTTTTTTTGAAACTTAATCGGAGGGCGTACGTTTACGAGAGAACGAAATAAAAATACTCTTGCATTTTAGCACAATGGCGCAAAAGGGGAGGAGTCAGAATTCTCATAAACTTATCCTCGAAATCCGCGAGTTAGGTTACGAGCACGTTACTCGTTACTTTTACTTTTACTTCTATCTCATTGCGTTTTACGAAGTTACTTTGGTCTCATAGAGATTTGATACCGATTTGACTTAATTAAATCAAATTAACGAGACGGTGGTCGAACTAACGAAAACAAAATTGAGTAATTTTCGAGGAAGGAATGAAATAACGCACGATATTTGTGAAATTGAAAAGTGAAAGTTAGCTTGAAACGTTCGAGAGGTAAAGGGGGAGGAGAACGAAATATAGAGAAGAGCGCATCCGTGGACCGTCAACGGGACCATATTTCATATTCAGCGACCCGTAACCCTTGCAATCTTCGAGCGGAGGGTGGGCTAACTGGCCGGACGCCTCTGAAATTGAATCCACAATCCAACTTGGAGAATCACCTAGCCACGGTGTAACGTATGCATTGGTTTGAGTAAATGGACGAAGGTGGTCCTCTATCTCTATCTCTCTCTTTCTCTCATTCTCTCTTTCTCTTTCTATTTCCCCCTCATCGTAATTTCATTCTCTCTCACACACGATGATTTCCTACTTGCACTTGCGCGTTTTACAGAGTTTCTTCTTTGTCTCCTTTTCGTTTTATTTTTGTCTCCTATCTCTCTCTTTCCCTTCTCTCTCTCTCTCTCTCTCTCTCTCAATCTCTCACCAAGCTGGTCTGCTCATTGGGAGGGGTATCGAGAGTAGCTCGATACTTTCTGCACGTGGTACAGGTTTCGTCCTCATTGGACTCCACCCACGTTTCGTGTTGCTAATCCGCTTTGTCGACCATAACGTATGTACGTCTCGCGCGAATGTAGTGAGAAGAGGAAGAGGAGAAGAGAAAGAGAACGAGAAAGAGAGAGAAAGAGAGAAAGAGAACAACGAAGAGACTCACGACCTATTCGTCGAATCCACTTTTTTTTTCCTCTTGCTTGACGCACGTTCGGATTTGGTTAACGAACCACACGTACCTACCTGAACATTATCTCACTATTAGCTTACAGACCAGTAGTACGTTAGGATTTTCTTGTTACTTTTCACTTTCCACTTTCCTTTTTTCTTACGTTATGCTTTTCTACGTATTAGTTCATATTTTTGTTTGTCCTTTTCTCTTTTTCATACGTTCGTTACGACAATTTCACGATAAATGATAATGCGCGTTTTAACGATCATAAACTTCGTATTAATTTAAATAAAAAATTTGGCCCCATATAAAAGTAATTTTACGTAGATACTTATCCTACGTTTGATCGGCCGCGTTTCGCTTTGTGCGGTTATTTCGCACATAGGTATCCACGTATGGCGGCTCGCGGATTCATTTATTCGGACGCAAAAATTCAATTTCTTTTATTTCTCGTTGATTTGTCCGCTGTCAACGAAGTGCTCTTATAATGCGGAGCTATTACCGGTTCAGCACGAACTTTTAATTAACGAGCGCTTTAAGCTGGAGTAATTGGAGTGGAACGATCTGTCATTTGTAGAGAAAAACAAAAAAAAAAAAAGAAAAAAGAAAATTCAAGGCAAATATGCGAATCGATTTATTTCCAGTGTCCCTGTGTCTACGATAGTAATCAATGACACGAATAGTTCACACCTATGTACGACGACGTGCCGAGGACGGTTACGTCGGATTTGATACAGTTTTTCTTTTATAAATTAAATATTTATCAAAATGAAAGGTATCGATATCATTTTGGGAGATGCAAGAAAAGAAAGAATAAATAAAAAATCGTCATATCTTTTTGATGAAATAAATTTTATATTTCATTTATAATAGATATCATTTATAATATATATTCACACATAAAGAAAACTGCTGAACATATCACAAATTTGTGTTTGTGTTATAGATATGAAAGCGAGTACTCAACGTTTGCCTCTCAAAGGGATAGCAATTATTTTGCCATTTTCAGCGCGTAATCGTGCGGCTTCGTACTTTTGTTTGCCCTCGCAGTGAAAACCGTAAAAATGGAAGTTAAATCGCGGTAAGCATACTCTCTCATGCAATATACATTTCGTGATTTATCGGTACGGCCGTTAATTGGCCAAAGTCGGTGGATCGACAGTGATCTCAATAATTATCTTCTTGTCAGTGCCAGAGAAGCGCTTTAATTAAACGAAGAAGCCATTCTTATTGCCAATTACAAAGACGCTGTAAACGGATCTTTTCCTACTTCTCGAACTGAGAGAAGAGTCCAAGGAGAACTTTCGATGGATCGGGATCGAACCTTTCAAGAGATGAACACGAAAGGAAAGAGGAGTAGGCGGAGAAGGTGGATAAGAAGAGATAGATGAAGGCGGGAAAAGTGGATGGTCGCTGACGGTAGACATAGGAAATAAGAAGAAATCAATTAAAAATTAACGCCAACGAATTATTAAGAAACACTCTGAGACTCTTGGAACCTTACCGATACGAACTTACGAATTGGATACGGTCTGCGTGGATGAAGTTTTCTGGGACAAGGGAGTGGGGGGTGGAACTGCTCAAGAATGAAATAACTTCTTACTCGTTACTTCCTTTTCTCGGAAACTTTCAACTCTTCGAGTTACTCGTAGAAAATTGTTATTAACGGTGGAGAGTGGAATTAAAAATTTTCCTTTGCATTATATGATATCTCTGTCGTAATGGCGTAACGTTCGTTCGTCAAAATAAATAGATTAGTATTCCGTATCGAACGATTAATTCGATCGATTGTAAGACATTCCAAAGACGAGATTTATCAAATTTCGAAAACATCTCAATGCCGCAGTAAAGTATTAATCGATCTGTAGTCTATACTCCGTTAAGAAAATTTAAAGCATTACAAATTTATTCTTTTAAATTGATCAGATAATCCATTCCAGTTGCTTTCGTAAAAGGATGTTGGTATCCTCCCTCGTTCTCGAAAGAGAAAGAGAAAGAATAAGAAGAAGAAGAGAAAGAAGAAAACAAAAAGAAAGGGAAAAAAAAAGAGAAAAAACGGGCAAACTTTTCGTTTGTTTAAGGAAACCACCAGACGTGGTTAGGAATACGTGAAAGAGGCGTGGTAACCCTCATCACCCCTTTTGGACTCCGCAACCCTCATCGACGTACAACCAAATATCCCTCTTTCCTTCCTCCCTTCCGTTCTTCGTCGCGTTTCGTATGCAGCCAAACACGTTGAGCCATTCGCACGCGAAATTTATTCATCGGGCCACCCTTGCTTCGATTCTCCATTTCTCTCTCACTCTTGTTACTCATCCCAGAGAAACGAAACAGCTCGCGATCTGTTTAGGGTCGATGAAGAATTTACCGAACCGCGTCGACCTGTTGGGTATTTTGTGCCAGCCCCTATCGTGTTACGTCGATAAATTCGTTCCGTTCAAGTGGCATTCACTCATCTCTTCTCTCTCTCTTTCTCTCTCTCTTTCTCTCTCTCTCTCTCTCTCACTTTGTCATTCACTTACCGAAAATCATTACGCATTTAAAAGCAGTCCACGTTTAGAGTTTTCAGGCCACCCTTGTTTGCAACGTTATCGATCCATTCTATTCTTTAATTAGGGCATTCATTATTTAGGTCATACATATTTTATTCCCGTTATACGTAATTGTTATACCTAATACATAAATACAAATATTTTCCACGATACTTACTACAAAGTATAAAAATAAAATCAAATTGAAATGATACGATACATGTATCTATATATTTGGTAAGCTCGATCGATCGATCGGAACGTTTACACTTGGGAGAACCCATTCGAAACAAGCACGACTAAATCGTAGTGTTACGAGAGAAGGAAATAAATGCAGAGTACAAGGACTTAACGAGCGACGGTATTCAGAGATATATTATTTCGTCGCCTAGCAATTCAAACTCGTACATATTCATAGATCGCCTGAAATTTTTTCGTAATATGCATATACACACGTAGATGTGTATTCGTCTGGCTAGCCATACAGATTCACGGACACACACACACACACACACACACACACACGGTACGTACACTATGTATCGTAGACAGGAAGTCGTGGGTCGACATTAGTTCCGAATAGACTTCTTCTCAAGGAGTGTTTTTCTCGAGACGGTCGAAAAACCACAGCGAGTTCACTGGAGGTTGGCGACAAAGAATATTTATTAAGGAAAGGGAAAGAAAGGACGGCGCGTGGAGAGGACGTGAACGACACATGGCTTTACTTTCGGTTTGAGGGCCTTCGCCAAGCTTTCAAGGAACATTTAGAGATTTTCATGAGGCTTACCGGTGCACGTTACGTTTTTTGTACCCTCGTGAATCTCAAACGACTAATAGCGTGCAAAGTACATGTTCCGTCTTTGCTTTCCTCGCGTATAAGAAACTTGACTTTAAGTCTCTCTCTCTCTCTCTCTCTCTCTCTCCCTCTCTCTCTCTCTCTCTCTCTCTCTCTCTCTCTTTCACCGTTCCTTTCTACTTCACTTCTACGTCTTTTTCGTTCTTTTGATGTTGATATTTTTTCTTTTTTTTTTTCTTTTTCACTTTTACGAATAAGTCGACGTGAGTAATAATTAAGAACGAGAAGAGGGTAAAAAGTTCTCCGTCGAAAGTACAAAGAATCGTCGTCCTTGCTTCTGTGGTGACAAAGATAATTGAAATTTTTTTGGCGCACGTTCGTTCCTTTGTTTTTAGTCAAGGACTATAAAATAAGGAGAGTTCCTTATTTCTTTTTTTTTTCTCTCTTATCCTCCTTCATCAGTTAGTTCAATTTAATATCGTCGAATAGACGTGATCCATCGATGAAGTATCTTAATTTGGGTAATGAAACTTACATGTATCAGAACAGAAACAAGGCATTAAAGTTTAGTATAAGATTTAAAGCTTCAAAGTTTTGTTCGAAAATCCCTTAATTAGATAGCCACGACGACGATCTCCGAGATATAACAAAGTTCTATGAGTGACACGCGTGGGAATCGAAAACGCTGGTTTCCTCGTGCAACATCGAACTTTCGAGCTCCGCTTTAACTTCGAGGTACCACGATGAAACGTAGAAGTTTCGAACGCTCGACTAATTTCCATGAAGAATTTATCGTCTAGAATCTTTCAATCTTGATGGTTATTCGAACGATTATTGTACCGTTTTCTATTTTATCGTTTTATATTTTCTGATGTGCGTTGATGTAAAAAAAAAAAAAAAAATGAAAAAAGAAGGAAGCATATGTATTGCCTAAAAGAGAAAAAAAATATATATATAAATATATGACGATAGACCTTTAAATGTTGGAAAAAAGTGTTTTTATTCTTCTTGTTGAAGAAAAGTTTGTAATGGTACTAGATGCTTTCAAAGTTACAGACCGTAGACATTTAACTAAGTAACAAAGTTTGTTAATAAGAAATAACAAGAAAATAATCGGAAATATAAGAGAATATAAATGAAATAATATATAAAAAAGAAAGACTGATGACGATAAGTTAACTGTATCATAAATAGAGGTCGGTATTGTGTTTTCTATGTGATGGACATTATTCGATATTCTATACAGCGGTTTATAATGTACTATGGTTGATAGGGTGGCGTTTTATGTCGGTTGATGCGGCGACAGATTAACTAATAGGACCGGATGAACTAGGGATCAGTGTGGTTCAGTTTGGTTAGGATCGGATCGATTGGGAGTGTGCAGATCGGATTAGAATCTAGAACCGATCAACGTTCGGTCTAGCTTCAGAACGAAGTTTTACGAAACGGAATGCTCTTCGTGAGAATTAGATTCAGTTTAGGAACGGTGACAACGATCGCACACTTGCTTGTAAAGATTAGTTTACATGGATTAGGTTCGCCAAAGATAGTGATGATTAACGTTTGTCATTTTCTGATTTAAATGAAAAAAAAAAAAAAAAGAAAAATTGAGATTTTCTTTGGGGATCAATATTTACTTTTACAAACGTTTATATAATTTTAACAATTTTTCATCGATATATAAAAGAAACTGTAATTCTACGTCCTTAAATTTCTCCCAAATTTATCGTAACGAGACAAATCTTGGGAACGTGAAACAGAAATAATTAGCGGAAAACACTAATTACATGGTAGTGCTGCGTTCTTTGCGTGTAATGTGCGTAACGCTTTTAAGGGTCTCATATTGCTAATTTTGTGAGGGTAGGACACACCTGCAGGTGTGTAAATGAGAAATATAGAAGGTTCACGGGGGTTATCTGTTTCACCCTCTATCTCGTAAATACCCGAGCTTGGTAGCCGACTGGGGTGTTACCAAACGGTTATCTGGACACACTTTAACACGACACCTCTTTCTCTACGTACATATGTAGTTATATTCCCGGAGTATTTAATTGCTTTTTCTATTTGGTGGCTCACGTATACGGCGACTGATTTGCGGCCGACCGTTGCGATATTAATTTCTCACCATTCGCGCCAGAAGCCCCTTTTTTCGTTCTCGATAAAAGAGAACCGTAAAGCCATCGTTATATTTTCTCGGGTCAAAATGAATCCTTCCGCCAGATACAATTCCCGTTGGATAAAGTTGTAATTCTCGAGGAATGTAATTACAGTCGGGGGTTGAAACGTTGATCATAGATGAGAAAATGCGCGTTTCGAGTACACGGAACTTTCTAATCTGTTTTCCTACTGGAAAATCGATCGGCCTTGTTTGAAAGTACGCGCGTCTTGGTGATGACTATCGAGAGTAATCGAATACCGGATGGATAAACTGAGAAAGCAAAAGAGAGAGAGAGAGAGAGAGGGGGGGGGGCGGAGAAAAGTGATAGCATTACCGGGTCAGATACTTTCGTTTCTTCGATTTTCCTTCGCTTTTAAGAACAGCTTGCGCCTACGACGAAACCGAGTTACACAGTTCCCAGAAGTAGAAAACTTTTGAGTATCCGTAGCCGAATAGACCATATTGGACTCTTTTTACCTTGCCTCCATTTCTCTTTATTCCCATTTTATCTGCTATTGGTAAAGGATGAAGATTTGTGTTCATCGAAGTGCACTTTCAAATTAAACTTTCTCCGTACGAATGATACCCGATCGTTCTATATCGTTATTGATAATTATTTTGAAATTGATCGATCGATTGGAATGATGAAACGATATATATATATATATATATATATATATGACGTTGCAAACGTTGGTCGAATTAATAAGAAAAACGAGAATATTACACAGAATTAATTTAAAGAAAAAAAAAAAAAAAAACAAAAAATGGACGGAGGGAGGGTAACAATTCCTCGAAGACTTATCGATAATACGGTCGGAAAATCACCGAATAGGTATCGATCGAATCGATTCACTTCCTATCACGATTAGAATAGTTTGTGGTTAAAAATGTGAGCGTACAAAGTAACGTAGAACTAGGTTAACGAGAACGCACACTTGTGCGATCCGATTGAAAAGCGTTAAGGTAAAAGGAGAAAATATTTTAGCGACGAGGACTCTCGCCTCGAATTCTCTCATACGAGATCATTGTTAGGTCGATCGATCGAAAACAAAAAGCAGAAAGAGAAAGGGAGAGGGAGAGATATATAGATAGATAGATAGATAGAGAGAGAGAGAGAGTTTGTATGTTCGGATGATAAAAGAGATCGGAAGCAGCATTGGCTCGGAACACACTTCGATTATTCAAAGCATGATTCTTTCGAAACGATTCTAGGATTCAGCGATCCTCGTTTAATGGCTGTACCATAGCTAGCCGTTCTCTATCTATGAAAACTCTTCGACTTCGCCTATCAATGGAACTCGGATTTTCGTTTGTCAGGGGCAAGCTTTTATTCAGGCCTGTCCATCGTTCGGTCGATCGACTCTTCTATAACTCCACTTCTCTTTCTGCCTAAATCTCTCCTCCCCCGCTCCCTCTCCCCCTCCCCACTCTCTCTCTCTCCTCTCTCTCTCCTTTATTCTATCCATCTATTCGTCTATCTCTTTCTCTTTCTTTCTCTACCTAGAAAAATCGATCATGTAGATTTTCTATCGGTGGTTAATCCCGTTCGCGATGTGCAATGGTGCAAATTCGTCGGAGCGTATAAGAGATAAAAGGTGAGAAAATAAAAATCAATTGTGCTGAATTGAATCCACAAAGAATGTAAAGATCTTTTAGTTCACAGGTTATGCGCATATTGTCTGTATGATGATATTAAAAATTGAAAGGTCATCGATCTATATAGAATTATTAAAAAAGAGATTCGTGCGATTTGGAAGGATACAATGAGCCTACTACATCTATATAGGCGAATAGTGAACGAACAAACTACCCTTTTGTTTGTATGTATGTATATCTGTCTGTTTGTCTGTGTGTACGCGCGCGCGCGCGTGATAATCCGATAAAAATATAATTTCAATTATATTTTCGAATAGGAAGTAAAAGTCGTTATATTCTCGTAATGGATTTCGTATACGTTTGAATATTTGAAAAAGAACACAAAATGTTAAAGTTAATCGAGCGTAATGAGTGTTAGACTATGAGTAAAATTGTACGGTAGGAGGGAGTATACGCGTACGTGTGCGAGTACGAGTGTGTACGGATTAACGGAAGAATCCTCTTGCAGGTTCGACGACCCTTCGGGCGGTGACGGGTGCCGTCGCAACGGACCGAAATTCCACGACGATTCCGCGTAGCATCGGCTTAATTCCTTTCACAGAGAACGCCGAAAAGTTTATCTCTGTCGTTTATAAAATTGATGTTCGAGAGGGAACGTCGAACATGAGAGTAAGATGGGTAAGGTATACCGCATACAACAACATATACATATGTATATTATATGTATGCGCGTCCGGCTGGCCGGTTCGATCGCGTGTATCAATCGGTGCGGCTAATTGATAATAACAGTGCTCTTTTAATGTCATCATCCCGGCTAATTAGGATGTGGGCCTCTCTCGTTCAATTACCGTCATGTTATTATGAAACCACTCGGCTCACCCTTTATCCTGTATCCTCCTCTTCTTCTCTTCCCTTCTTTTCATTCCCTCTTTCTCTCTGTATCTCTATCTTTCTTACTCTCTTTCGTATGTGGGGGGCCCCCTACTATCGGTCTCACGATATCTTTATTACGTATTACAGTCGAATAACAATAAATCGTTTCAAATGGACAACAACGCAAATCGTCGTCGAACTATTACTTCTCGTCTAAATACTACTCGACAACTTTCAATCGAAATGGCAGGCGAAATAGTATACACAGATTATACCCTATAATCAATCATTCGGTATAATTTGTTCTAACTTGTTATTCACGTAACGTCGTGGATAGAAGCTCTTAGGATTAGACGAACGTTGCGGCAGCTGCACGATATTACGTTATTACACGTTAGATCCTGTTTCTAGTCGTACGCCATAAAGTAAGCTTATGATATTCAAAGTAAAGTAACGAAATTTGTTACCATACGCGTTCCGGGATATGCTCGTGTAGTTTCTTCAAGAATATTGGATCATTAAGCTTGATTTTTTCGTTTATTTGTTACATTCATCATTTCGTTACATTCGAAAATCACACTTTATATAAATTATATTAAAATATATATATATATATATATATATATATATATATATATACCTAAACTTAAATAAAAACGTGTATTTAGAAACGTTCGTCAAATATTAGTGTACTTTTTATGAGAGATCAGTGCTCATATCAAAAACATGGCGTTATGTGTAAAGAACGGATAAACGAAATTCTATGTCGTCGTATTGATTTCGACGCTCCCCGTCATTCCGATCCGACGAATTCGGCTCGCATCGAAGGGTTTATAAAAATCCACGCTACGATGTATTCTACCTACTCTTTCTATCTACTTTCGAACGGAAGAGCGCGAATTCAGTCGGCTTATCTTCTTTCTTCGTTTCGATAGTCACATTTGATATCACAAAACCGTTCGAATGAAATACGACGTTTAAAGATAAAAATTCCTTTTCGGAGAATTCCACGTTGTTTCTTTTCTCAAGTATTATTCCATATTTTCTTACTAGTCCCTTACTTTAACAAGTAAATCGAAGTACAACGTGAAAAAGAATGTTTTCATCGATATTTAAATCTCTCGTTAGTCGTTTGTCCGAATTGATTTCAAATTACTTCGTAAGTTGGACGTACCCTGACTAAATATGATTATTACTGTTTGATAAACCAGCGATCAAAATGAATTGAATGAAATTTCAATATTGATATACCGAGAATATTGAGAGAAATTTAATTACACGAGATGTTTCAATGGCTGAGATTTTCAATTAATGAAACTAACTAGTTAAAAATATAATTGTGGTTTAATTATAACAAATCTGTTAATTTAGAATGAGAAATAGTATGGAAATGTGTAATATCCGAAAGAAACAAAAAGTGTAACAATCAGAAGTTTGTTTACTACAATGTAAGCGATCATTGCAAGGTGACCTCGATCAAGGTCGATGACGTATAATACCGATGCTCTCTGTTGATACTACAACACACCCTCTACGAGGAAAAGTTCGAAACGAGTGTCATTATTCCGCCGAATGATCTCATACTTGAAAGGTCATTAAAGTAATTAGCAAATGGAGTAGCGGCTTCAATGGCTCTCTTGACATCCAATTACGCTTATGTTGTCGTCAATGATGTTTCATCGTCTCGAAGACGGGTCACTGAACGCGCGCGTGTGTGTGTGCCCTCGCAATTACTTGTTCTTTGTGTTCGCCGTATAGATGAAAATTAGATCTTCTACCTAGTTATCGTGCTCGTAAGGATGCATTACTATAAACGATTTACGTAAGTACTTAACACTTACTGTAATATTTCAAAAGGATTTTCTAAATTTTCAATTTATTATTTTAAAAATAAATATCAATGTTAACGTTTAAGTATGCGCCATACATTCACCATTGAATTAATACTCGAAATAAATAGGTCAAGCGAAATTGGAACAAATTATTTTCGTTCCAGTTCTCGTTAATTGCGTCTAACAAGTTCGATAAGGGCGTATAAAAATGGAGGATATCCTAAAGCTTCAGTTATTAAAGATTTTTCAGTTTTTCATGTGGCATAGCTTTACGATCATTCTGATGCATGTACTCTGACACGCGAAAAAGTCTATCCTACCTTTACGGATCTCTCGGAAGTTATATTCATATATATATATCTACTTACAGAAACATCGAATTTCCATTCGTAAAGGGAAACACATTTTCTCGATATCAAAAATAATCCAGTGGTCACATACACATATACATACA
Source organism: Dolichovespula sylvestris (assembly GCA_918808275.2). Classification (NCBI taxonomy): domain Eukaryota; kingdom Metazoa; phylum Arthropoda; class Insecta; order Hymenoptera; family Vespidae; genus Dolichovespula; species Dolichovespula sylvestris. The sequence goes on from OU964966.1 coordinate 5,810,565, forward strand.
CGCCTGTGTCCAATATATGTTTATCGAAATGTATCCTGAGCTTTAAGTATGAAAAAGAAAATTAATATTTTCCCGAGTACATCTAGAAAATCAAATCGATTGAAAACATATGAAATTAAAAGAATTTCTAATTCGACGATATTACTTTGATAATATCGATATGATATTTAACAGAGAACGTTTTTTCATTCTGATTAAAATGAAACGTATATACAAAATGAAATATTGTTATCGATATTACTGCAATATAAAATACAATGGTTGTTGACTGAACGTTTCTTAATGATACCACGAGGAATTCGATAGTAAAGAGTACGTTGATATTGTACACGACCCCTTTGACATAGTTACACTGGGTGAACGTGAATCGCTTTCATTGAAGGTTTACCTGATCGCGATGAAAAAAAGAAGTCGCTAAAGAAAGAAATACAGACGGTAGTCTGCACAGCAGGATTCTTATTGACAAAGCAATAAGAATAATGAAAACAGGAGAAAGATTCTCGAATTGCTCTTGATGTCGAGATTCTTTCTCCCTTTTTCATCTTACAGCTCTTCAGCTTTCTCGGATATTAGCATCGTAACGATCTCGGAAGAGAACGGTTCTAAAGAGAGAGAGAGAGAGAGAGACGGACAGACAGAGAGCAAGAGAGAGAGAGAGAGAGAGAGAGAGAGAGAGAGAGAAAGAGAGAGAGAGATACAGAGTCATGCGAAACCTAAGGAAGCGTATAATTGAATAACCAAACTATTGCGTTTGCAGCTGTACGAGAATCAACGCATTATCTTTGCACACCTGTACGCATTCCGCACATTTCTCATGATACGATTATATGTATGTATATGCTAAATTTATAATCAGATTTAATAATCGTTAAATCGGATAACAAGGATTCGCGTTGTTTAAGCTATCGTTTCAGCCCTTTATCACGGTACGCGAGACGACAAAAAGCGCGCGCAAAAGAGGTATAGTAATATAGTTGGTATATATATATATTACGAGCGATTAAACGACGCGGTTAAAGCCGAGCAAACTAATTGGTGGAATTTAATGAATATTCGGCATACTCAGCATAATCAGCAGAGAGAAAGAGAGAGAGAGAGAGAGAGATGTGTGTGTTTATCGATATGTAATAAAATTATTTCTCACTATTAAATATTTAAAATAATATCAGCCATAAACATAAATTACATTCACCGTGACTATTACGAAAAAGCGAAGAAATTTAGTCGAAATAAAAAATTTATTTGTTCTGATAAACGAAACGGATAACAATATCATCATTTTTCCGAACAAAGTATGAACATTCCATTGAAATCGTAAAATAGAAACTGGCGTTATAGGCAGTAAGCAAATAAGAAACAAAGTGGTATAAAAAAGGAAGTATTTCTCTCTCTCTCTCTCTCTCACGCGCACACACACACACACACACACACACACTCTTTCTCGTTCACAATGGTGAGTACCTAGTAATTAGCGTGGAGGAAACAGGTCGCGCCGATAGCAAGACGCGATAAGGCTAATCGAATCGCGCTAGTAAATTACTTTCCACCTCCTCTTCGTAAAGCAGGGATGCGTAATCAAATAACGTCCTTACAACGCGCGTAATTCGATTGCTTTCGAGGTGAAGTAGAAGAAGAAGAAGAAGAAGAAGAAGAAGAAGAGAAGGAGAAGGAGGAGGACGACAGGCTGAATGTACCGACCGGAGACGATTTGAAAATCAAGAAGGAAGGGTGGACAAGAAGAGTAGATGGAAGAAGGGCGGAATACCCTAAAGGACAATGACGACGGATGGTGTTGTACTTTCTGTCGGCGAGTGATCTAAAATTAGCGATTCCCAATCTACCCCAGGGCACTAAAATCACGCGGGAACGTTCCATCTCATTTTAGGATTCTTTCGTTTTACTAACGGCTTACACGAACGTAGATATTATTCATGAACTGTGGAACCTTGGTTGATGATCGTAAACTGTTCTCTCTCACGTGTAGAATTATTTTACTAGATACCATTCTCTCTCTCTCTCTCTCTCTCTCTCTCTCTCTCTCTCTCTCTCTTTTCCTCTTTCTCTTTCTCTTTGATCTTTCTCGTATCTATATGGAATGTTCTTTGAAGAAGAAACGTGTCGAGTAAAATAAAGGATATATTTATTCGTCGATTTTTCCTTTGGTCCAACTTTGCGTTAACTCTCGAAAGATGGACAGAGGGAGAACGTGAAGAATAAATAACTACGATGTGAAAATTGTAGAAATCGTAATGCGTTAAAAGTATAAAAAAAAAAAAAAAAAAAAAAAAAAAAGAAAGAAAGAAAAAAGTAGCGTTTAAAATGAAGCCATAGGAGAAGGAACTTCAGGATAAGGACGAAATGTGACAATGGAGGGATTGCGAACGAACGAAAGCGAAGGAAAAAGGATGAAAGTGAACGCGGTGGAAGTGTCATTAGAACATTGCTCGGCTAACTTTCTCCGAGTGGTAAAGAGGAGAGAGAAAGAGGGGAAAAAAAGAGAGGGGTGGGGGAGGTAGGAGGGGAAGAAAAAAAAAAGAGAGAAAAATGAGAAGGAAGAATGATAAAGAAGGAGGTGGAGCAAAAGCGTTGCCAAAGCAGAGATGAGCTTTTCTTCTACGAGATGGAGGATGCTATTGGGTCGAAGGGGTGGTCCGTGTCGTCGTGCTCGAAGGCATGTTGGAGAAAATCAAAGATGGCGGAGTGGGGAAGGGGATGGCATGTGCGACCGATTCTGAACCGCAGGAGAAACGAAAGAAGAAAAGGAGAAGGAAGAAGTAGACGAGAAAGGAGGAAGGGATGAAGATGGAAAGAAATAAAGTGAAGGTAGGATGAGAAGAAGAAGAAAGAAAGAGAAAGAGGGAGAGAGAGAGAGAGAGAGAGAGAGAGAGAGAAAGAGAGAGGGTGGATTGCTCACGGTCACTGTAGAGGAGGCGCTTAATTGTGTCGCGGAAATACTCAGACACAGGTGGATTCCTTTAATAATGCGCTCGACGGCGCGCTCGACCGTTTCACCCTCTTGACGTTCTCTCCTTCTTCGTACCACCTATCCATTCTCACGAGTTTCGTTCTTCTTTGTGTACGTATATTCGAGCGGGCAAGTGAATAAGAGCGACGCATACCGAGCCGTTTCCGACTCGTTTGATTCTTCTTCCTTTGGATTCTTGACATTGTCTTTGCTCGTATGCTGTCTACTTTTATATATGTAACCGCTGCATGTATATATATATATATATATATATATATATGTATGTATGTATAATCGCATCGATCATCGTTAATTAATTAATAATACAAATTGATCCCCAAAATTATATCGTCTATCTTAATTACATAAAAGAAAAATTTATTGCAGCTATAAATATTATCACACACACATATATATATATATATATATATATATATATTCTGATCGCGATATCAATACTTCCCTAGTAATACGATTTGACGATCTAATATATTCTATAACATCGAAGCTTTTTTCAAAATTGCTCTCTTAGGAAGATACCAAGATGGCACATCTGTTGCTGGGACATAAATCGATGTCCCTCCAAGGCAAACACTCAGAAGCGTGTCGCGCTTCCATCAGCAAACAGACGATCGCTACTCGACGAACCAGTTTTCGTCGTCCAACTAACGGATCGATGTTTCTCATCTTCAATATATCGAACCCACTTATGATCATTTCGATCAATAACAACAATTTCCAATTTGATTCTATATAACACGAGATGATGAATTTTTCGACGTACTTTCGGACGATCATCGGATAGTTGATCAAAAGATCGTACTAACGGATATCGTATACCCGTTATATTTGCCGCAGAAAGTACAAAGGAAGGAGGGAAGTTGTACGAACGGAAGACGTTACGTATGTACAAAGTGACGTCAAAGTTGGAATCGACAAGTTCATAGGATAGACTCTTCGATGTATTTCTAGAGCTAACGGAGTACTCGATGGTCGAAGTCAAGATACTTTGGTAGGATTCCAAAGTGATCGTTGTGGATAGAGTGAGAGAGAGAGAGAGAGAGAGAGAGAGAGAGAGAGAGAGAGAGAGAGAGAGAGAGAGAGAAAAGGAGGAGGAGAGAGTGAGTGAGTGAGAAACACAGAGAGATACGACGACGACGTGGGGTGGATAGACGGAAGCTTTCCTTTATGGAGAGGGTGAAACGTTTCTTTGACGGATCATCCGAGCTCTAGTCAGTCGGCGACGTAATCTGTCTAGGCCTTGAGGCGTGGGCGTCGCTGCTCTCTCTCTCTCTCTCTCTCTCTCTCTCTCCCTATCACTCTCTTTCTCTTTCTCTTTCTCTCTCCTTCCTCCACTTTGTTTCTGGAAAGCAACGTGGGAGGGAAGATAAGAGAAGGAAGGACCTATGCAGCCAGCTGCAGCTGCGCTAGTACGAGCTTCGCTCTCGTGATCCTTTCGTGATAAACTCCTGATAAAGTCATCGTGCGATCGCTTCCTATTATTTTCTTCGAGGTATATCCCTTGAAATAAAACGACATCTTTTTTATATTTTTTTTTTTTTTTTTCTTAAGTTTTACCAAACCGACAGGATAGTAATAACAATGTTGACACTTTTCGATAACATTGATCGATAATAATAAATTTTAATTGATTTTAAGATATATAAATAATCGATGCGAAATAATACGTATTTTTATTGCCACGCTCGCGTAGTTAATAGAAGAAGCAAGAAATTGGAGCGAATCGGATCGATCGCATCCATACGTGCGATTTAAAACTCGTTTCGCGGAGTAATCTCGATCGTGCGAAACTTTTTCTAACTATACCGCATCGCTCTAACGAGAACTAATTTTCTCATGGGGCGGACCACGCGCACGCGGACTTCTAAGAATCTCCCACCCTGTAAATCGGCGCGCGACTCTCGCAAAAGAAAAAGGAGTAGTGCCGGGGGAAGAAAAAGAAGAAGAAAGGAGAGTGAAGAAGAAGACGAGTGGACCACTCGGAGCCGGAAATTCTCGATCTCGTAACGCTGCGAAGCGATTGATGTAATGAATGTAATTTTACTCGGAGCAAAAGAAAGCGTCTTACTCTGAGCAATTTGAGGACGAGGCGAGAGGAACGAAATAATAAGATTGAAGGAAATAATATAAAAAGGAAAAAAGTTCGATAATAACGAGTTCGTGATGGAGGATCAACGGATTCCTTTAGAATTATCAGCACTTTCCTTTATTTTCTCTTCGTCTTCATTATTTATTTATTTATTTATTTATTTATTTATTTATTTATTTATTTATTTATTTATTTATTTACTTATTTACCACGTAAACATTTTCAGAACTAGATGTGTATCGTGCCTGCCGTTTAGTTCTCGTCATGTCATTAATTGTTTTTTTTTCTTTGTTCCTTAACACTCCCAACCATTATTCTTGTAAATGTGAATCAACGACAATTCGTATTCCTCAAATATGGAAACGTTGTGATATTTTCCGAGAGGAAGGAGAACCTCTCTCTCTCTCTCTCTCTTTCTCACTTCCTCATGCTTCCGGATCTCTCGTCGTTTCTTGATTAACGGCGTTCGATATTTCATTTCCTGCTGCAAGTAAAATGCTGCCACGTAAAATGATTTAATGTAGCGTTTTGATGATCAACCACCATATTGATTCGCTTAACCACGCTACGGAATCCTCAATGAAACAAAACGATAGATGGATAAGATATTTCCTTTCGTTCGGGTTAGCTTATAGATAATGGAGATATTTTTATAAAATACCTTTCATTCGTGCAGATAGAATTTTAATGAGGGTCGACGAGTAAAAACAGTGAATCTAAATGCGGAAAATCAAAAACGTCTCGACGGGAACAGAAGTGATCTTCGTAAGTACAGAAAAAAAGCGAGCGAGCGAGCGAGATATATATATATATATATATATATATATATATATATATATATATATAGAGAGAGAGAGAGAGAGAGAGAGAGAAAGATGGAGAGATAGAGAGAGAGAGAGAAAGAGAATCAGATGAGAGAGGAGAAGGGAAAGTGAGCCATTAATTAATTGCCGTAATTTAAGCGGTCCACACCATAATTTATTCTTAGCTACCGCATAACGTTGCCGAATATTGATCGCCCGTTTCAAGCACGGCTTAATAAGCGTACATAAAATTTGCATAGCAAATAATGCCTCCATTACTCTATCAAACTTCCATCCGAATACGCGGTTTCTCTCATTGGTATATAATTACATATGTATATATATATATATATATATATATATATATATATATATATATAATATATAATATATAATATATGTAGATATGTATATATATATATATATATACATACATATATTCCTCCATTTGCATTTCCTTGTGTCCACAAAATTCTGAGTCGTCATTATCCGCATCGACGCTCTTTTAACGTCGTATTGTCGATACGAAGAAAAAGCAGTTGATTATTATGCGGTACCCTCGATCGTACACGTTCGTAATAATACTAATAATAATCATCATATTCCACGCATATACGTCGACGTATATGCGACTTAATCGACGTATTCCTGCGTTTACCGATCAATGCGTTAATTAATGACCGCATTTTGCAGTCGGCAACGAAAAGACAATCGCCGTATCAAAAGCCGATTCGCCATAATTCTCCTCGTACGTATGTACGTATGACGCAGACGTTTGTTCCTCCACGCATTCCTACTTTAATACAAGCATACACGCATACATATATGTAGATAGTGTGGGCGTTTAAATTCTAGACATAGAATCGAACACATTTTACGCAACGGAATGCTCGTTCGTTTTCCACCTATAATGAACGGTACGTTGCAAGGAGTGAGCATCGGCTAAACTTTATTTTCGTCGATTCGAATGGAGAATCGGCAAACCTTCGGAAAGAATTTTAATTGTGACTTGACTCCACAGTAAAAATGCCTTCTTTGTCGTGGCATTGACCTTTTCTCTCTCGCAAGAGAGGGATAGTGTAAAGGGAAGGAGTAGAAGGAACTCTTTCTTTGTCTTGTGGGTACTTCGTCTCCTGCGAAGAATTATTCGAAAAGTTTTTCGTTCCACGAGTAAATTCCACCTCTCCGTTTCATTTTATTCTCTCGGATTCTTTTGGCATTCTCTCGTATGGACCTATCAATAGTACACTTGTTATCAATCGAACTCCCCCATAGACTTGAGTTCCCGATATCTTCTCTTACTCCGATATTACTTTTCATATTACGTGCTTTCTTTTTGTATGAAGAAGAAGAAGAAGAAGAAGAAACAAAAAAAAACAGAAAAGAGAGAAGAAAAACGTTCTCTTCATTTTGATGGAAGTAGAAAAATCGTTAGAGATTTTCGGCGATGAAATAGGACACGTTATTGTCTCTTAACGATCGTTCTGGTCAACGTCCGTTTCCCGAGCTCGACGAGCTTTGCAAAGAAGTTTTTTATCGTCGCAAGTTTTCGAAAAACCACCGACGTACATACGTAGATCATATTCTACGTTCGTTATAAATGCGACCCTGTAAAGAAAAAAAAAAAGAAAAAAAAAAGAAAAAAAGAAAGAAACAAATTCGCCGACGTACATACGCGAACAAACGAAGTGAAAACATTGAGGAACGGAAAAAAAATATTCGAGCGTAAAGGATGACGAACACAAAATAATTTCGGGACGTAGGATACGGGCGTGTAATAAAAACGTCCTCGGTACGCCGTCGGCATTGACTTTGGAGAATGATCTGAGGATTTTCGAGAGTCAAAGTCCGAAAAAAGGGGGATGATATTTTAAAGGGGCATCGTGCGCGTCGGACGGTACGGTGCAATCTCCCCATTTACAATGGACCCGACTCGAGAGCAGGTCTAATATGCTTTAAACCGCCGACATCGAAAGGAGAGAAAGAGGAAAAGAGAGAGAGAAAGAAAGAGAGAGAGAGAGAGAGAGAGAGAGAGAGAGGAGAGATTGGGGATGGGGTGCGACAGACGAACGGAAAACGGACGGATTGAGAAGAGTAAGGAGGGAAGGGTGGGGTAAGAGGAAGGGATGAAAACCACGAATATTCATAATAGGAAGTCGAAGAGAAATAAGCTGACCCTGCAAACAGCCACTCGCACTTGGCACCGCCTGAATTCTCTGCGTTCGTTATGAGGACTCCTCCTGGATCAACGATGGGAGACCGGAAAAAGAAAAAAAAAAATGACAAAAAAAAGAAGATGAAGGAAAAGAGAGAGAGAGAGACAGAAAGAGAGCTACGACGCCCCTTCTTCTCTGCTATTCCTTTTTACGCGCTTTTTTCCTTCTCGTCTTTGGTAGACTCCCGTCGAGGGCTCGCAGGATGGATTCGTTTCAGGATTGCGTTGGATCCGGGCAGAGACAGGGCGTCAATGTCCGATCAAGAGATCGACCCTGTCTAACGCTATCTGTTATTTATTTTTCTTTTGCTTTTGATTTTGCCTTTGCCTTGCTCCTTAAACATCTTTGAGGGAACTTCCAACGGAAAAATTTATCGGGTTTCTTGTACGTCAATTTCTGATGAGCTGTGAATATGATTTTTTTTTTTTTTTATTAAAGACATCGGAAGTAAATCTCTTTGCTTTCCTTTTAAGTGATCCATAAAAAAAGAAAAAAAAAAAAAGAAACAAAAGGGAAGTAGTTTCTCTAGCAATCAAATATTTCGTCGTTTTAATGAAAATCCTTTGATCGTGCGATATAATTCGCGCCAATATAGTTATACGAGTCATCGACGAAATAATTGCTTCGAAAGGATCAATGCGATCAAAGCGAAAGGGATGGAAATATTCGCAGACGGAAAAATCTGACGAACGTAAGAGAGTGAGAGAGTGAGAGAGAGAGAGAGAGAGAGAGAGAGAGAGAGAAAGAGGGAAGGAGAAAGAGAGTGAAGGAAGGTAAAATAGGGAAAAGGGAGGATAGAATTGAAAGAAAATGATAAAAAATGCGAGCGGTGTTGATTCGAAGGTCGAAAAAGGGAAAAGAACGACAATAATAGCAGGGAATAACAACAATAACAATAACAATAATGGGGTAGTCTTGCAAACGGGTTGTGAGAAAGAAAAAGATAGAGACTGAGAGAAAGAGAGAGAAGAAATTCGCTTGGGCTTGGTAATGGTCTCTTGATATTTTGATGGAGGTGTACGCTATTTCTTTTCTCCGATGGCCTCTGATTCTCTCTCTCTCTCTCTCTCTTTCGTTCGCTCTCGCTCATTTTTTCTCTTGTTCACTCCAGTCGCAGCTTTACCCTCATTTTCCGACATACAAAGGTCGTCATTATAAATTGATGAGGGCACCCTGACTCTCGCAAATCTATAACGGACTGTTTGTTTGGGTGAAATTGGAGGAAAACATTGCGGTGAGCACCACCCCGGGCGATATACGCCGACCGCAGACGCTTTGGGACGGGTTCGAGGCTCGATGGCTGACCCGACCCGGGTAGAGGTGGGAGAGGTATGAGAGGTGGTAGCTGCTAGCAAGGGTACGAGCGTTTTTACGTCGCGTCGTTCTTTTTCGCGGATGCACACGCGTCCACTTCTTTTCTCTCTCTCTCTCTCTCTCCCCCTCTCTCTCACTCTATCTCATTTTGCCTGTTTTGTTTTTCAGTTTTCCCATTTTTTGTTTTTTTGCTTTTTTAATTTTTTTATTTTTTTCAAAGTCCCCTTTCCCGTCAAAAGTTTGTCGCGTCCGACGACACTTTACTCGGGCCACCGGTAGCCAAGCACCGTGCAAACAAATTTTAACAAGTTTCCAACGATTACGATGTTGTGTAAAAGCGGCGCGGTTAATCGTGACGCTTTGACAGTCGTTTGGCCGTACGTTTTGTTTAACGAGATAATGTGCAATGGTGACCGTGTGTTTTCACAACTCGCTAATGAGATTGGTAATTAGGAAGAAATTCGTCGGAATATAAAAAAAAAAAAAAAATTATCTTGATTACTTTGTGACGCAACTCATCTCGGTTTGTCCTTCTATCCTAAATTTTCTTTTCGAGACATTACCCACGCCTAATAATATAGAATTTATAATACGTAGAATATATTTATCGTACCCTTTTGATACCATTAATTATTATTTTTTGCGAGAAATTTCTTTGTTCCATTCCTGCAATTTCAGCCAATTATGATGCTAACTGGCTCGTGCCGACGTCGTTTTCAAGCTCTTGCGAGCAACGACCGATTACGGGAGATAATTAAAAAGGTCGCAAAAAGGAGGATACAAATCTCGGAGAAAAAGAGATAGTTTGCCGGTTAGAGCTGTCACTTCTCTTTTAATCAGAATTTTCATGAGCTCGTCCGGGCGAAAGAGTTACGTGATACTTTTCTTTGAGTTAAAAAGGGTAAAGCTTTTTCAGCAATCTTCGAGCAAGAGAAAGTTAAAGAGAGAGAGAGAGAGAGAAGGAAAGAAAGATAGAAAGATGTTTAAAACTTACTCAAATCTTTGCCCTAACGAAAAGAACTTGTACCCGAATAGCCTATAAAATTCTCCTTCCTTCTCGGAGTACGCTTTCTTCTTTTATAAACTCAATCAATATAAACCCGTACGAGAGAACGAGGATGAGTTACTCGATTTTGACAAGCGTACAGAAAGAAAGAAAATTACAAAGGGAACGAATAAAAACAAGATAACGAAACTATGAGATCGTTACTATACGTCGATTAAAATCAAATCAAATTCGAATACTCCGTCAAAATGACTCAAACCCTTTAACTTGTTTAATAATCGTAAGTCGGAACGCTCGAAGACTCGAGTGGGCACTTTATTTTCCTTGCGAACTATCAGCGGGAAATCCTTAACGAAAGCCGTTTATAGCTCATTACGATCTCGTTTAGGAGACGAGAAACGAGAAAGACGGAGGAGAAGAAGAAGAAGAAAGAGGAGGAGGAGGAGGAGAAGAAGAAGAAGAAGAAAGAGGAGGAGGAGAAGAAAGAGAACGGAGAGGCCAATGGAGAAACATCGTCGGATTTATGATCGTTTTACCAAAGGAGAATGATGGAAGAGTCGCTACCGTAAAAACGACCACTTGTCTTTCTCTTCTCTCTCTCTCTCTCTCCCTCTCTCTCTCTCTCTCTCTCTCTCTCTCTCTCTCTTTCCTTATTTCTCTCTAACGACTAGCAGGACAAATTCAAAAGTATCCACGCGCTCTTTTCTCATCCATCGTCTCACTCAATCGACCCATCTTCTCTCTCTCTCTCTATCTATCTATCTATCTATCTCTTTTTTTATCCCCCTTTTTTTCTCTTTACAACGTTGTACGCCTACACGAAGAATAGACGACCCTTCATTCACGAGGCACGTATTATTTGTCACTTTCCGACAATGCTAGAGAAATCCTTCGAAGTCCGCCGAGAGTCTAACACTCGCCGGAACGAACGACCATGAGCACACCTTTTTTTTCGTAAAGAGAAAGAGCGAAAAAGAGAGAGAGAGAGAGAGAGAGAGAGAGAAGGAGAGATGAAATTTCGTCAAGGGAGCTTGATTTATGATCGTTCGACCTTCTTTTTCCCACCCTTTTCGTCTCCCTTCGTCGTCATTCTCGTACTGACCGTAAAGCACTCGTCGTCCAAGCAAAAAGAAAGAGAGACAAATAGGTAGATAGATGGATAGATAGATAGATAGATAGACAAGATAGATAAAGAGAGAGAGAAAGGGAGAGAAGTAAAAAGAAAATTCAACGTTATAGACGACGATGTTACTTCGTTCGGACAACGTTAATGCTTTCAATCAAACTTTTGTTTGATACGCTGTAACTACTTACTTGTAATAGAGTTTGTTATTCCATAGACCAGAATTAAATTCATTCCATTCGTCATTTTTCTAACGACATGACATAAGCACTTACATACATACATACAAACATACATATCTACATTTATCTTAAATGATACGTCGACGTTACTGCGATTTCGTTTCGATGGCCATTCGATCGTATTCGTTTCTTTTTTTTTTTTTTCTTTTTCTTTTTGAGAGAGAGGTGGGACTATTTGTAAAACTGATATATCCATATCACCGTTTTGTTAATGAATAATAATAATGATAATAATAATAATAAAAAAAGGACGACGATCTGTAGTGAAATTTTTTACTTTAATTTATATCAATATCACCTTAAAAGATAGCCGTTGAAACTGTATGACAAATATTTTAAAGAAATTCAATATAAATTTATAAATTAATGAGTATGGGATATATAGTTTGGTAGAAAATAAATTTTGCGAAAGGGATATATCGCCGAGACGGTAAATTCATCATTGTTAAAATGATCTAGGAGCATTTTACATAGAACGTCCTTAGTATACCTAACGTTCGAGCTTCTTGTCGTCGCGAAGGGGGTAATAACTCAGCGATTTTAATTTCAGCGTGCTATGGCGAAGCCATTAATACGATCATAAATCGTAGCTCAAATCGGTATTCTCGCTTGATTACACCGTCGAATTAAGTAGAGCGCCGGGGCACGGTATATCTTCGATAATCTCAGGGCTGTTCTCGATTTAGCCGAGGCGAGTGCTCCCATGGGCCACTCTATTCTACGAGCTCGTCTTCCCTTCCGTCCTTCCTGCTTTTCTAATAGCGTGAAACCATCTTGTGATTCATACCTCATTATTATTCTTTCGTTTGTATATCGAACGAAGAGCTTCTGGTAAGGTGTATATCTATATGAAAATTTTTTACGATGTATCGTTGAAACATACGAAATAGTTTATACCTTAGATCCCGTTGATTTTATATTCCTTCATAAAAATACGAGCTGTGATCGAGTCGACGTTGAAAATTATATCTTCTCAGAAATGACACGAAAACTTTGAACGAACTCGTTGTTCCTTCCATGTAATAAAAAAAAGCTACACATACAGAGAGAGAGAGAGAGAGAGAGAGAGAGAGAGAGAGAGAACATACTACAAATATCATGGAGACATCGAAGCAATATATATCATCGTGATCGCGTCCAGTGACATTCGACGGGACAACGAAAATCCCCAAACGCAGGATGGATTGGCTCTCAAGGGTACGAAGAAGTATCCGTTGAAATCGATACGAAGAAGAAATTCGTGGCCATCGATGAAATAGTCATAGGACAGATAGCATTCCCTAAGATATCGGTTGGATTGAAACGATTTTCAGAAGGGTCAAAGGGATTTGTCGTATACATCCAAGGTCTAAGAAGAATGAAAGTATATTTGAAAAGTAGGTCGTGAAAGGTAAAGAGTAATTGGTCGTAGGGCAACTCTCCTTGTTCCATTCTACGTTCCTTGTCGTTAAGGTGTCTGAGAGAACGAGGATGAGGAAAAGTAGGAGAAGGAAACAGAAGACACTGAGACCTCTCTTCGACGTTGGATGCGTCTCAAATAAAACGTGGTTGTGGTGTTAATCAAGAGCCAGGTCTTTTTATGAGGGTCGAAGAAAGGACAGTGGAAAGAGAGAGGATATACTCCTAGTCAAACACGTGAGTCGATCTCTTTGTGCGTGATATTGTCGTGAAAATAGAAACGAGACTGGGAGAGAACGAGAAAGAGAAAGTGTGTCTAAGAAAGAAAGAGAGAGAGAGAGAGAGAGGGAGAGAGAGAGGGAGAAAAAGTAAAGAGAGGGAAAAAATAGAAAACGAGAGAGAAAGAACGTAAGAAGAGAGAGAGAGAGAGAGAGAGAGAGAGAGGACTGAAGTAAATGATAAAACGGAGAAAGGGATGATCGAACGAACGATCGATTCGAACTGAAGGAAGAAGGTTAGAGGATGGCAGTGTTGCTGCCGTTTCTGCCGTTGCTGCTCTTCTTCGTATCTTCCTCTTCCGCTGCCTGCGGCCAGATTAGATTGCTTACCACCCATCCCGTCCACTTTGCTCGGACTCCCACTCTTATCCTTCAAGATACATGTCTTTCCCTTTTTCTCTCTCTTTCTCTGTCTCTCTCTCTCTCAAGAGAGAAAGAGCCTTGATGGAACGTCTTGGAAGGTATCACATGGTATTGCTGTAATCGAAGTGCAGACACCGTTGTTAAGCCTATGTATTAAAGGCTTTTTTGTCCGAATTCGTAATATTGATCGTTGGATCTTGGATTATTTTCGAAAGTTTTTCTGTTTGTCTTTTTCGTTTTCTTTTTCGTCGCGTCATCAATCTCGCGTTCATAGAGAGAAAACTGTCTTGTAATAGTTAGTATTTAAGTTAGCGTTTAATAGTATAGATATTACTTCATAGTCGTTGTTCTAGTTCATTATCGACACGAACGGCTTTCCTGCTTTATCCTTTCCCCCGAGTTATCGCTGTTACAAAGCGAGAGCTTCCTCGCTTAACATCCCAACCTCGGATAATCGAGATAGAGCCGTAATTGAGACGTGGTCGTGTTACGGAGAGACCATAACCAAGGACGTAATTTCTTGGATATAATTGAAACAAAGTCCGGTAGCCTCGAACTCAGATTTTCGGGATAATTGAGGTCAGTGTATCGCGTTACAAGCCATTCTGGCCTCAGGATAATAAGGAAACCGTGTAATCGATCCAAGGATGGTACGAGCAATAATTATATATAGGATCTTCTTCGGTCTACAGATGTTCTCTAACGAGAGAATGGGGATGGCGAAAATAGGGTGATCAGGGATGGTATCGTTAGCGAGTCGTCGCGTTTTCCTATCGTCTCTTTGACGTCGCATCGTGTTCGCTGTCGCGACGGGAATGAACTTGAAAAGGAGATAGGAATGAGGTGGGGAAAGGGACGAAGCTGTAAGTTTAGTTCAATAGTCATTAGCGAATATTCCTTTGATCGTATTTCGTTGTTTAGGATCGATCCTTAAGAATCATTCGGACAATGTCTGAAATTTTTTTTAAAACAACGTACATTCTTTATCACTCGTACGGCGTATATCCGTTAATACGATGTTTAATACGTTTACCGTCGAATAAGTTTATTCTTTTTTCCTTTTACAAATCGATAGATATCTCGTAATTCATTTAAGAACGCAAATGCAAAGAAGCCTCGGCGTTTTATTATTTTTTTATTCTTTCATTCTTTATTTTTTTTTTTTTTTTTTTTTCTTTTTTAATCAGATTTCACGCTTCCTCTCTTTGCGATCGTTGCTTGCAATCACGCAAATAATTGATAAAAGAGTCTTATAAATTATTTATACGAAAGCGCATTATTGAATCCGGTCGATCCAACGAAAATCGATGAGCGGAAGTTATTGTCGAAAATCGAAACGATCGCGATTTCCTTCGCGTGGAACGAGAAAAAGAATCATTATGATCTCTAATCGTTGACATTCGTAGAGAGAAGACGAATCAATAAGAAGATAAGTAGTTTTAATTGGACATCGAGAGACGGGTTTTAGGACAGGAAATGAGAAGGTAGAAAGGGCGTAGAGAGAGAGAGAGAGAGAGAGAGAGAGAGAGAGGGTGAGGGGACGAGAGGGGGTAAGGACGTATAAGACCCGGCGTAGATTCGTTCTTGCAGAAGCGGGTCACCGTTACGAGATCACCGCAAATAAATACCAGCGCACTCCGGCGAGGCGAACCCTCGGTGCGCCTACCACATGACAGCCTTAATTTCATTTCGCCGATAGAATTCTGTCTACTCTCCGGGAACGTTCTTCTCGCTCGAGATTGATCGGGAAACGAAGTGCTTCGCAATTTTATCAATGCCGACCTACGACGTCGTAAACCTTTACCCCCCTCTACCCTACCCCCTAGTCACCCTTCTCGAGTGTTAGAGACTATCTTGGATTTACAAAGAAGGAACGGATTCTCAACGTTTACGAGCCGAAGAGTCTCAAACGTGGAATATTTTATATAGAGTGGATGCATTAATTCTCTTACTCGATACATTAATACCGTGACGAAGATTAATTATTTTTAAAAGAATAACTCGTATCGATCGATTTTATTACGAATTAATTATATTTATCTTATCTATCGGCGAGTGTGGGAATTTAAATAAATAAGAAAATTAATAAATAAAATAAAACGAGAAGAAAGAAAGATCGATAATTTCTTTTTGTTATAACTGTTTCTATTTTGAATTAAATTGTAATACCGTCCATCCGTCCAGCGTCGATGTAGAATCGATTAAAAAACGAACGTTATTGTATATTGAAAATAATTCATCTTCACGTCGACGAAGAGCTATGCAAATTTCTTCTATAATTGAACGTAATAATAATAATCTTATATTATTTTGGTGCGGATCGATGATCCGATCGGAATCCATGAATTATTTAGTAAACGAGGTTAATCGCTTATGGACAAAATCGAAGGCGATAATCTCAGGATCGTTAGATTTGTTCTGAAGTTATGTCTAGCGTCTTACGTTAATCCATGGAAGCAGGGTGTACAATGGCCTTTTGCCAATGACAGTCCCGACTCGTCGTGTAAGCGGAATGAATGGGATCAGCGCAGCGTATGCCTGCTCGAGATCGTTGGGAAGATTCAACGAAGTCCTCGTTCCACACTGGCATCGTTGGCCTCGCTACCATTCGAGTCGTTGATTATACAACGACAACGACGACTACGACGACAATGACGATGACGTCGGCTATGACGAGAAATCTCGTGCGTAGTAGGTACTGGTCGTTGTTAATTATTGTCAAAACGCGGCCTAGTTCATGGCGCATTAATTTAATAGGACGCAAACTACGTCTCTGCGTTACGACATTCATTTCGTGCTCTTTTCCCTTCTCTCTCTCTCTCTCTCTCTCTCTCTCTCTCTCTCTCTCTCTCTCGCCAACGTGTTTTATAGTTTCTTCCGAAAATAGCAACCTCGTTGAAAGGAAACTGGTAATTAACGAGTTCTCGAAGAATAGAAGGCTTTGTTTATGGACAATATATATATATATATATATATATATATATATATATATATATAGAGAGAGAGAGAGAGAGAGAGAGTTATGAAAATATATAGAGATATTTTCAAAAGTAATAATTTGAAGAAAATTAGATCTTTTCAAAGTTTAATATATAAGTAAAATTTACATATACGTATTGAACGTACATACAGTTAGCTTTAACATTTTACGTATTAATTCACAGATATTTGTCATTATATTGCAATAATTATTTCGAAAAAAGGAAAGGTATCTACGTTTTAATATCGTTAATCGTAAGAGAAATTTATTTCGATGACGAGTAAAAACAAAACTTTTGAGGGAAATCCGTACGAGTACGTTCGAATTTTAATTTCGAAGAGAACGCACGCACGAAGTAATCAGAATTTCTATCGGGTTTCGTTCAAACTCGTACATACACTACGTATACCGTATATACAACGATACTCCATACATACGAGTATAAAACCGTGTGCATGGTTAGTTGGCCGTATAGCTTTCATTAAAATCCGAAAATGCTGGACCGATCGGGCGCTATCGAGTAATTATTATAGCCGCGATTGCGATTGTCGTTGTTCGAATGCTGCCGGTAATTTTCATTTAATACGTACTACCAATAAACGATATCGTTACTATTTCTACCTTCCTATGTCCTCTTTTCTCTTTATCCTCCCGTTGTGTCTATGTGTATATATATATATATATATATATATATATATATATATATATATATGGCGCTTCGACGAAAATACGACGGAAGCCATCGATTGCCGCGTTCGTAATTAGCGCGAACTGCACACGACAACGAACTAGACGAGTCGAACGCGAGCCGAGGCAAAGCGAGTGAAGCTTTCAAACGAGAAGGCCCCATTCGCAAAAATCGCAATTGGTCAGTACGAGCGATCTGCATAAAGCTAAATGTCGATTTCCCCACTATCCCCGACCACTCTTCCTCCCCACGCCTAACCCACGCACACCCCACCAACCCCCTTTTCCCTCTCGACCCCTTCCCCTGTCTCTTTACGTAGCTTTCGTCGGTCTTTTGATCTCCATTAAATTTTACCCGTTACCCCGTCGCTCCATTTATTCTTTTCCTTTTTCCACTCTTTAAAGTAACACAGAGAGAAATCTAGAGGGGAATCTCGCTATATAAATAGAGAAACAGAAGGAAGGAACGAATGCGAATAACGTCGATTTTACCACTATCGGCAAATGATAAAACCGGAGATAAAGGTGAAACTGTAATCGATTCATAATGAATATTTGGGTTGGCAGGACAATTAACTTGTTCGGTAATACGATAGGCAAACGATACAGTTCGGCAAACGAACGCCGTTCTAACTCCGGTGTGGTTCGACGATGGAGCAATATCGACGCGAGAGAGCTACATACCCCGATCGTTTCGCGGGTTTTAACCATGCTGTGAAGCTTTCGATGAAAAGCACGCGTTTTTTTTTCTTCTTGATTTCCTTTTTTGGAACGAACGATAGAGAGAGAGAGAGAGAGAGAGATAGAGAGAGAGAAAATACATAGCGCATGCGTGTACATTATTTTCTCTGTCTTTTTAGCTTCCCCTCTCTCTCTCTCTCTCTCTCTCTCATTCCCTGTTTCTATCACTTTTTCTCTCATTCGATGAACGGAGTAATATACGAAAGGGCGAGTTAGAATTTTGCGTTTGCGAATTGTTTCGAGTACTATGCACGAACGTACCCTCTCGTTCGGTACGTTCACAAGAGAAAGAGAGAGTGAGACAAAGAGAGAATGCTTTATGAAACGTTCGAAGCTTTTTGTCAAAGCTACGGCCGATGCACGATTTATGAATCTCGCTGGTTTTAGTAAAATTCCTTTTGAGTGGATTTGTCGATGGCCGGATTTAATATCGTCTCTCCCTGTGTGTATTCTCTCTCTCTCTCTCTCTCTCTATCTTTCTCTCTCTCTCTCTCTCTCTTGCTTTCTCTTTCTCTTACATTTTCCCTTTTGAGAGATCGCCGCAATATACCGGAAAATGCAGACACGTGTAAAAGTATTTTACCATTTGCCGAGTAATCATCGATCTTCTAACTTTCATTTCCAGGCATCGGAACGTTTCTATCGATAATATTAGACATATAATATTTGTTACGCTTCTTTGTTAATGATTCGAATAAATCTTCTATTATTTTGTTAAGAAGAATGATGCGAATTGTTTAAAAATTATTAGTCATGTTTAATCGAAAAAGAAAGTTGATCACATTTTTCTATATGTAAACACACACACACACACACACACACACACACGCGCGCGCGCGCGCGTATTTGACGACTTTCCATTTTCCGTTTGTCAACTTTCCTCAAAGCTACCCTCTTAGTTGGCTCAGAGTTTCATTTTTTCCCCCACGCGATGCAACCTCGATCTCGTTCATTGCGTCCTTGAAAACAACGCTGAAAGGAAAACCAGTGAATTTACGCTTCGAAGCAGACTCGACCTCAATTACTTTTTTCGCGATGCTGCGTACGCTTATTAAGTTCTTTTTTTTCATTCAAAAATAAAAAAAGAAAAGAAGAGTGCAAAATCTAAAAAGAAAAGTCTACACGCGTCGATCACAATGTACTTTGTGTAATTGCTTTTTCCTTTATTTTTTTTTTTTTTTTGTTTTTTATATAAAGACCTACTTTTTCAATTTAATCGTAATGGATAAAGTAAATATATATATATATATATATATATATATATATATATATATATATAATTATTATATATATATATTTAATTTTTCCATCACGATTAAATTAAAAAAGTAGGTCTTTAAATAAGAAACATATAATAATTACATAAACATATATATATATTTATATTTATATTTATATGAGA
Source organism: Dolichovespula sylvestris (assembly GCA_918808275.2). Lineage (NCBI taxonomy): Eukaryota > Metazoa > Arthropoda > Insecta > Hymenoptera > Vespidae > Dolichovespula > Dolichovespula sylvestris. The sequence continues at coordinate 5,830,193 of OU964966.1, forward strand.
AAAGAAATTAAAATCATTGTAATCGACTGTTGTCGAAAATATTGGAAACGTTTCGGGGATTTCATCAAAATGATCTCACGAAGAAGTGAAAGATTGTAAATCTTCGTACAGAAACGTTTTGAATTGGTCTCGATATACGTGTTCTTTACGTCGAAGAAAAGTCGTGCGGGTGAACAAGGCGAAAGTATGTAGGATAAAACGTCGGCTGTTTATCGAAACGTCAGGCACAGACTGCCTATCAAAAACAGAAGCTGCTATGGAGATCTCTCCCCGTTTACTGTACGCTCGATTTCGTCTATATACTGAAAACGTTTGTTTATAGTTAATACGAGGGCTACAGAGAAATGGTGTGTCTCTTTGCCTCTTTCTCTCTTGTTCTCTCATCTTTTTCCATACCGCCTCTTATCGTTTTATCGATATGTAACTGAAATGCCGAAGTTGAAACGTTGCTTTCATACATATTGCATATGTACATACATATGTACATATACGTATACACAGCCGTGTATATACGTATTTGTTTACATGTGCTTTCAGAATGATCCATAGGATGAACCCTCTCGAATATTCATTCGAAAAATCGAATGTAATTGAATGTGTCGATGTGAAAAGATTTTTATATGCGATAGCGTTTTTTTTTTTTTTTTTAGATATACGAAAGATTTTTATGAAAAGTTTTTAATATAATAAAACACGCGTTCTCCATCAAATACGTCGACTAACGGAGCGAATAAATTGCAAAAGCTATGAAAAAATTGGAGTGAAATTTAACATTACAAAGGAGCAAAAAACTGAAAATGCAGATATATATATATATATATATATATATATATATATATATTTCATCATCTGCTATTACGAGATCATTATGCGCGTATTCTTATTATTTTTATTTAAAGTATGACGTCACGTATATTATAAAAGCGTACCAACGACGTCTAAATAACAAAAATAAAATATAACAAATTTTGCTCGCAAACAGTATGAAATGAACCACGCCGTAAAGCGTAACGTGTATTCGCCTTCGTGAGAACACTGAGATGCGTTTTTTTATTTTTTTTTATTTTTATATAGAAGTACACTACGTGTGCGTGCTCATGCATACGTAATTATGTACGAATCACACGAATTTGCGTGTATTTATTTTCGCGTACGTGCACGAAGCTTCGTTTCACATCGTCATAGAGACAGAAAACAAAATGGAGAAACGCGACTGACGTTCTGTTGAAAACTTTGTTCCTTCAGTATTTTACTCTTCTTCTCTCTATCATTCACTTTATATATAATACATAGAAATATGGTATATGTACATATGCATAGATCTCTCTCTCTCTTTCCCTACTTCATTTTTTCTCTTTCTCTCTCTTCTTTCCTTCCTTCATACAGTGTCTCTCTGAAACTAAATACGAGACATTTGAAACGCATAAAGGAATAACTTTTCCCAAGATTCATATTATTATCAAATATCTCCTTCGCGTGGCTACCTACGCAAGTTGATTATTTTTGGCCCTTTCTTCGTTAAAAAGTGAAAACGAATACGACGGTACGGTATTGTCCCTTCGATAGAAGCGAGAACGGTAGCGAGTGAGAGAAAGGTAGAAAAAGAGACGGAACGATCTTTTTGTCTTCTAAAAAAGCAATTTGTTTGCTTCACAGCCGGATGGTTGCAAAACCAATCAGCGAGTTCTCCGCTCGAACGGAAGATTCAGCAGGTGGACAAAGACCCGCGGTTGGATAAAAAAATAATAATAGAAAAACAAAAAAGGACAAGAAAAAAAATAACAGGGGAAAAAAAGAAAGTCTCTTCGAAAACGTTATTAGTGCTAGAGAGAGAGAGAGAGAGAGAGAGAGAGAGAGAGAGAGAGAGAGAGAATGTGTGTTTGTGTGTGTGTGAGAGAGAGAGAGAGAGAGAGAGAGAGTGGTTTGGTACGTTGGTTATCAATTGGTAGCGTGATAAATTTTGGCGAATGTTTTTTCGTTGATAGATACCTAATATCGAACGTAGTTGAAGAATGATCGAAAAGGGACATAAGCGATCCGAACTCATGATTTCTCTCGTTTCATACAAAATATTGTTTCCCAATATCGATCGCAGTGAACACTGTCAACGAAATTCGTTGTTATCAACTGATAACTTCGTGACATGCTAAAATGGCGTAGGTACGCGTTCTTTTTTCGTCATACACCTTTTAATATGGAACACTTTTATTATATCTTTTTTCTCCATCTCCCTACCCCTATCTCTCTGTCTCTCTCATTCTCTCCTCTCTGTGTTTCTCACTCACTCACTCACTCTCTCTCTCTCTCTCTCTTCGGAAAACGTACCATCGTTCGTACGAAGAGACACTTTTTCGAGCGTAGGATCGTTACGCATTTACGTGACAAAAATGCAGCGTCGCGTCGTAGCAATGCACGATATAAATTTAGGGAAAGGGTGAAGGGAAAGCGCCCGTTCTCCGTGCACTTTGCTTCGAAACGATCGGAAGTGAGCGGAAAAAGCTCGTGCTAAAACGATCATCGTAAAGTCGTTCGATGGCGAGGAAGAAATCGGAAATTTCATTTGGGACGGATGCTGGCATATCGCCTACGTCACCGACACGAATCTATTCGAATTTCGTTCGGCAAAAAGACGGATGGGACTCGTGGCAATGAAACGGATTCAAACTGGCAGATAACAAAGCTCGATTGTTCTCTTGGCTAGTAGTAGTCGGCTTAATTGATCGATCGCTTCGAAGTAAATCGCTGTTATACGCGTCGCTCGCCGGACGTGGACCTGAATAATTTAAAGGGAAAGTGACTACCGAATCCCTCATCTTATCTTCTTTTTCTTCTTTCTTTTTCATCTCATTCATTCTCCCTCTCTCTCTCTCTCTCTCTCTCTCTCTCTTTTCTCTTCTCTTCTCTTTTTTCTTTCCATCCTACGCTTCCTTTTACCACTATGAATTTTTACCCTGAGATCACTTCGTTCACGTTCCCTTTCAGAAATGTGATTTCGTCGGTAACACCTTCGAGAAAATTGCGCACACCTCGCCCGCCGCAAATTAATGTAGCTCGCATACGTGAGCCTACGTAATGAAAAAAGAAGAAGAAGAAAAAGAGGCGAGTTTTGTGCGCACGATAAGAAAAATCTCATTATTTTCACGTTTTTACCGACGAAATTTTTTCTAGCTTTTCGAAAAGTTTTTCTTTTTTTTTCTTTTTCTTTCTTTCTTTTTTTTTTTTTTTTTTTGAACAGTAGCATTACGATCGAAATGAAACTTTTGTAAAGGTGATCGATAAATAATTGTTGGGTTAATATCATCGATGTCGTTGATTCTATCGAACGCTATTTACATATTTAACAAATTCTGTTTTATAAAAGTATATATAAATATGTTGTGTTAGGGAAAAGTTTAATGAATAAGATTAATGCGCAGAGAAAAAGGTACGACGAGTGAAAATACACGAAAAATATAGGAAAATGACGAACGCGGGGGCGGTGTCAATTTTTCATCGCCAACTGTTTGCCGAGAGTAATGAATTTTTATCGGGCATTACGCGGCTATTTACATGGATCGGTTTGCTTATTGCCATAACCGATCCTAAAACGATGAGGCCAGACTCGCCATAGCCGTACGACGTTTTTATTTTTAATTAGATTACCCAAACTAATTAATTCTTCGCCGGAAGCATCGGCGCGGGCTCTCATTAATACGACACCGGGGTATTGACGGCCAGCAAAATAGAGAAGGAAAAAAAAGAGAGAAAGAAAACGCTCGCCGATGGTGGAAAAAGTTCGTAATTTACGGGCAACGTAAACGCTCTGAGCGGCTCGAAACATCCCTTTTACTGTTTTTTTTTTTTTTTTTTTTGAAAATCCCATCGGACGATCCCGATTGATTAGCTTCGTTGTCGTTTGTCACACACTTCGGTTCTCCTCTTTCTCTCTCTCTCTCACTCTCGCTCTCTCTCGCTCTCTCTCTCTCTCTCTCTCTCTCTCTCGCTCTCTCTCTCACTCTCACTCCCCAATATCTTTTCTATTTTGTATATCTTCCTTCTATTTTTTTAAAGAAAAAAAAACGTAGAAAGACTATTTCTCAATCAAAACCTATCACCTTTCCATTAACACTATACTTGTTTCTACCTCTTTCGTAGATAATACTTTCGAAAACAAATAATCGCTCGAAGGTATTTGTTTTTTAAGGGTATGAGAGGATTTCGGTACGAGAAGAGATTGTTACCGTGATACCAGTTCGAAACTTCTCGACACACTTTCCCGTGCTCCTTTTATCGGCTTTGTAACATCTAGTTGGGAGGGTCATCGTTTCTAGTATCTTTTAATAATTACAAGCGCGTGATTAGCGACAATCGTTATATAAAATCTATTATAATTGAGATAATTAAAGCTTCGATAGATACTTCTATCTCGAAGTGAAATTTCATTTGATTTCGTATAATTTAATTAATCGAGAATACTCTCGTGCATGGGCGAAATGTCGGTATAAATTTTAATAATCCAGGGGAATTTAATTTCTCGCGCAATTTCCCATTTTATAATTTGATAGATAGATCATCGAGTACACAGAAAATAATGGTCAATTATCGTTATTGCCGGAAATAATAATAATAATAATAATAATAATGAAACATCATACGTCGGAAAGTAATAAAAGATAACTATCACTTGTCATATATCTATATATCTTATACATTAAATATATAATTATATATATATATTTTTTTTTCTCTTTGTTATTTCTAAGACGAGAAACTCTTTTGATAATCCCATTGATTAATCCGCACAATTCAATCGAAATCCAAAGCACTCTCACTTCGCGGCGAAACGTCGATAGGCTGTCACTCAAGATTGAATAATAGACTTCTCGGTAGGAAAGGAATGTCTATCAAATCTACTTAAATCATCGTCCATCGAGTCTTCCATCTATCGGTCTTAAGAATAAGATCGTCGAACGAATAAAAAAGACAAAAAAAAATGAAAAAAGAAGATAATCGTTTGAAAAATGAGACTAATAAGCAAATAGCTCATCGTATTCGATCATTTTCATGTTCATCATATTCGATCATTTTCACATTCAAATAAACTCTTACCTTTAATCCAGAACTCTTTCCTCGATGGACAAAAACGGAACATCGATCGATCGACTCTAGTCCTTTAATTTCGTACACGATTGGTCGCACTTGGAGATCAAAGATGGAAAATAATGTCGAACAACGTTGACAAATAATTCACTTCTGTATTTTTTAATTCTCCTCTCTCTCTCTCTCTCTCTCTCTCTCTTTATTTTTTTCTTCTTTTTTCTTTTTTTCTTATCGTCTCTCGTAACGGGCGGAAAGAACGAAAAGAAGGGAATGGAGGAAAAAGAAAGGAAAAAAAGAGAAAGAAAGAAAGAAATGGACTTAACGTAAAAAAAAAAAAAAAGGACGACGAGATATGGCAATGACGTTGATGACGTTGATGATGATGATGATGATGATGATGATGATGATGATAACGAGAAATGTTAAATCAGAGAAGTGAGGATAGACAGAATCGAAAGAGAGGAAAGGAGAGGATGGAGAGGCAGCGTTCCTCGCGATAGACGATACGCGGATGACTCGCCGGACGCGACTGACAGCACCGTGTTGCGCCACGTGGGCTTAGGCCGGCGCGTACTCACACACAAATGTATGCTTGCGCACGAGCGCGCCATTTACGATCATGCGCAAGGTATACCTTCCACTACCGCCATCGTCGCCGCTATACAAGAACGGTACCACCAGCAAAGAGAGAGAGAGAGTATGAAACCTCATTCTATATCCTTCGTTTTCTATCCCCCCTTCTCATTTACCACACCTCCACCCTTTTTTTGACGTTCTCGTTAGCTCGCGTAATTAGTCGCGATCATCGATTACGCACCGTTCGTCCCATGAACCATTTCTTTCGATCGCAAAAAGTTCATTTCTTACGATCGCATATGAGTATTGATTGAAATTATCCAAGAAACATTATATACCTTTCTTTTTTATTTATTTATTTTATGTTATATTTTCGAAAGAGAGAGACAGAGAGAGAGAGAGAGAAGAGATACCGTGACATTGTAATCTTGTGAAAGGAAGAAGTTCGAAAGTAGGTAGAGAAGGAAAGCTGTTAACTTCCGGTAGATGTGGTTTAATTAAAAGCTCGGTTTCCACCTGACACGGAGAAAACAATTAAGGTGTCACGAGGAGGTGTTCGTTCGATCCTTCGACTTTCTTATCCTCTCCTGCGTTTGTCCTTTCTTCTATTTTTTTCTTTTCCTTATTTTTCTTTTTTTCTTTTTCCTCTTTATTAGAGTATCTCGAGTGGGCGATCGATCGATCTGAGACTATTCGAAAGAGGAAAGAAATAAGAGGAAAGGTTGCTTCGTCTATCGACACGATCAGCGACATTTTCTTTCTGTCACTCTCACATGTCTTTAATTCGTTTGATCTCTCTCTCTCTCTCTCTCTCTCTCTCTCTCTCTCTCTCTCTCTCTCTCTTTTTCGTGGAATCGAACCTCGATTACTGAAGTAAAACGTACAAAAGAAACATTGTGAAATATTGATCGCGGTCGTAACCTGATTTACGTTCTACTCGAAACCACTGACGTACAAGAAGAGCATTGCCCGCTTCTACGAGACGACGTCATTCGATTAATTAAAATAATTATCTCTCGTGTACGTGTGACAGTAAAATCGAGCTCGCGAGAGCGTTCGATCGTTTTCTTTTTGTATCTTTATCATTGGCAGAAAAGCTTCCGTGTTTACGTCGAAGGGACGTTTCAATGGGCGACAATGTGTTTTCATTTCGAGGTAAAAGAATCTATTCTCTCTCTTTCTCTCTCTCTCTCTCTCTCTCTCTCTCTCTCTCTCACTCTTATTTCTTTGCTTACACAGGGAGAAAACTTCTTTGAAAATCCTAGTACGAGAACGTGTGCATCGTCGATTTCTTTTTTTGCAACAATATGTCTGCGAGGTAGCGACGAAAATAAACCGGAGCAAGAATAAGAAAATAAGAACGAGGAAGAATATTCTTTGTTCGTACAGTGGAAAGAACATGTTACGAATTCTGCGGTTCGCTTTCTTTTGAAAGAGCATATACGAAGGGACGGGATAAAAAAGGACGCTTCGTTTCAGACAAGAAGGATAAACAAAAGAAAGAGAGAGAGAGAGAGAGAGAGAGAGAGAGAGAAAGAGAGAGACAGAAAGTATTCGTAACGTGGAAAGGGCAAAAGCGATTAACGTTTTCTTTCGAGAACGAAGTATTAAACGTTCAAAATCAAACAATGCCGAAAAAAATAAAAGGGTACTTCTTTCTCTTTCTCTCTCTTTTCTTTGGAAAAAAAAAGAGATAAAAAATATTTCGTTTAAAACGGGACGATACCATCGATCCTCGAAGCGTATGCGCGTTTTTTGTTTGTACAAAATGAAAGAAAATGGTCTCTACCTCTCCTTTACCCATAATTTTACATTTTCCCCTTTTCTAATTTCTACTTTCCAAAGTAAGTAGTCGTAATAACTGTTTTCAATTAGTCTCCATTGAATTTGACGAAACAAAGTCTTTAAATAAGGAACACTTGGTTCTGGCCCTTCCGAGACACAAAAAGAGACCTCACTTGAATTGTCACGCTTTTGTGACTTCGATGTACTTCCGAAATGATGAAAAGAGAGATACCCTCACTTCTCTTTCTTTATTATCTTCAAATAGTTCAAATTATCGACGATTTAATTAAGATCACGATAGGATTTTATATATATATATATATATATGAACTTAATAATAGTCCTTGAAAAATATAATAATTGTCCTCGTGTAATTAATCAAAGCAACGAAATCTGTAAAAAAGAAATAAATTTTGAAGCGAGTGCTGTTATCGAAAAGTCGATATAAAGATCGTACAGATACATCGACTCTCTCGTGTCTCCGAACGTAGAGCAACTCCGAGAAGCGGATGTGACTGGACGGTAGCCTAAGCCAGGGGTGACGCGAGAGAAAGAAAGAAAGAAAGAGAGCGAGCGAAAAAGAGAGAAAGAGAGAAAGAGAGAAAGATAGAAAGAGAAACAGAAAGTTAAAAATAGTGAAAGAGAGATATAAATAGAGATAAAAATAGAGAGAGAGAGAGAGAGAGAGAGAGAGAGAGAGAGAGAGAGAGAGAATGAAAGAACGAGAGAGGGAATGGAAGGTTCAGTGGGCTTCAGGGACGATTTCAGGGACGGCTTCAGGGCGGCTTCTGTGGGAAGCTGCTAATTACCAAGGCTTGTTTGAATCGTTACAGTGGCCATCGGGTTTCTCCTTCTATCACTGACGTCCCTGAACCCTTTCTCCTCTTCTCCTTCTCTTTTCACCTCCTTCAGCATCACAGCATACAGTCATCCCATAGTCCACCGAACTTTCAACGTTTCCTTTCCCAAACCATGGCTCCCCACTCTTTTCCTAATTCCGTTTCTCACTCCGTACCCTCCGGCATCGTCCACTGGCTTCTTCGGGGCAGCAGAAACGGAGGTACCACCATCACTACCACCATCACCACCACCACCAGCATCAGGAACGACGGTGGTGGAACCTTTCCAAAGCGAACTAACTCCTGCGCTTGCTTGCATTCAGGGCAACCACGGGAAAGACCCCGCTGTCTCGAGCGTGTTAATTAGACCTGCTTTTGTTTCGGAAAGAAGCCTGAGTGAGGTAAATATGGACGATCCAAACCGTATTCCTTTCTCATTCTCTCTCTCCCTCTTCCTCCTCCCCCCCACCTCTCTCTCTCTCTCTCTCTCTCTCTCGTATGCCATGCTTGTCTCTTTCCCTCTTTCTTTTTCTTTATCGTTTTCTTTCTTTAGTTCGCCTTATTTACCTGCCTCTTTATCCTCCGATCCTTTGCCTCCTATCGCCTTGGTTTTCCAAGTGTAAGGATGGCGAAGGAGCAACTGGAAGTAGAGGGTTGGAAGGAGTTTCTCGTTTCTTTCGTTTCCATGAAGAAGTAATAATGAAAAATGAAGAAACCGTTGAGAACAATCACTTCTGAAAGAGAAAGAGAGAAAGAGAGAAGGAAAGAGAGAGAGAGAGAGAGAGAGAGAGAGAGAGAAAGAGTGAAAGAGAGAAAGGAAGAAGTGAGAGGGGGCTGAGGAGGGTGTAGAGGAGTGAAAGGAGAAAATTCGCGGTTGCTTTTAATTATCGACGTTTACGTGCTCGGCCGAGCGCCTTTCATTTGCAAATGCGCGAGATTTCGCGTGTGCTGTTTCTCGCAAAAGAACGGCAACGGATTGCCGAAAGATTTTGATTAACTTTATTGTCTCGAGAGCGGTGCTAATTAATGCCGATCTCGTTACTTTTGTCCGTAAAAAAAAAAAAAGAAAAAACAAAACAAAATAAAGCAAAAAAAAAAAAATACCGCATCTTCCTTCAATATCCCATTTACTTTTATTATTTGAAAAAAATATTTGAGAATGAAAGGGCCGCGTTTCTCTCTAATTAATTTTTATCAGATCACATTGTCGCGTGTTGTCTGTTACGCTCTATTAACATGACGACTCATTCGACGAAATTATAACGATTGTATTTCTGACCTTTAACTTCTCACGTATTTTAAATTATTTCGCGTTTGACACGCGACAAACGGGCGTATTTTCTTCTGTCTTTCTTTTTTTTTTTTTTTTGCGAGGCTCTCTCCTTAATATTAAAGTTTTTACGAAAAGATAAGCGAGGGAGAGAAATATCGTGAAAAAGTACTGTGTCATATCGGCGAAGGGTATTCATATAAATCGATTTGAATCAATTTAAATAAATAGTACAATACTATTTGTTTTTAAACCGGTTTCGTTAGCATATGTCATTAGGATGAGCGGGGGGAAGGAGGTGGTTGGTTATTAGACGACATAGCATTTGCCATTAAACCAAATCATATTGCAATATAATTTAATTATATTATGTATACGTAATAATAAGCGATCGTTCGAACGAGAAACGTAAGAAAAAAAATATCCCCCCAAAAAAATATGAGGAGGAGAAAATTTAGAACGTCGGGTGAACGACCTCGAAACCATCAACGTTTTCTTCGCTAAAATCCAAGTCCAACGGAAGCTGCTTACACGCGATTTTCCTGAAAGTGTAGGTGGTATTAAATTAGAAGCGCACCGGTAACCCCTTCATTTACGTCTCTCCGTCTCTTCGTCTACCTTCCGTCATTTCCCTCTTTCTCTCCTTCTTCGTGTTTTGCTAGAGAAAGGGAAGCGGGAAAAGAATGAGAAAGAGATGAAAGAGAAAAAGAGACGAATAATGTGAAGGGGTTCGGATATTACGGACTAGACGGGCCTACGCAAATTCATTCACGTTAGTCCTTATCTTTATCATTATCTTTATCTTTCTCTATCTTTCCCCCCCATCTCTATCTCTCTCTATCTGTCTCTACTCCCTCTCTCTCTCTCTCTCTCTCTCTCTCCCTCTCCTCTCTCTTTCTATCATTCATTGACACCGAACGAAGGGTCGCTGCGTGATGTTTACATTTCAATTATCCGACGCTTTGCTCGTGCCATTATTAGTATTTGCATGATTTAGTAGGAGAAGAAGCCTTCTCTGGCCTGTAGACCGTTCTGTCTGGCTCACCGATCGAGAGATGCCGTACTTTATGAGTTCCTCTTACAAAGCTCACCCTCTCGAACGAGAGGGTAGAACTGAGACAATGAAGAAACGAGTTATATAGAAACTCGAGAATTTCACTAGTAGCCAAACGATACACGTCTTCTAACAATTTTCATTATTTTAACTTTTTAGTTTAACAAATTTTTCGATACAATTACAGTATTTAAATTTACTCCATTAAAATTTGTCATGAATCACATACTATTTAAATAATCTAGTTATTTTTAATCTTGTATGTAACTTTGACGTCATACTTTTATATACATATTTGAAAAAAGAAAAGAAAAACATTAAAATGATTTAAAAAAGTTGATCGAAATATTAAAAAGGATCAAAAACTTACCGACACATCATACATACATAGTAATTTTTTAATATACGAGCAGAATTTTCGTCGATCAACTTTGATGGACGACTGTAAAGACGAGTTGAAATCCAGAAAAGGGAAAAGCTGAAGACTTACGGTTTAATGATTCAAATCCGCGATTAAGTTCGAGCAAAAATGTATGTACGAGTTTCGAGATCGTGGCTTTAAAGTAAACTCGCCGGTATAAAACTTTTACACCGGCCGAAGGAAAATCGAGCGGGTTTGTAATCGTTGAAGCGCAAGCCGTATATAAATTAGAAGTTTCGGTTCGACGTATATACCGCTCACGTATTTTAAATGCGAACTAGCTGCAATCTTGCTGGGTAAAGAATTTTATTACAAGATCGTATATGATTTAGTTATTTGAATTAATTTTACCTGTTATTCCTTGTTTCGTAAGATAATTATTTAACAATCAAACAATTTCGAATATCGTATATCTCTATTCGAATTATATTATATCCGTTTATTGTATCATGTCTAATTATTAACATAAATATGTCACGTTAATTAATAATTCATTATAAGAAAAGTGAGATCTAATTTTTTTTCACTTTTACCGAATAATATCCTTTAATCATAATAAGAGCGGAAAACCAAGTAAAATCTTTTGTATTTCGTCGGATTTTATAATTCCATAATGCCTAGAAGAGAGCGAAGATGAATTAACGAATCGTAGAAAAGGGAAAGATATATCTATATATATATATATGTGTATAGAAAAAAAATCATTGAGATAGGAAAGAAACGGAACATTTTGCGCTCGTTAAAACGTGCCGGTTCAGCATCCATAGCAAACCGGAAGGAAGAGAGAGTCGCCTTCTTTCCATGAAATGAAGGGCTGACCCATTTCTCGTGCTTGAATTATCCTTGAATAAAACTATAGCATTATCTCGATCGAGAGTTCCACTTTAAAATATAATTTAAGAGTAGAGTATAGAATAATATTTTCTTTTCTTTTTCCTTGCGAAAGAAACTAAAAATGAATTGTACGATTTGTAAGGGATTAGAAAACTTTCGCAAAAATGTGAATCCCTTTGATTAATTACACATGATTTATATAAAGTATAGTATTTATAACAAAAAAAAAAAAAAAACAAGAAAAAACAACGAATTTCAAAGGAAATGAAATTCATGTACGAGGGTTCAACAAAAATCAATAAAATATAACAATTCTCGATTCGATTGTTGTACGCGTAAACGGAAACGCAGTTCGGCGTTTCCGGTGCGTTCAATGGAACGCATGAGATAAACGTGGTTTTATCGTAACGCGCAGCCGATCGTAGAATATTCGAAAAGACCAATCTATCGTTGTCTGGTATACGGCTATGACAATGAACTCTCGTCACTAACAAAGTTTCTCTCACGGCACATTTAGCGATTCTCGTCGACGACTTCTATCGGGAATACTAGAGAAGTAGGATGAGTGAACGAAAGGTGAAGTATCGATTATCATCGATCGAGATTCACGCGAATGCGTACGCACTTCTCTCGACGAGAAAGAATGCGCAAAATACCGTGAATAATCGAACATGAGTGTCATATCTGAGAATATATTACAACGTTCGCTTGAAAAATCATTTAATGTCATATCGATCATTTTTGTTATTTTTCTTGTTTTTTTCTCTCTTTTTTTTTTTTTTTCTTTTTTATCGCTTTCCGACCTTTCGTCTTCGCGTCCACTTGAATTCTTCGCTTGTGACGGATTATCTTTTTAGATTACGCTTCTCAGTGCAATTAAAAATATCGTCGATCTTTGTTATCGTTTCTCGTTAAATCGATCTTACATGTGTCTCGATCGGAAAATAATTGACCACTTGTAGATATGTCCGCTTCTTAAGTTCATTTACGATCTCGCATTTATTATCGCACGATTGTTCGCTGTAGTAATTTTAGATTTGTTCCATCCAAATTTTGGATTAGTCGATAAAGAAAAGTGTGATCGTTCTATGGAGAAAGATTAAATGATCCTTCATCCCTTCGTTTTAACAGGCGGAAATGAATTTCCTGAAAGTGAACGTTAAGAGATGTTTTGGGAATTTTACGAGTTCTTCGATGAGGTCATCCCGCCGTGGACCATCTATTATCCGTTATCTTTTGATGGGGTCCATCGAATGGACGGACATTGAACTAATCTTGTTTTGAGAATGTTTTTCTATGGTTTGACGATCCCCTAACGAACGATATCGATGTCCGATGTAATAAAATTCTTTCCTTAGTACGATCCCGTATCGAATCGATCTTTATAGAAAAGTATTTTATTTTTCCTTTCGCCTTTCGTATTGTATCGAAAGAAAAAAAAAAAAGAAGAAGAAGAAGAAAAAAAATTTTTATTTGACTATAAATTTCGCTCGAATAAAGTAAAGATTTCTTTCTCGAGCGTGAGGATAAATAAAATTCCCGAAATATTTCGAGTAAATCAGAATCGGTAAAGTGATATTACATTGTGAAAATTGGACGTATCTCGTTCCAAAGGATTAATTAGATTTTCTCATATATACGTCTTATCTGCGATCATAAACGGGCAATAATAGCGACGATCCTTCGGGGCAGATAACTGACCGTTTTCGAACAAAGACGATAGATATAAACTCGCGAGCTGCCTTCGACAAGTCCCTGGCATCCTGCTTCGCGGCTCGCTTGTTTCTCAACGAGAGATTAGTTCCCCGGAAACGATCGTCCTCGTTGTCCTCTCGTTGACGTTCTCGCGGATCGTCGACTTTATGAGAATAGGATCGCTCGCGTCATTGACTACCATCTCGAAACTCGAAACTCGGCTTCTGCGAATGGCGGCAGTTAGTTCGTTCCATCTCTAACCGTGCGTTTATTCCAAAACTTTGAGAATATCAGATCGACGATGGAGTGTATAAGATAGATGTAGAGAGAGAGAGAGAGAGAGAGAGAGAGAGAGAGAGAGAGAGAGAGAGAGAGAGAGAGAGAGAGAGAGAGATAGATAGAACTAAGGCACTTCTCTCTCTCTCTCTCTCTCTCTCTCTCTCCTTTTCTTTGTGTTCGTCTCTCTCTCTCTCTCTCTTCCCAACCCTCTCTTCCTCACTCCCTCTTTCTCTCATACTCTCTCTCTCTCTCTCTCTCTCTCTCTCTCTCTCTCTCCCTCTCTCTCTCTCTATTTCTCTCTCTTTCACCATCCAAGTCACAGTAACTGCAGTTTGCGAAGACCAACCGAGGATAGATAAGACCGGGAAGGCTTGGACGCGTAGAACGAGTTCGTTCGTCGATGAACGATACGCTCGAGGGTAAGCTCTGTCCTAGCGGGTTTGTGCTTTGTCGATCGTCTTTACTCAGAAAGTCGGGATACAATATATTGTAGATACACTTTCGACATTTCGATTTGCTTTGCAACGTGTGTACGAACGGGGTTGATTGGATCAAGATAAACGAGTGAAACGGCTTCTCTTAAGGTACTCGTTTCAACATAATTAATATAAAAATGTTGATCCATCATTCCCGATATTCGCTCTGATAAGGCAATTAATGATTTTTCTTTTTTTGGCTTCTCTCTTCTTCACCTCAACCGTATTTAATAAGTATGCTTAATTATTATTATTATTTTTTTCTTTTTCATATGGATGTTAATAAAATCTTATAATTTTATGTAGAAAATCCTTATTTCCGAATACCATCCACGATCACTTTAGTTAATCATCTTTCATATACTATTCATCATTTTTATCACCCAACTGTTACGAACTATGCGATAAAGCTTCTCTCCTCGCAGCACTCTTTTGCATTAACGTGCATCACGCGTAACCAGAAAATTAATCGAAGAAGAGCATTAATTACTGCCAATAGACGAATGCATTAACGTGGAATTCGACGGGAAACGCATCTGCTATGCGTTCTCTTCAGCATCGAACGCTAGTAGAAAGCAAGAAAGAGAGAGGGAGAGAGAGTGAGAGAGAGAGAGAGAGAGAGAGAGAGAGAGAGAATCAGTCGAGGCAAAGTCGCGTTCTCCAGATTACAAAGGTCTCTCTCTCTCTCTCTCTCTCTCTCCCTCTCTCTCACACACACGCTCTCATACGACAGAGGTACGAGGAGTGCACTTTTCATTTCAAGGACAATGGACTGGCTCGATATCATCGTTCATCGTGTACCAACGATATATCGTGCACGCTTTAAACCTTTTAGGTCGTGGCCCAACGTTAGCACCGACGCCGACGCCGACGCCGACGCCAAATGAGATGGCAGGCCGCGGAGAATGGAACGTGAAAGGCTCTTAGCAGGTGCTTTAGGTGGGCGTGTTCGACCGCGATATAGTACCTTTTAACCGTGGAAACAGCGAAAAGCACCACGAGCATGCTTTTCTCTCTCTCTCTCTCTCTCTTTCTCTCTTCTCTATCTCTCCCTCTCTGTCTTTCTCTCTTTCTCTCTGTCTTTTTCACGCTCGTTCTTTCTACATTTTCCTTTCCCTTTTGCTTTCCCACTCCTTGCTGCTTCTCCGCATCACCGACATATTCTCCGTGCCTTTCTTGAACAAAGCCGTACGACCGTCATGCGAAAAATGCAAGGTAAAGATGCATGTTTCGAATGCTTCAATCTTTCTCTCTATCGGCTCTTTTTCGAGCACTGAAAAATGAATTTGGCTCGGTTTTACGTCTATCTATCTTGGTTCGCAGTTCTTCTGTCTATACGTTTATTTAAGTGCACGTCCCTGTATTGGTGTGTTTGCATTGGAAAGTTTGCGGTCACAGGTAACGGCACTCGTGCGGAATATCGAGCGAGTTTATACTCGGACTCCATTCGTGCTCTGGACGTTTCAAGCTCGGGCTAATAATTTTTCAAAAACCGAAAACACACGGGGTTTTATATCCGGGATTTTTTCTTATCATTTATAAATACGACTTTAACCCTTTATTCCGCACGAATTTAAATAACGTCGTGAAAGGGGGAAAAAAGAAAAAGAAATTCTTGATAATTGATCGATAAGAGTTTTCGTCTTCGTCGAATATATTTCCTGGCTGATTTGTTCGTTCGTTATTTTTTTCGAATCCTCGAAGCACATGAAAGATAGTAGCGGTTAGCAAACGCTCAGTTTATTTGCCGATCATTTGGCAAACTAATCCTGTAGGAAGTTCACCAAAGGTTCGAGGTAAAACAAATTGCGTGCGTTCTTTCATACGTCAGTAAAAATAAAATAAACTAACGGCCGATTCTAAATATTACAAGTCGTTTACGTGAACCGAGACAGGCGATCTTTTGGCTTTCTTCCGACTTTCACGTCGTTGGAAAAAAGCTCCACCCCAACGATTTGCCTCGATACTTTATCCATTCTTTATGCACCGAAAACCCCCGTCGTGGTTCCGCCATAAAGAAAATCCCTGACGGCTCCGACTTTTTCTCGATGTACATAACACCTTTCTTTCTCTCTCTCTCTCTCTCTCTCTCTCTCTCTCTCTCTCTCTCTCTCTTTCTATACATTTGTACCTACTACCAGTAAAACTATATCGTTGGCACCGGAACACCATCGAAACGACTCCCCCACGATGTTACAGAACGTCCGTTAGCCCCTTTCTTCGCAGCAGGCACCCGAGATTCGAACTAAAACGCCCTTTCGAACTCGAACTGTCCGATCGACGAACCTCGAATAAAAAGAAAGGGGTCTTTGCTTATTTCCGTGGGAGCAAATGTCGTTTTTTGACCTTTCTTTTTCTTTAATCCATCTTTCGAAGGGGGAGAAGATAATTTATATCTCTAATCGAGACACTTTTAATCGAGTCGAATAAGTGGTATGAAAAATATACAGTTAATGTAAATCGATCCCAATAAATACCTTTTTTTTTCCCTCGGAGAACAATGTATTATATTATATTTCGAGGAAGAAATTTTTTGATCGAGTTTTCCAAGCGTACCGTAATGGAATTTAAAAAAAAAAAAAAAAAAGAAAAAAGAAAGAAAAAAAAGGAAAACAAACAGAACAAAGGAATATATGGTTGAAATAAAAAATAAAAGAAGAATAAATAAAAATTTGACGTTTTTGTTGACGTAAAAAATAAATTATGGAAAGATAGAACAAGAATACAGAAAAAAATTTTTATCCGCGAAGGCTTACCAGATATCTAACATTTACTCTACAAGAGTCAAGTAAGAGCGTGATCCTTCTTTCGTTCTCCTCTCTCTCTCTCTCTCTACCGCCATTTACAGTAGGTATTAATCCTGAAGTCAAAGGATAGAGAGTAAAGGCCGAGGAAACGTCTCTCGTAACGCGGCCAGGCAGCGTTAGGACTCTTGAACGCTCGCCAAATACGATGGTCGTCGTTTTAATTTTTATTTTTCCTCCTTTTCACGTGTTCACCTTCCTCCTACGGTACTTCGTAAACAGTAATAAAAGTGTGAGGCGCGCGTTGGTCCTATCTCGAAATGAATTGAATTGGCTACGGATACGAGAGACCGGTCGAAGGACCATGCTCGCGATCCTCTAACGAGAGACGCCGTATAAATTTCAAAACGACTCTACCGCCTCTTTCGAGAAAAACACCATGCGATAAGAACTCGAGCTTTCGCTTCTCGAATAATTTCATCCACCTTCGATTTGTCGCACTGTAATTCTACAGAGTGGACATACGTACAAATGTATATATGTATATGTGTGCGTCAGTGTGTATATATATATATATATATATTTATATACATGTATGTGCATACTTAGATAAGTTTGTATGTTTGCGGTATGTATATCTTACTTTCTTGCTCGATGGCTTGTCCCTCGTTGATTCTGTTTAATCTTAATTCCTCGTTTCTCCTTGTATTTACGATAAAACGTCGAGAAATTTCGTCCTTGAGTATTCATCGCCCGTGCATAATTATGCGGAGCGCGTACGGCTCTAAGGCATCGTCTCGAGGGTAACGCGAGTGATTACACGGTTAATCTTCGTCGTCAAACAACATGAAAAATCGTCTTTAAAGTATCCGACGACGCTGGAATCTTTTAGGATTCCTTTCGGATACGTTGATCGGCTCCATTACCGATCGTATGTAATATCCTTGCCAAGTCTAAATGGGAATTTAATAATCGTAATTACCTTCTCACTTATCGCATAAATCTTATATTATACCAGATATGTTTCATATTAAGTCAAAATCGATGAAATACTTTAACCAACCCCAACCGCCCCCCCCCTCCCCTCCTCACCGCCGCCTTCCTCATAATCGTTATCTTTTGATTATTTTCCTTTTAAAAACAAAATGAGAATATCGCGAGATGATACTTAATGATCCTCTAATTACGCGATCGATGGAATTATCGAAACAAAAAATCATATTTTAATTTAAGGGATCAATTTTTCCGATCTCTCTTTGACTAAGCCATTTGTTATTCGACGTATGTACGTATCTCTGTTATCAGAGATTCGAGGAAAACACAAAATAATGGTAAGGAACGTCAATGGTGTTAAGCGTTACTTCCCATTCGTAGAATAAACGATTCAAAGAGAGTTGAATTTCTCGGGTCGTAAGAATTTGGCCATTTCTTAAGAACGTGCATTGTTCGAGGAAGTAAATAGACTCCAGAGTCACGAGTTACGCGGGAAGAAACGTCGTGTTTGCATCGTTAGCGCGGAGTGAGAATGCATTGTCTCGGAGGATAGAAAACGTTCATTCGTTTAATCTTTTCGAGCTGTTATCCCTCTCATAGTGTTATGGCCGTTAGATCGTGTTTCCGAGAATGGCTCTTGCTAGTGATATAATGCGAGTATATTCTATATTAGTAGTGTAGTGGTAGGAAGGCGTGAAGGTCATGCGCTCCTTCCTACACCATAGCAGCCCAATGTCGCTTTTATCGTAACGATAAATCAAAATGCCGGAGAAAAGCCGAATTACTTGAGGACGGAAAAGGAAAACGTATAAGAGGACAATCCGGTAGAGAGTGGCTTTGGTAGCCTAAGAATCCGTGACTCGCGTTAAAATGCTCGCGTGTTACGTGGGATTAATGAGATAAGGAGGACAAGACCGTAAATGGTCGGCCGATAAGCTAAACTCGTTAAAAAGGATACTTTCAAACGCGAAGATATTCGCCATTAGTTCTCTTAAAGAGACGAATCTTAAGCTCGTACTCTATAATCTACTGTAATTTTGTTTGTTTGTTTTCTGAATTTCTTTTTTTTTTTTCTATATTATTTTATTCGATTTCGTAGATCGAATAATAAATTTCAGCGAGTTGTTCTTAAATTACGGCAAAATATCACACAAAACGTTTTATACGAAAATCTTGTTTATTTTTTATACGAAATTCCTGCCACTTTCCTTTTTCTTTTTGTGTTTCTTTTTTTTTGTCATTTCTAAATTTCCATTCCAATTTAATCCTTTCGATTAGCTAGCTACCCCCATGTCAATGCTATTCCAATTTGGTTATCCTGATTTAGTTATTTCGATTTTGCTACGTCGATTTAAGGATATACTAATTCGGCTATCTATATCTCGTTATAGATTTGTTTAACTATTCTTGAATAGCTATCTCGATTTTACTGTTCTATCTTAAGCATTGTACCAATTTAATTATTCTCCGATTCAGTTATCTCGATTTACATATATCGCTTTGTCTTGTATCGATCGGAAAACTTTTTTAGTTTTTTTTTTTTTCGCGTCATCGGATTAGGAAATATCTCGATAGAATGATCTCACTACCTGTTCTCTGATATAACGTGAATCGGTAACTAGTGGGATACATCTCTCTTTTCCAGGTGGTTAGAGCACACGTGTCGTGGCGTCTCGTATTATTATGTGAAGAGAGAGAGAGAGAGGGAGGGAGAGAGAAAGAGATAGTTTCTCCTTTCTTAGCGATTTAATGGCCACTTGTCGGGTGTTCGCCGCGAGCCGGTAAGCTAGAAGAACTGCTTTAATTATGGCGCGGCCTGTAAGAAAATTATTAGTGGAGAACGGACCTCCCTGCGGGGTACGATGAATTTGCAATAATCACTCGAATCCACTGCGTTTTCTTGCGCCTCTTTGGAATTAACTGCTCGGAGCTAGAATGAAAATAAAAAGAAGAAAGGAAATGATGGGAAAAAGAAAGAAAAAGGATTGAGAATGAAGGAAGGAAGGAACTAAAGAAGAAATGAAGAAAGAGGGGGGAGGGGAGGGGAAGAGAAAAAGAGATGAAAAAACGTTTTGTACGGAGTTTAATGACTCTGAGAACGAAGCTCCGATGGACTTCAGAAAGGGGAAAGAGGAAAGACAGATCGAAGGAGATGCTGGCCGTTAGCTTGCTACAATGTCGAAACGATTGCTATTGATCCAGAGTACGGCAGGCGAGTCCGAGCGGATTCTCCGTGAAAAACGTCGAATTCCTTTTGTTTTTACGGCTTAACAATGTTACACGCGTCTGATCCAAGTTTCTCGATTCTCGGAACGATTCTCTTTAATGACAATAAGAAGGAAAGCACCCGATTAAATATCGAGTCGAGCTATTAATTCGATCGAATACAACGCGATTGCTTTCTCTTCTGTCTTTGAAATTTTAAAAGGAAAAAGAAAAGGAAGACGGCAATTTATACGGTTTCATGAATACATATTTTTCTTTTTCTTTCTTTACGTTGTTACTTTTTTCGAATTTATTTATTTATTTATTTTTTTTAATTATGTATTTCCCACACGACTTTAAATCAAATCGTAACGTCGCTAGATTCGCGGATAATAAATTCCTAAAGGAGCAACAACGCGTACATGCATCGCATCATGGCAAACAATATGCCGTGTATCTTATCAATTTATTCGCGGTCCCTCGCGCGATATTTATGTATGAAAATTTGTATGCAGACGTTTCGAGGGACGGCATCTCGTCGAGATGTTCGCCTCGATCCTATGAGCCGTCTGAGTGTTAATAAAATATGTATCCTGGGTAAACCATGCCGTATTTCGAGTGGATGCGTTGTCATACAGGACATAAGAACGTATATATATGTGTATGTGTATGTGTTCGCCTATCTGTAAGCATAAATTATGACGAATTATACAATTTTTCTTGCAAACATTGGTATTATAATGCGATAATACGATCGATAATTTCAATTATCTTATGTAAATATCAATTTTATTTTATTATCATTCTAACGTACGATGGTAGGTATTATTAATTTTAATAATTAACGACACCGTTGGATTTTAATTTATAATTGATTATAACAAGGAATCTAATATTCTGTTAATATTACGACGATAGTGATGTTGTAAAAAGAAAAAGCAAACAAAAAAATTACATGTACTTACGATACACTCTAATAAGTATAAACTTATTAAATTTATTCTATTTTTAACCTCAATAAATTCAATCGTCCAGTTTATACCGGCATTGTACCGTTAAATATCTTAGAGAATCAAGAAGCGGAACGGAACGTTTATGCCGTTCTCATTAAAGATTAATAACATCGAGTTAAGAAGGTATTAGAGAAAGGGAGAGAGAGAGAGAGAGAGTAAAACCTTCAAGTATTCTACTTTCGTCTGATCGATTTTGAAGAAATAATAGCTCTTAAGAAGTGGCACGTGTTCTTTTTAAATTTTATAAACACGCACACATACACACTCTTGCAAGGACATTGTTTCAAAGGTTATTGTCCTACGAGGGAAAAAGAAAGAAAAGTGCATTAAAGGTTGCATATTATCTCGATCCTCGACGAGAAAAAGGGAACAGGATGGGATAATTCTTTTCTAGGAATTTATAAAATAAAAGCTTTTTGAACGACGAAATAAAAAATCGATATCGATCGCAGTTGTCTATGTCATTATTATGGACAATCCACGTTCTAATCTGATTTTTACGTTTTTCCTATGCCATCTTAGAAAACTGAATTTTCGTTTGATATTCTTCATCGCACTAATTTACAAAATCTTCTCAACGCTGATTGAGTTCGTTCAAATAGGAAGTTCTTGCACAGTTCGCAGTTTATAACTCGATGTATATCAACAGAAAAATGTTGATATACATCGCGAAAATATTGTACATAGTATATATGAGCGAGGAGAAATATGTTTGGACTGTAATATCGCGTACTCGCAGACGTTTTCGGTTCTCCCTTTCCTATCCCTCCCACTCCTCTCTCTCTCTCTCTCTCTCTCTCTCTCTCTCTCTCTCTCTCGCACTCTTTCTCTATTCTAGAAGCATAAGTTTGATATCACTGCGAGCCTTCATCGACTCTTTGCGGAACCAATATATCCTTGCGGCTCCATTCACCCAGTGATAAGCCAGCTTCGTATTCATGTGTAAATACCCCTCTCTCACTATACGCTTCTTCTCCCTTCGCCGAAAGTCGCTCTCTTTACCCCCACCTTATCTAAACTTCATCTTTCTACTCGTTCCGCGGCAGACGGCCTTTTACAGCGAAGAAAAATCGCGAAAAATTGAGTCTCGCGCTCGCTTTCCTCCCTTTTTCCCCTATTCCTTTTCGTTTTTTTTTTCTTCGTTACGTTCCTTTTTTCCTTTTATCGATCGGCTGTGTTTTTCTTTTTTTAATAAATTTTGTAAGCTTATTTTTATAATAATAATAATAATAAACATAATAATAATAATAATAATAATAAAAATAATAATAATAATAATAATAATAATAATAATAATAATAATAATAATAATAATAATAATAATAATAATGACGATGATGATAATAATATATATATATATATATATATATATATATATATATATTATTTATATTATACATATTATAAGATAAAAAATACAATGGAACGAAATGAAATTGTAAACGAGAATAAAAATAATAAATGATAGATTTGAAATAACAATCATAGTTATTCCTTGTCCGTGCGATTATGAAAATTAATATTATATACTCAAGGTTCTGTCTTAAAATCATTTTATAGGAAATATTCTAATGAAAATGTTCGAAAGAAACGAGCAAAGTTGCGAACGATATCCATTTTAAAGAGATCAAACTAGAAGGCAGGTAAGTTTCTTTCCTTTTATTCTTTCTACTATTGGAAGCACCATCGATGTCGGGAATTGTTTCTTTTCTTTCGAAGATTTCGATGTGAAAAGAAGAGAAGGAGGGTTCCGGTTTGATCGTAAACGAGTCTACACATGGCGAAGATTGTTCCTCGTTTGTGGCATTGGGAAGAAAATTAATTCTATCTTTCGTCTCACCTTCGGATGCACGGGAAAAAGAAGATACAAGCTAACCTTGAAGATCTCGAATAAAGTATATAAGACTTGTTCATCGTCTTATTTAATCACAACCACCCACGATGAAAAGTAAAACGTGCATTTTTAATTCAGATATTTCTCTATTTCTCTCTCTCTCTCTCTCTCTCTCTCTCTCTCTCTCTCTCCTTTCTCTCTTTCTCTTCCCCTCTTTTCTATCTTTCTTTGTGTCAAAATAATCTGTTTACTTATAGTTTACACGCTCGCTGTGCTTGTGTATCGCGGGAAAAATATTTTATGCGAAATAACGAGGTAAAAGAATTTGACGTCTATTAAAATCAACTATAACTCCGTACTATTATAAAGGTTATGAATTTGTCTGGATAGCATAAGAAAGATAATCGGTGATCTTTACAATAGATCGAACAAAGTAAACTTATAAGAAATTGTAGATCGAAGTGAAGTGTTGTGTAGCGTCTGTATGTACAATGGAACAACTTAGTTAAGTCGTTTCAATACTTTATCTCTTCAAGACTTCGATAATAAAGATAAGTCGAAGAAAATGAACTATATCTTGTGATCACATAGAGACTTTGAATTTAAAATCGGTAAAGTAAACAAGAAGAAACGATACTCTCTCTCTCTCTCTCTCTCTCTCTCTCTCTCTCTCCCTCTCTTTCGATGATTAGTAATCTCCTGATATATATATATATATATATATATATATATATATATATATATATATATCGACATCAAAGGAACATCCTTGCTACGATGCAGTTTCTCTGAATACAGCAAACATCGTTGATGATCTGTAAATGCGATTCAATTAAAGCGAGAGAATCTTAGTAGGAGTTTCGAGTCTATCTTCGTTGGCCTCTCGCCATGTTTGAAAAGGAAGTGGATTGGGACTACGAAAATTGAAATTCTTTCAATCGAGATGAAACATTCTTTTTCCTAAGTCTTCTAAATATCTAATTCTTTGAATATATATATATATATATATATATATATATATATATATATATATATGAAAGTCTTTAAAGTCGAAATTAAAATAATTTTTAAAATATATATAAATTATATAAGCGATCGTTAAGGATGAATGTATTGCTACAACGAGCAACTATCGTCTTGTGAGATTGATTCTTAGATAGAACGAAACGAAAATATTATTCTGCGATCTATCACCTCGATAGAAAAAAAAAAAAAAAGAAATAGAAACGAATGTTTACCATTCCGAATATTTACCTACGTTTTACGTAACGCAATAACTTTGCTCGAAGGACTTTTGGCCATTAAAGGTAGAGGTGCGGCAATAGTAACGACTCCTTTCCACCCTGAAATTTACGTTTCTTACAAGAAAGCCATACGTATGTGTTCGCTATATCTCTTTACGTACTCTTACTTCACCGCCCAAATGCAATTACATTTATGCAGTTCCCCTTACTCGAAGAGTCCAGGCAAGTCGCTTTGATCTAAACGGCAATAAATCACCGAGCGTGTTCTTTTAATTAGTCGTAACGATTCGAAAGAACGATATCGTGTGGTAGGCTTTACCGATGGATCGATAACGAATTAAATTTAGGGCAATTATTGTTTTCAATGTAGCGTGGATTTTCCCATTTGCATAATTTAACGTGAGATTAAATGATAGATAATTAATAATTGTCTAATTTCACCGTTTCAACTGGAAATATATAAATAATTCGATTTATGTAGATACAAAAATCGTTATATCTCCTGTATTTATCTAACCATATCATTTCGATGTATCCAACGGCAACATGGAATATTCAATACGACGTTTTCATTATACGTAATACTACAAGTGTAATTAAATTGATATGAATAATTTAATTCGTCTTACTTGTGGTAAGATCAAATCGTAAATGGACAATCTCAAATTATTCGATCGAACACATTGTATTGGGAAACACAAACGGACTGAACATTTCGACGGAAATCAAATTTCGGTAAATTGTCGATTAATTATATTTCGCCAAATTGTCGATTAATGTCAATATCACGAAACGATATTAATATAACCGTCACGATCATAAGCTTCACAACTTGAGTAAATACAGTAGTCAACGATATAAATCGCTTTATCCTCCCGTTTCTGTTAGCACGGCCTTTAACTAAATGAGGTAAATATCGACGGCAATGAAACGAAAGTAAAAGATAAAGCATCGACCCACCAAAAGTCTCTTCGTTCTCTTTTATCGCGATGGCGCTGGATTACGATGCATAAAATTTAATAGTTAGTTTACTTGGTCGTATTCAATTTGTTCGATCCTCCTTGGGGAATCAACGAGAACCATTACAAACGCAAAAAAGATGTTATGCTAGCATTTCTCTTTTACCTTCGTACCTCGTTAACGAACTTTTGTTAGTTTCTAGGAAATCTAAGTTTAATGATTTCCAAGCGTTCTTTGGTAAACGACGAGGAGAACTTTCTGTGATGGGTCATCGCTTATCTCGAAAGATGCACTCTACGATCGAGCACTGTGTAAATAAAATATGAAACGTTCCACTGCAACGAAACATCTTTATAAACCTTTTTCGTCCTTCGTATTTCTCTACATTCGTATTTTTTTTTCTTTTTTTTTTTTTTTTTATAAAATCTATGTTACTTATTTTTATACGAGAAACCATTAACGGGAAAGATAATATAATTGATATATATATATATATATATATATATATATATATATATATATATATATATATATATAAGAAAAAACTTATACAACGAAACTAACGAAGTTGTTCTAACGAACGTAATTCTTCGAATCCAATTAACTTATGAATCATATTTTACATACTTTAAAAGTTTCTAATGATTACAGAAATGTAGAGGAAGATTATGTAATTTAAATTAATGATAAATCAACGATCAACATGCAACCATATAGATATTCACCTCGTTCGATTTTCTTCTTATCTCGTTCAAAGATTCTTCGAAGGATAATAAACCGGCCATTGGAGTACGGAAATACGTAGACGTGACAGAAGGGAAGAGAATCGAGGAGAAAGCAACGTTACTTCGGAAACACGATGGTTTCCTTATCGCTCTTAAATGCCGGTTGCATCTCTCACGTCATTGGCTAAACGTATGTACGAGAAGATAACGATCCAATGTGAGATCCTTCTCTTGATGCCGCCTAGACATTTCGCTGTCTATTCATTCGTTTTTCTCTCTTGCTCTCTTCCTCTCTCTCTCTCTCTCTCTCTCTCTCTTTCTCTCTCTCTCTTTTCTTTCTTAATGTCTTATCGGTTACGGTTATCCGAATGAGTATCGAGTAAGGGTAGGACGCCTTTTATTCGCACTCGTATTACGTATTTCCGTAATGGTGCTTTTAGGATTCAACAAACTAGAGACATGCCAACCTACCGTGTGTCTTCAGCATGCAACGAGAAGGTCGAAGGTCTCTGCCTCTCGAGAATAGAGATCGGGACGCGATGTCTCGTGTATTCTTTCTCTTCCTTCTCTCCTTTTCCTTGTCTCTCTCTCTCTCTCTCTCTCTCTCTCTCTTTCTACATCTGTTTTTTCCTCTCTTTTCTCTTCCTTTTCGAGAAGCTGGACACGAGCCCATCCTTTGAAAGTATCTCACAGTATCCTGAATATTATACCTTCACCAACGCTCGGCTCTTTCGCGAATTCTTATTCCTTCTGCAACAAAACTCGAAAGAGACAGAAAAAAGGAGAGAGAGAGAGAGAGAGAGAGAGAGAGAGAGAGAGAGAGGAAAAAGGATGAGAAACTTTCTCTGCAACGTCTCTTCTCGTATATAGTTTCGAAGAGAGAAGTAAATGGGATATCTTACTTTTCTCTGATTTTATGATAAATAAATGTATGGAGTGGTCCTTGGCCGATGATTATTATTCGTAAGAGACGCATATCGTTAAACTTATATTTTTACATTATTATTTCGAATTTTAAATAGATAATAACAATAATAATAAAATAATATTGATTATTAATTTGAAAAGATGATTGCGTAGCGCCGTTGAAAAAGAAAACAAAGAAAAAAAAGAGTAAATATAAAATCATCGAGATTTTGTTAAATTTGTAAATGTCAAGTCATACGTTTAGAATTTTTTCTTGCCATCTGAAAAGGTCCTTCCCCATAATAAGCGACTTTATGAAAATATTGTAAATGATTCGAGTACGTCGATCATAATCAATAGGATTCACGATTGAGAAAGTCGATGAAAGAAGAGGGTACTTGCTGTCTCTCTTGCTTTCATTTCTCGTTTGCTCGTATCTTCAATGAACAAGACGGTTTCCATCATCTTGCCCTCTCTCTCTCTCTCTCTCTCTCTCTCTCTCTCTCTCTCTTTCACTCTTTCATGCTCGCTTCTCCTTTCGCGTTTGTCAGAGGCAATGACAGGATATTAAAGTAGGAACAGCACGTAGACTGCAGACTGTAAATATCCGGTGGTGCTCGGGCCGCCTGACGTTCACAATGAGCTAGCTGGAGGAAATGGGGGTGAGTAAGAGGAGGTGAGAGAAGAGGGAGGGGATGAGAGAGCGAGTAGGTGAGAGAGAGAGAGAGAGAGAGACCAGAGGAGGACGCACAGACTCGGTCAGGATTTGCAACGAGCGGAACGACCGGCCTGGAACCTCGAGTGTTCGCATGAAAATGTACGAGGGGGTGGCTTTATTACGATCTGGTCATAAGCCGTCCCGTGTGCGAACGAGAACGACGCCGATAATGGCGAACGTTAGAAAGGAGAGAAGAACTTGACTGCGAACAACCGAACGGGATTAAAGACCTCCAAATGTTCTATCGACAAAAAGCCTCGATTCGTTCGGTTCAACCCTTCACCAATTGAACTTGATTCCTTGAAGTGCCATACTTGAATTTCGGCAGTTTGCATTTCTATAGTAGATAGGGTGATTCGTAAAATTTGATTGAATAAAATATCAAGGATACTTCGATGAAATAATTACAAATCTAATATATATTATTTTCTTTTATTCTCAGTAATTTATAAATCATTGCAGGCAATTGCAAGTCCACTTCGAATAAAGAACGAAGTGAACTAATTGTGTTACATATATATATATATTTTTTTTTCTTTTTCTTTTTACAATAAAAAAAAAATATTTATAGGTATGCATAACCAGCCAGTGGATCGTGGACATCTATTGAAGAATGAACGACATAAAAAGTTTACTCTTTTGCTAATTAAAGCTTTTGTCGGATCTCGCTGTGTCTCATAAAGATAGACATGGGTGGGGATATGAAGAAAGAAAGAAAAAGAAGAAAGATACGAGTGTGCAAAGTATCCTCTCGAGAATTTAGGGTTTCTAATATGAAGGGATCTACGAGAATATATGAATTCCAATGACGAGGAGCGATATTGCTTGGGTTTTCTTTATTGTGGCTAATAAAGAGAGCTTGGAATAGAAGGGGATGGAAAATGACGGTTGAGGTCAACTTTTTTTCTTTAACGTTGGTCAACTGCTTTCTTCCCTGCGATTAAACCGTCCAACGTTCGTAATAACGTTCCTGGTATCCTGCTTTAAGCATTACGTTCATTCAAAGCTAAATAAATATTAACGATATCATAGAACGCAATAAATATATATATATATATATATATCGTATAATCCTTTATTGGCGGCACATAAATTTTTAATCGTCGATATTTCGATATTATCATATCGTGAAGATTCGTAGATGAATTTTCTAAAAGCGATCCGAAATAGAATATAAAAATAAAATAAATAAATAAATAAATAAATCCAAATGGGACAACATCGATAAAACCTCAACGATCCGAGGAGGAAAACAATGATATGGTCGAATTGTCTGCAGGACGGAAGAATATTCTAAAGGACGATGAAAACAAGATATTCTCTTTTCTTCGATATTCGATAATTCGTCCCCCGCCCCCCCCCCCCCTCTCTTTCTCTCTGTCTCTGTCTCTCTCCTTCTCTATCTCTTTCGAGCCAGGTTCAGTCGATGAAGATGAATCTGCATCGATGAGATTTCTATGAAGGCAAATAGAAGAAGTAAGAGCAGAGAGAGAGAGAGAGAGAGAGAGAGAGAGAGGGGGGGGGAAAGAATAAAGACAGAAAAGAGAAAAAGAAGAAGAAGAAGGAAAGGAAGAAAAGGAAAAGAAAGAGAAAAAATGTCGAAAGCACATAGTTCCGTATAACGCAGCTAGAAAGAATGCGCTTGCCGATATTGGTTTTTTTCACGAATTCTCTTCGTCCCATTCCTTTTTCATTCGTATTTCGAGGACGACTAAACGGGCAAGTCCGTTCGTTGGATGTATATTGTTTCCCTGCCTCTGCTTATGTTTAGTCTACCGCTTGTCTCTACATTCGATTTTTTTTTCTTTTTTTTTTTTTTATATATATATATATATTCACGGATGAATGCGTATCATCGGGAAGACGGTTCATTGTACTTTATTTTCAATCATCGCGATAGTAAATACGAAATGGAAGATTAGAGAAATATTTTCATTTTTATCCATCCATCTTACTCCGTTTCTTTAATAATTTCTCGTTTCGTTGCATTTCTATTTGCGTACATACGTATACATACGTTACGTTGCGTTTCGACGACTGTAACGTTAAAATTTTAACGTAAGTCTGGGTAAGGTATTACGTTGATACTTCGACGAGCCTTCTTCTCTATATTCCGTCCTCTCTTTCTTTCCTCTTCTCTCTCTCTCTCTCTCTATCTTCGTATACACACATTTCCACTTTTTCTTCTTGGAGAGCGAGAAATGAAAATATTCGACCGCTGAAAAGATTCCTCCTTCGCTACTATCGGCTAGTATTCCCGTTTCACCGACTCTTATTTTTGGCTTTGTTCGAGATGACAGATACGACGGTATTGATGTTCCCGTTATTACGGGTTGGCAGGCAATATGCTGATTTATATCCGTTCCTGCCTAGCCTAAGAAAGAGGAGAGAAGAAGGAAGGAAAGAAAGAAGGAAAAAAGAAAGAATGAAAGAAAGAAAGAAATAGAAGAGAAGATGACGAGAGGAAACGAGAAGAAGCAGAGAGAAGAAGATAGTACGCTTTTTCTCATGGCTTTTTCCCTCATACGCCATGTCCCTATCTCTTTCTACGATATCGATCGTACTTTTCTCTATATATCTATCTTTCTTCTCTTTTTCGTTTTTCCTCCCTTAAGAACAGCAAAATTACATCGGCCGCAAGAAAAGGGTGCGACTCATAACAAGATCGGCTACTCGCTTTCTATGCATATTAAAACGATGTAGTAGCCAATTAGCTTATCGTTCCTATGGCCTCTATTCTCTTCCTCGTTCTCCTCCCGTTTTTCCGTTATCTTCTTCGTTTTGTCGTAGTAACGAACTCCGATGTCTCTTCGAGTCATCGACATAAATCAAAGCACTGCACTGTGCTGTTCCTCGGTTAGTAGCTTCTAGTTAGTGCCACTCGTAAATATATATTTTAACAGGACGGTTACGAACGCGTAACGACACGTCGTACGAGCTAATACGTATTAGGACTTTTCTAATCATGAAATTCATAGATTTTCTCAATCGTTATGTCATATAATTCCTTACGGTGCATTTTATTTTCCCGTCGATTGACGATGGTAATATTTTCAATGATAATAAAACTAAGCGTTTTAGTTCTATGACGTTCGGTCTGGTAGGATGTTCGTGCACATCGATTAGTCTCGTTCATTCACTTAATGGTCACTTAATAGACGTGCGATCGATTTTGTGATATGTAGTTTATCATAATGGTCAAATCGTTATTTATGAAAGCTACTGTGTTGAGAGATACAAGGAACCAAAGTGTGATGAATGGACCGATGTGATGAATGATCCCGAATAATGGAAGATTACTCTTTGCTAATGTGGAAACAATGGTAGGATGAAAATGATGTATATACGTTATAGATCTATGTATTTCGTTAAATATATAAATAAATATATATATAAGAAATATATGAAAAACTTGGAAAGAAGGATTTTCCCAAAAAAATGAGTATTGTTCGCGTGTGTGTGTTTGTGTGAATGCCGGCAAATGGATTGAATAATTTTCTCTATTTTCCATTTCTCTTCGGAGATGTCAGACGTGGCTGATTATGGAGACAGAGGCTGGCTCACAACGAAGGGTATATAGGATTGTATGTGTACATGTAAAAACATCAGGGGTTGCCTCTCACGTATACACGAGGAAAATCCTTTCTCCGAATTTTGTTTGTCTGATCCCTTAGAATGATTCCAGTTTACCAAAAAAAAAAAAAAAAAGAAAATAATCCCTGAAACCAACACCGGTTGATTTAATATGAAACGTTTATTAAGGCTACGTACTAAATGATGCCAAAAAAATTTAAGTCCAAAAATAAGGTCTACTTTAAAGAATATATATATATATACGTGTGTGTGTATTGTTGTTGTATGCGTGTCTGTATGTATATAGATCCCATTTGCTTCCTTCTCGTCTGCTTTCGACTTGCAGTTAGTAGTGCACACCAGGACTGGAGGAAAAAAGTGACTGAGGTAGGGGAGTGTTCAGACGAAGAACGAAAAGAGAGGAAAAGAAAGGAGAGCATCTTATTTCTCAGCTTTTTCCACGCTACCATTCATCTCCACCCACCTATCCCTTCTCGTTTTTCCTAACTCTTGTAATCCGCTTTCTCATCTCGTTAATACTCTAGCCTGAATTTTCTTTCTCTGTTTAGTTCTTTTTCTCTCTCTCTCTCTCTCTCTCTCTCTTACTCCCACTCATTTGTTCACTTCACTTGTTATCCTCGTCAGCTTCTTCGCATCGTTGCTTAATAATTCGAATTTAGGGATGTAATAATCTCGTTCGACCTTCAAAAAAAAATAAAAGAAATAGGAGCTAAAACGTAAAATTTATTTTTCATAGACGAGTTTCTTCCTACTCTTTTTATAATGTTAAGTCAGTTAAATGAAATATGAAAAAAAAAAACTAGAAATAATAATTGTTATCTTTTTCCGTTCGAAAAATATATATTCGAATATTTCTAGAACTCGCTCTAAATATTTACTTATGATACAGAAAAAAAATACATGTGTATGTATAAAATTGAAATATATTTCAAAAAGAATTGAAATAATATTGAGTATTACTGTGCAAAATATCGAATATTCTTCGAAACGAGATTACTCGCGATATGATGTCCACCGTACAAGTAGATTTCATGAGAAATATAGATAGAGAGAACGAATATATACGATCTCGGATCGACGAGCAAAGGAAAGTAGCGAATATATAATAAAGTCGTTTGGTGAAATCTCTTTGTACCTCATACATTTATATATATATATATATATATATATATATATATATATATATATATATATATATGATAAAAGAAGTCTTTTGAAAATGACTGAAAATTCGTCACGTGTAAAAACGTTTGAGATCGTTCTCTCTTACTTTATTTAAAAAGGCATCTGTATTACGATACACATTTCCCCGGATCTCGCAATATTTATTAATAAAAGTGTAAGGAGAATTAAAGCGAGAAAGAGAGAGAGAGAAAGTATTTTATAACAAACAATAAATACGCATTGACTTGTACATACATACAAATTTAGATAAAATAATTCTTATCTTTCTCCGCACGAAAAATTTATTCGAGTTTCGGGAAAAAAAGGAAATATTCAAATGCTTCTAGAACTCGCTTTAAGTAGATGCCTACTAGCGATAACAAAAAGAAGAAAAAAAAACAAAACCTAATACGATGAAATTCAAGAGATAGGAACGTGACAGGAATCGCATAACAACTATGATTAGATCGTAGCAGGTACTCCTCTTAAGGGCATTGCTTTCATTTGGAAGGACAATGAAGAAAGAAAGAAAGAAAGAAAGAAAAAAGAAAATTAGAAAGAAGTAGGAAATTACCGTATTTGTAAGTACACGAAACGATCTTAATTACACGACCGTAAGTGCAATGAAACGTTTGTAATTATATGTTTTAACATACGAAAGATACACACGACAGGCACCGTCGAAAAACGGTTTGTCGTAGCACTGGACGCGCGCACGTGTATTTGTAAAGAGAGTTTTCGTTCCAAAAGAACGACAATAAGAAGGAAGAATACGACGAGTCGTTCTATACCTTTGAACGTTCAACGATCTCACGTTCTATCGAATTGCTTGGTACATATTCGTTTGTATATATGTATGTATGTGTGTAAGTACGTATACACACACACATATATATATATATACTATTTGCGCCCACGCGTCTATGTCGTACAAAAGTCAACAATGAGCCTTCATGGAAGCAACGAAAGAGAAGAGTTCGGATTATGCAGAATCGAACAAATATATAATTCAGTATTTCACATCCTCCCACGATGTTATCTTTAGACGCGCCACTATGCGACGTCTAGTAAAGTTTACGCCCGTCTACGGGCAAATAATCAAAATATTTTTCTTTAGTTTTCGAAGGAAAATCGAATTATAAACTGCCTCGAATAGAATATCTTTACCGTCCGATCATATATACGATCGTTCAACTTTAACCCGTCAAACGACTAATAATACGAATAAATGAATAATGATCGAAGCAATAATTCGGAATTATAAGAAACAAGACAATATAAGCAATAATTGAAATGCGAAAGTAAGTATCGATCGAAAAATACAAAGAAAATGAAAAAAGGAAAAGGAATTAGAGTTCGTCGTTGCTTCTGAGAAAATCTCTCTTTGATTATCTGTTTACGGATAACGAAAGAAGATTGAAAGAAAAACGATCGATGGAATTGGATTAAGACGATTCCAAGGGAAGAATTAAAAGTGGAAACGAAAGGATTGCTTAAGATTTAAAGTTGAAAAGAAAATTAACTTGCTTCATTCCGCTTGGTTACTCGAGATTGGCGATGACGTTAACACGCGTGCTGAAACTTGTTGGTGAGAGATAGAGAAAGATAAAGATAAAGAGACAGAGAGATAAAAGCGTACTCCAGATCGGAGCACACGGAGTTAGGGATACCGCACCCCACACGAAGGGACGGTGCGAGAAGGAAGCAAAAGAATCTGCGAGCACGCGTGCATTCCGACTACACACACACACACACCCACACAAACATAAGCACCCGTATACAAGTAAAGCATATACATTGAAAAGGGATCTTCTCGATCGTACGAGAGGAACCCGTATAAGAGGAGGAGGAGGAGGAGGAGGAGAAGGAGGAGAAGAAGAAGAAGAAGAAGAAGAAGAAAGGTGGAAGATGGGACGAAGACGAAAAAGAGAAAGAGAAAGAAAAGACGGAGAGGACGAGAAAGGTTCACACACGCGTGTCAGGGTAGAGGGCGAGGGGGTCAACGACCCAGGGGAATGTCGAGGCATCGGCAGTCGCTTTAAACCGTTCTGGGACTTTGAGAGAGAGAGAGAGAGAGAGAGAGAGAGAGAGAGAGAGAGAGAGAGAGAGAGATTATTGTATGAGTATGGCTGTGTGCATGCATGCGTGTGTGAGAAAGATAGAAAGTCAAAGAGACATAGAGATGTTAAGAAAGAGAGAGAGAGAGAGAGAGAGAGAAGCTTTGCACGTACGAATATACGCGTGTGTGGTCCTATGCAAAAGGTAAGGATAGTTCGAGAGGGCAAGTGAGGAGGGTAGAAGCATCGAAGAGGAGAAATGAAGCAGCTGCTAGTGGGTTGTGGTGATGGTGAAGTAAAGGGTGAAGGGTTTAGTGGGTGGGTGTGCAAAAGACGGCAATCTCGGCACCCATTGAACGTCGCCTAGAGGTGTTTAATGAGAACAGTCGAGCTTGCTACGCGCTTACGCTTGACCTATATAGGCACAACGATGATAGCGCTGACGACGACGACGACGACGACGACGACGACGACGACGACGACGAAGACGGAGACGACGACGACGAGAACGACGATGTCTGCATTTGACTGGCGTAAAGCCGACGAAGACGAAGCAGCAAGAACGGTGAAAACGGATGTTAGAGAGGAGGTTGCTAGTTCGTGGTTGGGCAGAAAAGGGCTCCCTTTCGACCGTTTTCTCCTCCATCTCTTCCTTATCCTCTTCTCTACGCTTTCGTGAACAATGGAAATTCGAATGTGACGAGCTGACTGAATCGTTACAATTTTATCCTTTCCTTTTCCATCGTCGATTTCCAACGGGAGATTAAGGATCACGTATAAATGGAATCAATGTGATATTGAAAAAAAAAAAAAAGAAAAGAAAAGAAAAGAAAAGATGTAGTATTATTATACTACGATTCGATTTTGTCTTTGCCAATAAATCATACCGATTATTAAATAATCGTAATTATTTATTATTATCGTTATATGTTATTGGTATTATTCTTATGTATAAAGTTCGAGGAGTGAATTGAAAGGAATTAATGTAGATATTTCAGAAATAGGCTAATACTCGTTTACGAGTCTGACGATTAACTACACGAAATGAGAGATTGCAGTAGCTTTACTATACAACGTACAACGACAGCCATTCTTAGTGGATTAACCAAGAGGCTTCAATGGACAGATAAAGTCCAAGCGTTGCACGTTAAAGCCAAGATAACGATAACGAATGACACCGATAAGAGACGAAAGGAATAAGCAATGAATATTGCAAAAGTTAGAATATATTATAGCCACGTATATTAATTAACCTACCAATGGAATACACGTCTACATGAAATCTCGATTTCGTAATTCAACCTCGATCAAAGTCAATAATTTTTGCATTTTATTATGGCGGACCAACGCTAGGCGAAATAGTAAACAAGTAATAAACTCTTCGTACGAGCTCGTAAAAAAATACAAAATGTAGATGCGATGATATATATATATAGAAAGAGAAAAAGTGAGAGAGAGAGAGAGAGAGAGAGAGAGAGAGAATAAGAGATAAAAAGAGATAGTCCGAATGGTCTATATGTTAACGATCCAAGAGCGGAATCCAATTTAAAAATCAGTCTGGTAGCAACGAGTATGTCTGTGCGTGGGCCAGGAAGTCGTGAATCGAGTATGTTGCATTAAATCTTGTCAACGTCGCGTTGAACCACCGTAGTAAAGAGCTTAGTGCGTCGTAAATGCATAATGCCATTAAAGGGATCACGTTGCTCGATGAGAACGAAGAGAGACAGTAAAGGAAAGAGAACAAAAAATAGGATAGAAAAAATAAGAAAAAAAAAAAAAGAGAGAAAGAGAGAATGAACTTTGTAAATGTCGTTGGAAGGCAACGGTCAAATTGGAAGGGCCGAAGAAAAACGGTATGAATTCGACACTGAAAGGGAAAGAAAACGGGTGTGGGAGGATACACTGTGCCGTCGCAATAAAACTACCTACAAAGACCGGAATCGGTCGTTTCGTTCTGCGTTATATATTCGATAGCAAGAGATTTGAAGAATAGGCAAGCTCGTAGAAAACTTCTTTGAATGGGACTCGGAACATATTCTTCCATTTTGGTAGATATATATATATATATATATACATATATATATATATATACCTATACAGATATGTAGATATCTATATTAAGTATATATGCTTATATATGTGTGTTTGAAACTACAAAATATATGGATGTCGATATTCATACTAGCCGATAAACGATTTTATAGATATGTAGATATATTAGAAAAAAGCAAAGAACCGATAAGTAAAATTAAATATATTGGGATAATGAGAATGAAGATGGTGTAATATTTGTAAAATAAATTCGTCGAATTTGTACGAAATATCAAATTGGACTAAAACGTTGTACATAATTCTTTCGGTTGAAAAATTACTCGACAGTGGCGTCGTTCGTTGGCACTTTGTTCGTCGACGCCTCGTTTAACGTCAAAAAGCGAGTCGGATGTGCGAACGAGCGAAGAAAATCAGGATGAATCTGACACCAAGGAAACGAGGAAAGAAGAAGGGAGGAGATCGAGGGATGAACACGCGCGTACTCAATAAAACTGCCTACAAAGGTTCTTCCTTGGAGTACTACTATCCACCATGCGATCTCTCGTCGGCCTTTGATATTAACTTTTATAAAATTAAAACCTCGAATTTCACAAGCTAGAATCGTGACGGACGATGTAAAGGAAATCTGTATGTACTTGAAAGAAAAGGGAGAGAGAGAGAAAGAGAGAAGGAAATAAGAGAAAAAAGTCGAGGACGAATTATAATTCTTATCGTTATTACGATCCCCTTCATTCTTTTCGATCCCTCGTAGTCGATCTTTTGACATGAAATACGACTCGAATAATCCGGGTCGCAGCTTGCGGGAGACGTTAAAAGAAGGGAGCTCAAACTATTATCATTGTTAGAAATGTATCACAATGTATGGTTAAATAATAAAATTCTTTTCGTTCCTTGTATGCCAATAATAAAAAATTCTACTCAAATATCGATACTTGATACTCGGTTATGTTGTATACGTTCATACATCACCGTAACGCTGACAGGAGAGTGCAAAGGGTTAAACGTGTATAAAACACTTCGAACATAATTCGACTTCGAACGATCTCACCGCGAACGAAGGGAATGCGAGTAGATGAATGCCGTAGAAAGACCTAGAGCCATTAAAGGGGCTATAATAAATAAACGTAATAAATCTAATATCGCAATAATATATATATATATATATATATATATATATATATATATATATATATATATATGATACTACAAATCATATGGAGTGTACGAACGAGCACCGGTTCGTTTATTAGGTCACGCGTTAACCGTGAATGTAAGCGGCTCGCGTGAAATGTAATTTCTTCGATGATAATAATGAACGTAATTTGTTACCTTATAAATCATTTATCTCGCTATAAACTAATTGCGCGTGGAGTACACGTCGTATCGCAGTTGGTGATACGGCGATAAAATATTTCAAAGTTTTTTTTTTCCCCGAAACGAACGAAAAAGTAACTTCGTCAAATTAATTTCTATGATTATCTCGAACGAGATTAAGAGATCGATCATATGTATATATATATATAATATAATATATATATATACATATATTATATATATATAAGGATTTAATCATTTTATCGATACCACCATAGCGACCCTAATAACGCCTAGAATATATTTGATATGCAGTCGTAGACGATAACTCAGAACGATAATTAAGATAAAAGATAAGACTAATTGCTCTTTACTCAAGAGAGGCTTTATTACCCTTTGGTATATTAACCCCTCTAATCAGCGTGAGTTGATCTACGAGCGATCCACATGCATGACACACGAATACACATACTATAGTAGGTTGCGGTCAACTGCGATGTCCTTCAAATTTGCCATCCCTTCCTAGTTATTCCCTAGACCCTTCCTATTTCGTTTCCCCGTTCCAAAATCTTTCTACAAATCGCTGCCAATCGCTATGATC
Organism: Dolichovespula sylvestris; assembly: GCA_918808275.2. Classification (NCBI taxonomy): domain Eukaryota; kingdom Metazoa; phylum Arthropoda; class Insecta; order Hymenoptera; family Vespidae; genus Dolichovespula; species Dolichovespula sylvestris. The sequence goes on from OU964966.1 coordinate 5,868,625, forward strand.
GCAAACAAGGACGTTAAATAATCCCTAGGAATCGTTAGATTCGATGTACCCTATCAGAATTCTTTGCGTGTGCTTCCTGTAACTGTGTTGTGTGTATAAAGGGATTACCGTTGACACCGTATTCTCCCTTTTTTCGATGATGAGAGGGACAGAAATACGAGGAAGAAGGATGGAATAATGCGAAATACCAGCAACACAGTGAAAGAGGTCGGTGCCTAGCCATCCCCAAAATCAATATGAATGCCTCCACGTGCAGGATATCTTCGGCACTTTTCTTTCCCTGTTCCTTGTAAGCCCTCTGTCTTGAAGTACCTTTATACAGGATGAACGAAGAAAGAGGATGGCCCTTGGAACTGACAAACTGCCCCATTCGTTGCAATCGAAGAGACGAAAGCGCCTCTTTCTTCATCGTCGAGCTCGGTGACAAATTTTCTCTCTTGTATCGTCATTTTTTTTGTTCTTCTTCCCACTTTACTCCACGTTCCAACGCTTCCTTTACTTATTCCCGATCTCCATCCTCGTACTTATGTTGTATTCGTTTACGTCCTTTCTTTCTCGACGTTATCAGAAAATTGTATGGATCAGTTCGAAAATAAATAGAATTAGAATATTTTCAATCGATTCTATGATAATGAGTTTTTTCATATGAAATCTTTGAGAGAAACGTTTTAGTTGAAATAACACGTTACCACTCGTCCCAGTGATGGTCAAACGAGAATGAAAGAAAAAGACGACGACGAATAAGAAGAAGAATGATAGAAGAAAATGGAGACAATGTTATGCTAATATTGCCGTGCCTTTAAGGAATGTGTTTATTGAATTTTTTTCCTCGTTCAAATTGCATTCCACCATGGTCGTGAACCATCGATTTGATTTTACATTCCGTGAAAACGATTGGATTCCTCCCTTGGCCAATTTAAGGACGATCATAAATGGCTAGACGTAGAACATACCTGTTCCTTCATTTTCCAAATTTATTACAAATTCTTGCGAGTGGGTGCATTTAAAAAAATTAACCCCTTTAATCGAACGATAAATAAATAATTTTCTCGAGTAAACGTTACGACCGATTTTATTCACCGACGAATAACATTTTTTACGATAAGATACTCTTTGGTTTATTTGATCGGTTCGGACTTGATTACGTTCCAAGTGCGAATTTCGATCGAGATCTATCGAATAGAGAGATATCTTTTGCTTTTATGGCTCGTAAAGTGTGAAAGTGATAAAATACAATCGTCAACGATGCAGCCGGATGCTGTTGCTAATATTTCTCTGAACGAGTCAGAGACAGAGAGAGAGAGAGAGAGAGAGAGAGAGAGAGAGAGAGAGAGAGATGATCGAAAAATCTTTCGTCTTTGAGAGCCGACGACGATTCGAGTGCGAGTAGGATGGTGTTGGTGGAGTGCAAAGCTTTCGTTTTCTATTATTCCGTTCCGACCAACTGGTGCGTGTGAATAATTAGGGAGCACTCGGAACTGACGCGCGTCTCACTCCTCTTCGTTTTACAACAGAAGATTTTTATAGCAGGAAACGCGTATATTGCTTTGTAGAAAAGAGAAAGAGAGGAAAGACGAAGAACGAGAGAAGAGAGAAGAGAGAGAAAGAAAGAAAGAGAGAGAGAGAGAGAGAGAGAGAGAGAGAGAGAGAGAGAGAGAAAGAAAGAAAGAAAGAAAGAGGGTAGGAAGAGGAAAGAGAGAGACGGATGGATGGGGTGAAAAAAAGAAAGCATAAAACGGAGAAGAAGGGGAGAGGTAGAGAAACAAGAGGACGGGTGGTTAGAATGCGCTTTATTATCTTGTGCAAAACGCGATCCCTCTGCCCCCTCCTCGCCCCTTTACCCCACTGTCACCATAGAATAGAACAAAAGGGACAAAGGACGTAATCGAAATATTACCAACAGAGAAATAATGCGGACGAGTGGCTCACAATACGTGGATCTCTTCTGTTACTGAAATTAGTTTAAAAGAAAACTAAGAAAAGAAAAAAAGGAATTACAAAATGAAAATATAAAACAGAAAATGTGATCCAACGAGGTCGCCATCGTCATTCCCTTATCGTTGTCGTCCGCATCTCTTACATTTTTTCACGTTGACGTAGAATTAAAAAAGATCCTTCCGTTTCATTCTTTTATCGTCCGCGCGTTCGTTATATGTATATTATATCTATTTTATATAACCCCTTCTAGATAATTATCACGCTATCAACGATAACAGTACATCTATGTGAGAAAGGAACGATAGATAATCGGAAATGCTATTATATATATATATATATATATATATATATATATATATATATATATATATATATATATATATATATATTGTAAAGAAAAACAGAAGAAGGAAAAGAATAAAAAAGAGAAAAAACTATGAAACAAAAGGAACAGAATAAATAATGTAATATGTGGCGGAACGTGACCGAATGATTTACGCGTTCCATCTCGCATTCGACAGAGAGGCTTCATAAATCGTGACACCTGGTTCTTGTTATAAATTTGGACAAACGGACCACATCGTTGTCCACCGTTGGCCACACGCACACAACGTGTAGGTGCAGCCTACATTTTTACATCTCTCTTTCTCCCTCTATGTTTCCCTTTCTCTCTCTCTCTCTCTCTCTCTCTCTCTCTCTCTCTCTCTCTCCCTTCCTCCCTCTTTCTTTCTTTCTTCTTTAGTCGCTCGTCGACTTACGTCGATCGTATAAAAGGTAGTATATGTTAGCAGGTAACCGGCTAATTCTACCAGCCGGGTGGGGCATTAACGTTAAGGGGCATAAAGAAACGGCCAGTTACACCGAAACTCGTTCTCCGCGACTTGTTAACTTTCACGTCGCTATCGTAAAATCTCATTGGGACTAACGCGTCCGCGAATATCGCGTCGCGCGAACATATCATTGATTCTCTTTGAGAAAGGGAGAAGGAGGAAAAGGAGGAGGAGGAGGAGGAGGAGGAGGAGGAGGAGGAGGGAGTAGACTCATCTGAATACTGGGTCTTCCACTTTTTCTCACAAAGCTGTAACTCTGTTCGAATCGCGACAAACTAAAATGTGAATACGTATGAACGTATCTATTATTCGTACGGTCGTATACAAATTAATAAACGAGATTAAGAAATTCTCTATGTTCTATTCTAATCCATTGAAGTTTTGTTCGTTAATGCGTTCGAATATTTTTTTTTCTTGTTTATTTCTTTTTTTTTTTTTTTTTTTTTTTTTTTAATTCGAATAACAAATATATCGTTTTCTTAATCATAACCTCGAGAAATTCGAAGCGATTTTTGATTTATCAGCAATAATGTCTCTTTTAATTGTCGAACATTCGTTTTACTCCTTAGTCGCCCTTATACCATTCTCTCGCTCTCTCTCTCTCTCTCTCTCTCTCTCTCTCTCTTTCTCTCTATCCAGCTATCTATCTATCTATCTCTCTTTCTTTCTTGTAATTCTCGTTCTATCTCTGACAATATAATTACTTCGATCCTTCACGTACGTCAAATAAAGGATTAATGGGAAATACAAAGCGTTTTTTTTTTTTTTTTTTTTTAGTAGTATCAAATTAAGATTCATCCGTTCATCGATCGGCCGACTCAAATCGATCGAGACTCGAATTTTAAGTAGTCCAATGGTACGAACAAGAACTATTAAGTATGTGTTACATCAATTTCGAAAGAGGCCACGAAGACATTCAATTCGTTTAGTAAAGCGAACGTAAGCGCTTACACGTACACGGTTGAAAAGTTAGAGAAGGAAACAAATACGAATGCGAAAGCCCCCTCCCCCTCCCCGTCAATTAAGCTTTTTATTCGCATTAAAACTCGTTGACCTTGCCGGAGACTCGTCTCGCGTGTCCTCCGCTTATCCTCCCCGTATCCTCTCTCGATTATCTTAACTGCTGTCTCGTCCTGCCAACGGCAAGAAAAATCGAAGACAGTTCGATATGTAACTCTTCAATGATTTTAGATATGCCGTGTATTGGTATTAATCATGGTATGTAATAAATATGCACGGGGTTTATGAGATGCGTTACAAAGGAGAAAGTTATTAAAACGACTATGTCATTCGGAAATATACAGTTGATATCAATCGTTTTATACGTTCATATTTATTGTCCGGTATTGTTTTAAGTTTCATTTAAAAAAAAAAAAAAAAAAAAAACCGAAACCATTTCATTTGTATGTATCCTAGGTCATTTGATGTATAATTTTATTTTTCGACGATCACGATCGACGATTTTTAAAAAGATAATTATACGAATACACTCTTTTCCCAAAACGACATTGTAATTATTTCGTTGAAAACATTGATATTCATTGAAGTAAACCCTTGGATATACTACGTCGGAATAAATTCGATAGTAAGGTCAAAGTTCGTATATATTACTTTGTGGCGCATTAACTTTCCTTTTTTTCTCCTTTTTGCATGCAAATTAAGTCACATACCTATGTTCACGTTAAGATCTATCAATGTCAATTTCTTGACAAGTCAAATTGCTATAAAATGATCGGGACAGCACAAATGTGCCGTTCATCTTATTTTTTGCGACTCCATTAGGTATGCGGCGAATCTACGATGGGTCCGATTTGTAACGACTAACTGTGATCGCGATATTAAGACTAACGTGAAGAAGCCTCAAGGCAAATTTGATGGCGACTTCGATGGCGACGACGGGACGGGAGACTACCGTCTTAACAACGAAGAGAAGCCACTCCCTTTGCTTTCTTCGCCACGTTCCTTTTCTCCGTCCGGTTTTATTGTAATTTCAGGTAACTTTGTCCCGACGGTACGTATTGTACATTCGCACCAACGAATCTTTGCTGTTTTAATCTTCCGACTACATTACGATCAGAATAGTCCTTTATAATTCGAGATAATTCCTTAGGTACGTGTTGATAATAATAATAAGTTCGAAGGGCTTAAGTTTGTATATTCATTCGATGATAAAGATTCATAAGTAATATATTAGCTTATGCAAAGATTAAAGATATTAAAAAAAAAAAAAAGGAAAACAAGAAAGAAAAAATGAAATGAATATAATCGCATCGTTATCGGCATGCGATATTAATAATAATAATAATAATAATAAACAGGAGATTCTAATATTGAAAATACAAATGAAGCAACCTGCAGATGAGATGATTCTTCGTATTCGTATAGCTGAAGGATCGAGCGCGTGGATATAAATTTCTCTGAGCGGAAAAAGTCGAAGACCGGTATAAGAGAGGAAGATGATGCTTTCGTGATAATAAAAAAAAAAAAAACAACGCTGGTCGCGACTTCTCGGCGTTTTTCTTCGAAAAGGTCAGAGGAAAAGAGAGGGCAAGCAGAGGAGTCGAGTAATTGCGCGAAAGAAGAAATAAGGCGCAAAGAATGTGAATCGCTCGAGCGTCCTTACGCTTATGACTTTGCCCGTTTGTCTCGTCTTCGTATAATTCGAGTAAATTTTTCCTACTCTTCGTCTCTCTCTCTCTCTCTCTCTCTCTCTCTCTCTCTCTCACTCTCTCTCTCTCTCTTTCTCTCTTTCTCTCTGTCTCTATAGTCTTCGTTTCGCTTCGTATAATTTAATCTCTCGGTACATTCGTTTTATTCGTTCTAACGAGAAGTCGACTTCAATAAAATAGAATAAACATTCGGCGATGCAATTTAATACGATATTGTATACGTATATCGCGATATTATATCACAAATATAATATCGCGTACGATAATAGTTTGGAAATAATTATAAACGAAAGAAGAGAAGTTTGTTTTTAAAATTAAATATATATATATATATATATTTATATATATTATTAATTAAACTTATTTATTAATTTATTAATTATATATATATATATATATATATATATATATATATATATATATATTGATAGCAAACGATTACAATTTTTCGACAGTTTACTTACTTCGAAAATTTGATAATTTCAATCTAAAGTTAGAATATTATTTCACAGCCGAAAAGACGATTAAATCCGTCTAGAATCCCCGAGATTATCGTTCTGACAAGAAACGCTTTAATCGAAGACGCAGAACGGATAGAGCAAGAAATTCGTAAGCAGTATATTACTTCTTGTTAATGAATTGTGTTTGGTTCCTACTATCGGGTAATGAAGGTTAACCGTAATCAATGATATTAGATGGTTCGGTGCCTAATCGCGGTCGCGCAATCTATTCTTCAAATGCACCTTCGTGCTTCCTTTAGTTTCCAATACATTAGCTCGCTTAGATTAAGGACGGTCATCCCGTATAAATACGTACGCGAGAGATAGAGTTAGAGAGAAAGAGAAATAGAGAGAGAGAGAGAGAGAGAGAGAGAGAGAGAGAGAGAGAGAGAACGAGAGAGGTACAGCTGGGATTAAATATGCCCTGCTATATTAAGCACGCTCTTGAGAATCTGACTCCCTTGAATATCGAGGGTCCGTTCTTAACCATAGAAACTAATGAATAATTCTCCTTTATTAATGTACAAAGAGACCCATATAATTAGCTGGATGGCAATGTCTTCGATGTAAGGAAACGTCAAGTGCTTTGTATTTAAAAGGGAGTAAATGAAAGAAAACTTTGACAATCATCTTACGAATTACTTTCTTCTACTTTCGATTTGTAAATTCTTACGTTTAGTCATTACGTAGAAAAAAGAAACGTCAAATTCGGTCGAATACAAAGTAGTTTGTATTTTACTTTTAACGAAGTGTACTTTCTAGCGGGATATTATTAAATTGTTTCTTTCATCTCGAAATTAATCAGGGAAATACACGTAACTACTCTTATCTTTATGCTCTCTCGGATGGTATTATCACAGCGACAGTCATAACACACGAACACAACGAAGATTTTTCTAACGAAGTAATTAACGCAAAAGTTTCTATCACGGCAACTTCCTTCTCAAAACTTTTTCATAAGCTCGAGTTGCTATTGTTACTTATTTTACCGTCTTTGTTACTTTCCGTCGCATTTGATCTCTTGTAGGAGAGAAAGAATGCTAATATTTTTTACTTACCAGTAAAAGCAAGTGAACCAGTTACCAGTAAGGTAAGTAAAAACTATTAGCTCTCTCTCTCTCTCTCTCTCTCTCTCTCTCTCTCTCTCTCTCTCCTCTTTCTCTTTCTCTTTCTTTCTCTCTCAGGAGTACTTTGGAATTCTAAAACATCGACAGACCTTTTTTCCCCGCGTCTTAATCACTTAAGCGTGATTTTCACTTTATTTACACCTTGTATACACACGACATAGGCTCATCGCCTCTGTAGACGTTACTCCCGGTAGAAGGGGGTATATATTTCCTTTGCATTACCCTAAATGCGAATATCGGAGGGTCGGATTATACCGCGGGAACTCAACGCGTATAATTTTCTTCGTTGAATATGCAAGGAAAGATACAAACAGAGAGAAAGAGAGAGAAAGAGTGAGTGAATCAGAGAGAGAGAGAGAGAGAGAGAGAGAGATTCCTCTCCTACGTCCTAGAGACGAGCAGCAATTTTTCACGAGAGGTTAAATTCAGACGGACCGTAAAACCATTATAATTTTGACTATATTTTCTTCCTTCTCTCTTCACCGTCAGAACGAGTTACGCGATTAAAATTAACATCCCGTAATATAATTAATCGGGGCTTTCCATTTTTCTTTTTTTTTTCGTTTTGTTTTTTAATTATTTTTTTTTCGTCGCTCGAACGACATTACTTCCGAATGCATTTTCAAAACTTGCAATTAATTTTTTTTTTTCTATTAGGCTTTAATAAAACTGAATGAGACATCAAATAAAGTAACCCTTTTTTTGCGTCATTTACAAAATCATTTCGACGCGAAGAAGATCACGTGAGCGTGAAAAAAGGATCTGACGATAAAATTCCAAAGAGTCCTATTTCATCGTCGTACGAGATATCGTTCTCGTACGTATATATTGAAATTGCTGAATAGTAGAAGAACGTCGAGATCTAAAACTCGCCTTCGCGTTATTCCTTACGGATGATAAAATGCGAAAGAAGATATCTGGTTTGACACGTTAAACGTCGTCCTTTAAGGGTCTTATAATGAAATTTTAGATTTCGTTTAACCCACGAGGAATATCAAATTTCTAACATCACGAAATCATTGGGGCAAGCGTTGACAGACAAGGACATCCAAAAATCAGACAAATTTGCAATAACTCGGCTAGCTTTCCTTAAAACGATTTGGTTTAGAATATTCGTTAAAGCGTGAACTTCGCCAATCTATAGTTAATCATAGTAACATTGTATTATTTGAATTTATTCTATACGGTTTAAAATTGTGTAAAGCTAATAGTATGTGAGAACCTATTGCTTCGGATTGAAATTTCGTCTATTTATTTATTTTTTCCTTTTTTTTTTTTTCATCAAATTTTTCTTCTCGAAGTCTTTCTAGGTTGGAAAAACCTGTTAGTCGTATTCTAGTAAAAGATCATCGAGGTTGAAAATACTTTGAGACTTCTTTTTTCCTTGTTTCTTTTTTTTATGTCTGTAATACCTTCATGAAATTCAAGCTGGAAGTTCTGCTTTTTCCGGTTAGAAAAGGTAACAGAGATGCGTTCGCATAGAAGTGAAGAGTTACTACTACTTGGTATCCCATATACAGAACACATACACGTAGACATGGACATGGATAAACTCGTTCGAATGGAGACGTACGTAGTTGCCGAAAGGGACGAGTTTCTCCTGTTCACAGTACGCGGTCGAATATTCAAATTCCGATGAAACTCTGACGTGGAAATTTTGCTGATCCCTTTAGGGCACCGTTAGAGTCATTACTTGGTTTACAGTAATAGCGTGGCTTACAATAATAAGCCCTACGTGCAAAGTTTATTCCCAGCTGCAAATCTGTTGTTTGATTCCTCCGGCACGAGCTTACATTGGGCGTTTGTAACTTTCGGCTAATTAAGCAACGTAGCCTCGCGTTAATTACATCGACGGGAGTTCCTCATTCTGTGAACCTTGACATGAGTAAAGCGCGGAACCACTCAGTAAAAATTTTCTTCGACAAAATGTTACAAAATCAGTAAACCGTTCGATTTGTCGATTCGAACGATAGTATCGAACTAAATGTGGAACGGATGAATTTTTTATTAGTCCGAGTTGTTTATGGATTACTTCAATATTTTTTTTTCTTTTCATCATTTTTTTATAATATCATACTTACGATAATCGTCGTTGAAAAGCAAAGGAGGATCTTGTTATTCCTTATTTTAAAGTGTCCCAATTCGATCTAACATGATTTCAACGAAATCGAATGTCAATTCGTTTCCTTTTCAAATTCGATATCCTTCGAGAAAATCAAAATGCCTAGTTGGTCGATCCCTATGGGGGAAAAAAGTCCCTCCAAATCTTTGAAGGATTTTGATTCGAAGGTGGCGGATAGAAATTTTTCACGTTTCGACGTTATCTAAGCGCGTCGAATTACTCGGTACGTCCGAACTGAGCGAACGATTTGAATATAAAATTCCCGATTCATCATGCATGCAAAACCGGAAAACAAACAGAGTGAAAATGGAACTTGGGGTATGTCGGGCCATTATCCTGGGATCTTATTGATTCTTATTATGCAGCGAAGCGTGCTGGAATAATCCATCTTGTCGCGAGTATACGCCACTTGCTGGTAATCGAAGGAAAACAATTTTGGATCGCAACATAATCAAACAAGTGAGTTAATGCCGAACACGATCGGCTCTTCTAATCGTCCAATCAAATTTTCGAATCTCGTTAGACCGGACGAACTTCTATCACTTTTTTCTTTATTTCCTATTTTTTCTTTTTCCTTTTATTTATTTATTTATTTATTTATTTTTTTTTTTTCATTTCGAAAAGGTACTCACTCTGAGGGTCTCCAGTTGGGAGCGCACGAATTCCGCTCGGCTGGCAACGTCGGGAATCGCCACAGGAAACGAACCCATGTACTGAAAACAGACAAATAAATAAATGTTATCATTCCGAATTTTGTCGAAAAATTTGCAAGAAAAATGATATCATACGATATCGAGAAAATCACACGATTTTAATAGTTTGATAATTACAGTTTTAATATAAATAATGATTATATGCAAATTTGGTAATGCGTTTAAAGCATATACATATATATATATATATATATATATATATATATATTTATATATTTATATATGTACGTCACGATAGAAGGTGTAATATTATTGAAAGAGAGAGAGAAAAAAATTTCACGTAAGATATGTTTTCAGAGATCACTTATAAATCCGATATAATAGACGCGAGTACGAGCAAAGTTCTATGCGCGGGCAAAGTGAAGCACAGGCGGCAAGAGAACTCGAGAAAGTGATGCGCGATGTAAAGTCATATGGCGCTTGTAACGTTCATGGGAGGAGGAGGAGGAGAAGGAGGAGGAGTAGGAAACCAATAACCTCGTTCGAATTATTGAGCGAGTATACGAAAGCTCGAACAGGCTTCGAACGCTCTCAACGAGTTTTCATTGGTTTATTTCTTATTTGAACGTGCGCGGTGATTGAACGAGAGAAAAATCAATAAAAAAGAAATGAATTTTTCAAATATCACTCATTTTCACGGCCAGAGTTCATGAAAATAAAGAACTCGAATTAAAATAATTTCTATATCCTTCTTCCCTCCTTTTATCTCCTTATTCCTTCGTCATTCTTCTTTATCTTTTCCCTTTTATCTTAATCTCAACGAAACATAACGCAAAACGAACGTGCGATTGTTCGATAAAAAATTAATTATCGATTTGGTGAAATAATAGTGTTTCAAGACCCACAGGGAATTCCCTCGGTATTAGAGACTTCTGGAACAATAAAAAGAACCCTACGTAACCTGCGACAAGAATTTCATTTCCCTTTTTCGCTCAGAGGAGATTTCGTCCACCGGTACCAGCCATCCTTTTTCTTTTCTTCGTAGAACTGCCATTTCCCTTCGATAGTCAATTTGGTTCACGATCATTCTTGTCCTCGGAGAAAAGGAATAGAAGGACGAAGAAGCTCGGAAATTTCGTTTACTTCCTTGACCAAGACGATTCCTTTTGTCACGATTATTTCGAATTCCAATGAAAATGTTCCTACCGTATTTATTCATGCGAATTTTATTTTCCTATCCTTTGTGCATGCTCCAATTGAATTCAAAGGAGTTAAAAACAGTGATATGTATACGCGGAGTTCTCTGCAAAGAAGACAAGTATCGCAAATAACATGTGCGAGTGACGTTTTATCGTGTCGACAGGAAAGAATGATAGAAAAGGGGGAGAGAGAGAGAAAGAGAAAGAGAGAAAAAGAGAGACAGTGTACTCGAAAAGATGGAATACGTGAGGTGATCTGGTAGATATTACCAGATATTTCTTTGCGATGTGAAAGATTTTATACGATAAAATTCGAGTATTTAATCATGACGAATTTATTCTTCCGCGAGAAGAAAAGAAATTAATTTCCTTTCATGAATGCGAATAAAAATAAACGAACCGACGAGAATCAAATTTTTAACCGTGAGGAAAATGAAATATTAACGTCCGAAATAATAAATATAATAATAAAAATGATAACGATAATAGTAATAACAAAGCTATTTCCAAGTAAAATTAATATAAACGTATCGTTCTGGGCCTTTAAGTTTTCATTTGAAGAGAGCGCATCAAATTTCAAAGCTTGAATAATTTTAATCCAATATAGCATAATTATTATCGAATTAAACTATATTCGAACACGCAGAAACGTCGAAAAGGGCAGGCAAATAATAGTCGTTAAGAAATATATATCGGGGTTTCGCACGCATATAAATCTCGATGTAACGAGCGTTGGTAAGATAAGGAAAGTTGGCTCGCCTCGCTTCGAAAGGAAAGAAGAGAAGAGATGAGAAGAGAAGAGAAAAGAGGATGGCCAAGAAAAGTGACGGAGGCGAAGGGAGAAAGGGGAAGTTTCGTGTTTCGAGCGTGGGCATTGGTCTTTCTCGGTCAAACGCGTCGTCCGACGATTAAATGGTCGATAAAAATAGCGACCCTCCTTATAACGACAATAAATAAAAGCCCGGGGGGTAGATTCCAGGGTCGCAATAAATAACGGTACCTCGTGCAATTATGTTGCGCTTTGGTCCTACATTACGCGAACGCGTTTCCCTCGACGAGTCTTGCTTCATACGTATAAACGTGGATACATACTTATCTATAGACGGTACGCTTACGATTTTTATCTACAGTATCGATTAGGCATATAAAAATGAATTATAAAAGTTTTCTTTAATATTTCTTCGATTCGGTAACCTCAGTTACAACTACATGTGTAGTTAAAGTTATATATACATACATATGTATACATATATCCGAATATATTACTTAAAAAAAAAAAAAGTAACTGTATAGTCTATAACTGTATAGTCTATATAACTGTATAGTATACATGAGATAAGACAAATATTATTAATGATTATAAACTCTTCTTGTTCTTTTTTTTTTTTTTTTTTTTATTACTTTTCATGTTCCATTTATTCGTAGAATTATATCTACGAATTATTATGGTACACCATGTATAGATTTCTCCATACCTATATACAAGCAAAGAGTTAAGAACGAAATTAACGATGTAAATAAAACACACTATAATTTCTCTCCAACTATACATGTCAGCTACGTATCCGTGACGCACCGGTTCGTCCTTCGCGTTCATCCCCGTTATCGGAGATTCCGTGCCTGCATCCATCCTTTTTCTTACGGTCATGCATGCGATTAGAAAGGCGCATACAAGAAACTAACGGATCTACTCGATCGAGTCTGATCTCCTAGTCGCTTTCTCGATATCTCTCAAAGATCCCTTTCGAAACTATCGTTATAATCAACGTCATGTTTTCGAACGTTTCGATGGGGAAAAAAATTAAAAAAATAAAAAAAAAAAAAAAGAAAGAAAGAAGAAAAAAAAGAACAGGAGAAGACGAAAGAAATAAAGATATCTTTTAAATTACCAGCCACCGTCGTTTCTTTAGTTTGTAATCTTTAAAACGCTTTCAAAAGGGGCACGTATGTCGACCTTTTTTTTTCTAATTTCCTGAACAATCGAGGATAAAATACGCGTTGGGTGAGAACGAGCGACGAATACCGTAGTAGCTTAGTAACGTAGAAACGTTAGAAACGCGCTGCAAATCGACGTCGAGAATTTTAATTAGAAATCTCTCTCTCTCTCTCTCTCTCTTATTTTTTCTCTCTAAATCCGATATTTCGAGAATGTCAAGAAAAGAAAAAAGGATGGGAGATAAAAAGAGAGACTTTTCGATAAGGTAATCCAGATAAAATAGGAATATTTATGAACTGACGGTACATGATCTCGCGTTTCCATTCGTTGAGTTTATAATTTCCTTCTTCTGGTACGATGCTGTTGCTTCCTTACGTATGTATGTTGCAGCAACCAACGGTGTTGCTAAGTTTCAACGTATTACGTTATCGTACCAACATATGTACGTATGCATCTATGCATTGCATATAAAATGGTAATATAATTCTCGTTTTAATCCTTGCGAACAATTCTCGTTGTTATATTTTATCGAGTTTCTCTACCGTGAGATATTTTTTGAAAATCGCGAATGATTTTTCAAGATACCTCGCATCATCGATATGATACACCATAACGTCGTTCCCGAAAGCATACGAATAAAATTCATTTCATGAAAACTTCAATACGATCCGATTCGAATATTTATTTTACGATCGAATAACGTATCATCTGTTAGTTTATAATCCTCACGATAATAATCTTTTCGTGTGGGTGAATTTTCGCAAAATCGATGAGAAGAAAAGAAAAAAAAAGAAGGACGAAAGAAAAAAAGAAAAAATATCGACGTTGTTGGTTTCGTATTAATAGTCAGTTGATAACAACGATCGATTTACATCGTTGCACGATACTTCTCGGAATCGTACAATTACATTCGAATCATTTTTTCATACTGTCTCTCACAAAGGAATTATATACGTTCCACGATCATGCAACATGAATCATGGTACATGTTTGCATTTCAGTCGACTCGTGGTCCAACTTATACATACACACACACACACACACACACACCGTTAATCTCAGCGAATATAGACACGTAGAGAGTGGAAGAATGCAAAAAGGGAAAAGATTTTCGAATGTAATAGACCATTGATAATACCTGCTTGCATAATAATCGTTCCGATTAGGAAACGCTGGTAAAGTATGTATTCATTAATCTTATTACTATCTATAATATATCTATCATATTATCTATAAACATAATTATCTATAATATAACGTGGTATTATAATAAATATCAATATCGAAATTTATTTAGAAAGAAAAACAAGAGAAAGGAGATTTAATAAGTAACTCATATAATTAAAACAAAAATTAATTCGCAAAAATAATTGCATTTCTTCTATTAATTAATACCAAAGGAACCAATTTCACAAACGGAACAAAATTTCACGAGAGTATTTTCAAGGTATTTTTTTTTTTTATTCCCTTGCGTATGTTAATTCATGTACGACCATGTGGATCGAAATTGCGAGGAGCCTTTTTTTTCACAATGAACAGGAACGAAGTAAATAGGTATGCAAATTTCAGCGGAGTGCGGTTCCTCTGGAAAAGAAGAAAGAAAGAAAGAAAGAAAAAAAGAAAGACAAAAGAATCGTATAGTCGTCTCACGGTTTAATAAAGGCCGAATAACAGGTTGCATGATTAACGTGGAATGCGATTACTTTCACTTTTTATGAGTGGCAACCTCTTTCGACAACCTCCAACATAGTTCTCTCATAATCGGATAAAACGACCGGGCTTGGGAGGGATAGAGGATATTAACGTAACTCTACTAGTAAGAAGATAATAAACTTCTAGAGAAGAGGGTTAATTGATAATTGACGAAGATGTGATTAGATAAACGCAATGAGTATTATTTATTCTCTCGGGTGCGAACATTTGTCATTCCGAAAATATCGATATTTCTTTCTGATCATCTTGTGAAAAAGATAACGAAACGTAAGATAGAGAGAGAGAGAGAGAGAGAGAGAGAGAGAGAGAGAGAGAGAGAGAGAGAGAGAGAGTCAAACGATAACTACTAAATTTTCATCTCACGTACGTATAACTATAATATACGCAGAAAGATATTGTAGAAGGATCAAAAAGTCTGTTGTATGCGTGATAAACGGTAATAAAAAGGTTCACGACAGGAGTTGCAGTCGTGAAAAGACGTGTAAAAAAAAAAAAAAAGATGCGAAATCTTGAAAAGGCGTCGAACTTTGCGAGTTTGTTACAGAGAAAGCACGGAACGTATACAACGAACGAGCATTATACTCGCAAATGATCTAGCGTCATTTTCAACGGATGTATTATGATCTAATCCTTAAGATGCATTAATCAAACCTTTTATATGAAATACCGGTTACGCAAACTTCGCTTGATTTACTCGCACGAGGAGTAATTGTGGTTACATGCATGAACTCTCGGATCCTTTCTCAAGGAAATAAGATAATTATTTCATTGGAGAGGTAGAAGGGGAGGGTAGAGATACGATCGGTCGAGCTGGTGGTACGCACCGAGCGCGTTGCGAATATCTTTGCGCTGCGAAAGATATCATCGTGGAGTACTCATTAACGCGTTTATTACTTGTGCGTGTCCCCTTTCTACTTATTCCTTTTCTCCTTAAGCTCCTGCGTATGTATGTACGATTTTTCTTAAGAAAAGAAGAAACAAAAGGCCGGATAGAAAGCGATAATATTTACAATGCAATTAAGACTCGTTAGAAAAGCCACGTAGGACAATTTAAACGTTTCGTCTTTCGTTGAGCCGTTAATTAAACATTTAAACATTCTCTCGCCCGTTGCTTTTCTTGGTGTTTTTTTTTTTTTCGAGGAGGAGGGGCGTGAAGGGGGAGAGGAGGTTTTATTTTTTTTCCCTTTTTTCTTTTTTCTCTTTCCTTCTTTCTCTTTCCTTTTGTTCTTTTTTTTTTCCTTTCTTTTTCTTTCTCTCTTTTTTTTTTTTTTTTGATTTTTGGACGCGCCATCGAACGAAGTCGGAGCATCTTTTCTCAAAGAAACACGCCATGTACATATATTCCGTCGAGATATTAATTACGTTGGAATTTCACGTTACTTTACCTGGAAAACGATTTAACGAGCAGGTGCCAGAACCAAGCACCTTCCAACATGCTTGTGTTTTATATCGCTTGCAAATCAAACCTTTTCAACGTTTAATATTCGTCCCCGGCTGCAAGTATTCTTGACTTTCGTGCCTTCTTGATCAAGTTAAATTATACGCGCGTTTTTGGAACGACTTTGTAACGTCGAACTCTCTCAACGATCGGTTCGATCGAATGTGATTTACGATTCGTCTCGAGGTAACGAACGCTCAATCTTATCTTATACGAATGAAAATGCCATAAAGCAATTCGAAATGTTCATACGTATATATGTACGTTTATGCATATATTACATTCTCAAGTGATACGAGTAAATATTCGCATGGATCTGATAATAAACATTTTTCACGATGAGTTTCAAAAGAAATTATAAAGTATTAGAATAACAGAGCCCACCTGTACACCGTTGAATATATCGAGAGTGGCCTCTGGCATTTTGATGTCCGTGTACTCCACCATCCCCACCATCCCCACCAACTTTGTTTCGTTTGTTTTTCCCTTTTCCTTCTCTTTCCACACCTACTTTACACTCTCTTTATCTTCTCTTCCTCTCTCTCTCTCTCTCTCTCTCCCTCTCTCTCTCCCTCTCTCTCTCTTTCTCTCTTTATATTTTTCTTCGTCTTGTCGACTTTCGAGGAGATATTAAATAAATCTCAATTATCCGTCTTCTTTAATTGCACATTTCGTTAATTGCTCGATGTTTCCCGTGCCAACGATCGACGTAACGTCGAGAATGTATCGGGAAAAGATAAGCATCGCTTCTTCCTTCTTCCTTCATCCTCGCTAACGATCACGAAACAACGACGTAGCTGATTTTCACCATCTTTCGCGATAAAAGATCGTTTCTTGGCCACCTCGGAATAACATCGGAGAACGTTCGATTTTGGACTACGATACTACGAATGAAAAAAAAAAAAAAATCATGAGAAAATAATAGTACGTCGATCAAACTTTTCATTTTTCGTTTAATTCGATACGCTTAAATAAACAGATTTATGGAGAATAAATTGCAAGGCGGACAACGATTGTTCATTTTAACGAATTAATGGAAAAATAAATCGATAATATGTTTCCCATATTGTTTCATATAGCTTTTGAAGTATTTTTATACATCATGATTTATCGGAAGTTAAAGAAACGTCGCTATCAATCTAAAAAAAAAAAAAAGTAAAAGGAAGAAAAGAAAAACAAATTTTATCGACAATTAATCGATTTCACCGGTCTCCGCTAACGTTTTAATGGACTTTTCTGATTTCAGCTTTCAAATTAAAGCTTAATCCCTTTGAACCGTTCGATCACGCGTTCACCTTTGGCAATACTCCTTTGTGAAGTGACACAGCAAATCGTAGAAGTCAAGGACGAAAGTCTATATGACTTATTTAATATTGAAACTATTAATATATACATCTTCAAATTGTTTTACAAATATTTGAATAATTTGGGTATCTCCTTTAAAAAAAAAAAAAAAAAAAAAAAAAAAGAAAGACAAAGAAAGTGTTTGTCTAAAATTCGAAATCAATGACCCCAATTAATAAGGTGATTTACGATCGAATAAAAATAAATCGGATGATAGAATAGGAAAAAAGAAATCATGGGCTGTCTGTTTCTCTCTTTTTATTATTTAAACGATCCGGTCATCGTAGCGAACGCCTTTTCTCTTCTTCTACTATCCGTCATCGTTCACTGTCACTCTCAGGCGTCCGTGAGAGATCAAGTAGAACAGGCAATACTTTCTCACGTAGTAAGCGTCCGTAACCTGCAGTTAACGATTCAAGAGCTCGTTGCGCTCTACGCGGTGACAGGTGGAATCTTTCGGAAGGTTAGAACGATTTAATCAATGTCATTGTGAAATATAACGTTGGGTAGGAAGCTATGATAAAAATAATAAATAAACACGTTAGAGTTTGCATCCATTTGAAATCAGACACGCTTTAGTTCCGTCTTGAATTATTTTTTTTCTCGTTACACGGTTAATCTTGGTTTCGATATTATTAAACGATGAATATCGAAGGACGATAAATAGCGATAAGGATTTAATGAACGTTTTAAATATACATAAATCTCGAAGGAAGTAAACCGTATTAGCGTGAAAGAGAAAGAGTGTGTGTGTGTGTGTGTGTGTGTGTGAGTGAGAGAGAGAGAGAGAGAGAGATAACGAAGCGTGTACAGATGCTTTTTATATATATCCCGAAGAGATGACGTTTCTCATAATCTCGAAATGTCGAAAACGAAAACGTTGCTTCTCCTCGTATTCTTCGTTATTCAGTATCGTCTCAGATAAAATTGCATATGATGCTTGGAGTTGATTATATTTCTTGATGGTGGCTAGACGATCACGTTGCAAACGCCATGACATTTTCGCGATTCGACGAGCCTCGTCCTTCGGGAATCTCAACGCGAAATATACCGAACGTGCATAGCATTTACTTTAACCCTTTACTTCCTTACTTTTCCGCTTTCTAATATCGGCGAAACAAAGATAATCTATTCTTCTCCCAACGGATTTGTTTCTTATTTTTCTTTATATTTTCTATTCTCTCGTTCTCCGTTCCTCTTAAAGCAAGAATATACAAGCAGGAATAACGATGAGCAAGATCTCAGAATAACGTGGTTTTCCACTATCCCGTAATCCTCATTAAACCGTGACTCATGGGAGAGATGTAGATATACGGGGTGAACGATATAAATCGATCCATCTTAAGTCAAAATAATTCGTTTAACAATTTCTATTATCGACGAAGTTCGTAAACATTTCTTTTTTTGTCCCCACTTGTTTTTCGTAATTTACAACAAAAGTATCGCGAGTCGATCGTACTAAACTTCTCTATCTCAATACACAAATTCTATAAATTAACAAGATAAATAAAATCGATCGAATTGTATAGTTCACCCTATATATATATATTTAATTCAGTCCGCGTGACTCCTTCGCGATTCTGTTCACGATCTCTCGCGAGTCGTATAATCCGAAGATTCGTTCGACTCCCACGTGACTTTTCAAAATGAAGTGGACGAGGAAGAGATTATTCGAGAAATTCAAAAATTTCTCTTCAGATTAATGCAAAAACGAAAGAGGAAGAAGTCGCTTTCTCGTCTCGTGCGCGAGGACGCTTTTGATTTATCGACCGGTCGATCGATTTATACGCGACGATCGCGTGCGGCCTAAGAAAAAAGAAGATAGAGAGGGAAAGAGAGAGAAAGAGAGAGACAGACAGACAGACAGACAGACAGAAAGAGAGAGAGAGAGAGAGAGAGAGAGAGAGAGACTCGTTCTTGGCTTCCAGCAGATCGAAATCAACTTCTCTTCTCTCTTTTACTCTCGTTGTTGAGCAGTTAACGGCGAACATATCGGATAACCCCGCGGCATAGATCACTTGCAATGATGTATACCTGCCGACGTGATTTCATCAACGACCTAAATCGCTCTATCGACTCTTCTCGAACTATTAACAATGTATCTTTTCCAGCCTGGTAACGTGCCTTCAAAGTCAGTTCTTAAAACGCAATTAAGGTAAATCTTGGTCCCACGAACGTTAGAATTTCTCGAATATTTATATGACGTTACATTCGCATACACAAATTCTGAATAAATGTCATTAGAATTGAGAAGATATATATATATTTAGATATTATTAAATTTGTAAATGAAAAATTTGATTACGTTCGATCGAGACGAATAAACATTTATAAACCGTACAATTCAAAGGGAAACATTCGCAAAGTAAAATTTCAATTAAAAACTATTTGTTGGCTCTCAGGTTCGTTCTGTTATATTTTATATAAAATAAAGGATTCGATTAATAACTATCATCGATATCCATCATAAAAAGTAATACGTATTACGTGATACTTCGATTCTCGATAAGAGTGGAATCGTAGAAACAAACTAGTGGAACGAAACCTGATCGAAATGGGAAGCATACCGTGACTAGAATCGTGTAACGAATAAATAATGTTTCTATTAAATTCTGGAAAAAGAGTGAGTACAGTTGTTGAATGCAACGAGTTAATTCAAATGTTCATCGTGCGATTGGAATTTCATTCCTTTTTTTCTTTTTTTTTTTGTTTTAAATCCCCTTCGAAAATATCGTAGAAATGATAACGTTATCGTTATCGAAATTAAAACACAAATATTAATGTTAGGACCGAACCGGCGGGTGAACGCACTAGAAATTGATTTCAGTATGAACACCAGCACATAGAAACGAAATCCACTGACGATGATAATGAAAAATGACGCGCACTCATCTGCAAAACGAGAGCATTTGACTTTCACTGCACTTGCCAAACGCATTAATCGCCACCCACGCACGTAACTCGTTAGCCCTTGAATCAACGACATCGAATATATATATATATATATATATATATATATATATATATATATGTATACATATAAACACACACACACACACACACATACGCACATATATATCTCCAAAAATATTCATTGGATCGATATTCTCGGAATATCGCGTGAACGAACCAACAATAAACAAGTAAAACAGAAAAGAAAAATAAAAAATCAATAAGAACGATTCAAAGAAAAATAATTTCCATGAGAAAGAACTACGTAATATGTCTCACATTACGGAAGAAGGAAACATCTTCATCTTACGCGTCGCTGACACACTCGCGACGAAAACGGCACTTGTCCGTAGACAGAGAGAAAAAAGAGACGAAGGATAGAAGAAGAAAAGGGAGAAAGAAGAAGACAGCTAAGAAGAAGACACCGAAGAAGAGGAAGAAGAAGAGGAAGAAGAAATAGAAGTAGAATAAGAAGAATAAGAAGAAACGTCAAGAAGACGTCGAAAGCTCGCTCGTCGACTTAATCGGTGTTCCTTTCTCGAGGATCGAGCCGTCGTCTCGTAGAACATAGAGTGGAACGAAGAGAGTAAACAAAGAAGAAAGAGTAGAAACAGAGAGAAAGGGACTATAGTTGGCGATGAATAGAGTCACGCGTTATCGGGTGCAGCAGGCTTACTCTCGCACGAGGTCTCGTCTCGCGCGTACGCTAAGTGCCGTGCGTGCGTAATAAGGCACTGAAGAGGCCTGCTGGCCCTACTCGCCTTCCCTACCACGTTCTTCCTCTTGGATGAGAAGAGAAGGAGGTATGGGAACAGAGTAAGCAACACAACGACCACGATGACGACTACTACTACTACTACTACTACTACTATTACTACTACGACGACGACGACTACGAAGACGACGAGGGGCCCCGCGCGTGCGTCGCTTTCTCGATACGTTTCGTTCTAGCCAACGCGCACATACAGACAAAACGTATACACGTACGTCGCAAGGTCGACCACGTTGTTCGAGAGATCCCTCCCTACCTTCCTTTTCGACCCTCTTCTTCGTTCCACGGGCCCTCGAACGTTCGGGCCTCCCTCCCTTTTCTACTCCCTAGCGCACTCTGTTTCCGACTCCTCTTAAGATGTCGTATTTAGCGGACACTCGGTATATCGTCGTTCTTCGAAGAAATAATAAGCCTGACCGAAGGAATGAAAAAAGGTGGGGGAGGGGTCGGGAGGGGGAATGGGGAAGTTTCAATGTTCTTCAATTGAAACATACAATGACGTTATTCGTTTGTTAGAACTTGTAAAAAAAAAATATTTTCTTAAACACACAAGCGACTACGAGTTGTTTCTTTTTTCCTCCTTTTTTTTTTTTTTTAAAGTCGTAGATATTTCTTCTTTTATTTTTTTTTTTGTTTTTTTTTTTTTGTTGGGTCATATGGAAGTGACTTTGAGGAATGTTCGAGGATATAATATATGAGGTAGGTATATTTTTTTTTTGAAAAAACGCCTCCTCACAAAATTTGCCTTCTTTAGAATTCTCGACCTTTTTTGCATTTTATTCGGTGAAATTTTGTATACGCACGCCCGGAACTCATGAAATTTTCATTTTTCATTCAAGCGTTCAGGACGTCGTGTCACTATAGAATACTTAGATAATTTTACAAGATATGGGAGTAGCATTGGGTTTGTTCAACGGTATTTTCGTTCGTTTTTAACCAATAGACTGGCTAATCGTGAAGGGTCCAAAGTCGTTTGCGGATGATACAGGGACCCTTCCGAGATTCCAGGAGTACAGGTCATCTTCTTAAGTTTCGAACCTTCAAGATACGATCGTGGAACGTGCTCCCGTTTATTTTTTGTGGAACGCCCTACCATTTGTTTGACGATCTCTAATACCGATGAGAGCCCTTATTATACATGGCCCTATATCAGTTATAAGACATGTTTCAAAATGTCAATATAGAAGTATAAAAACTCCAAAGAGACTATTAAGCAGATTTCTTTCATAAGCTGGTCCCTTTCGTCCATTATAAGTCGTGTTAACGTTAAGATTACTTTGTTAATACATATAAATGTTCATTATTTCTAAAGTTATTACACTTTATATATATATATATGTATATGCAAAAGTGCATAAATGCGTATTACCTGGTTCTGAAATGCACGGATAAGGCGCATAGCTGTATCTTGAAAGAATACGTGTCAGTCTGCTTTTAAATATTAAAGAATGAGATCGTAGCATATAT
Organism: Dolichovespula sylvestris; assembly: GCA_918808275.2. Taxonomy (NCBI): domain Eukaryota; kingdom Metazoa; phylum Arthropoda; class Insecta; order Hymenoptera; family Vespidae; genus Dolichovespula; species Dolichovespula sylvestris. The sequence continues at coordinate 5,891,285 of OU964966.1, forward strand.
GACTCATATCTATTTGTTCGCATATATGCATTTATTGTACCAAAGTATGCTCTAATAAATGTATTTAAGTATATATAATTTCTTGGTCTTTCTATTTCTCTCTCTCTCTCTCTCTCTCTCTTTTACTCTCTATCAGTTATCATTATGAAAAAAGTTATTTGAACAAGTAGAGAAGGAGAATAATAAGAGATACGTATGGTATGCAACGATGATTTTTCGTAATCATCTCGGTTGCGTGATTAAGGGCGATTAGAAGAAACGTTAGAAGGTGTTTTAAAGTCACGCGATAATCTTGGGAGGAAGCGTTATTACTCACTCGGCACTCGGTGCCGTGTATGCTTTAATGATTGACATCCATTAGTCGCTTAAAAATCATCTCGAAGATGAAGAAGAAGAAGAAGAAGAAGAAGAAGAGGGCTCGCTCGCGCGTGCCCTTGGGCTTGAGCTTTGAAAATGTGATTTGCATATATGCAAATAAGGAGCGTAAGCCTGGCGCCTAAGTGCCGGAGCGAATCGCCACTCGCACGAGCGAACCACTGCTGAGAGTGATCGTTCACCTCGATCTGAGGATTACGATAATGCAAAGACAAAAAGGATTCCATTTTGAGCCGGCGAGCAATCGCTCGAGGTTATCGCAACTTTGGCTCGATAAATCCTCCGTAGAACGTACGCTCGAAGCACTTTATAAAGAAGACTCGATGTTTCCTGTTCGAACGATTAATTCGTCATTCGAACCCGATATCAAATGTCGACGTGAACAAGTTCATTCGAGTGGTATACTTTCGTACAAATTTGATTACCTGTTTTACTCCGTTCGGATTACAACCCAACACGTACATCATATCATTAATATTATCTACGTGTGTTATGATTATATATTATTATCACACGTACGTTTCCAATGTACCCGTGCTCTCTCGTTTTATTTCAACTTTGTCTATTTCTACGGATGTTCTAACATCCAAAAGATATCAACGAACATGTGTCAGATCATCCATTCAACATCTTAACCACGTAATATGACTAACACCGGCAAAGTAAAATATTACATGATATTATAAATATACTACGTTGTTCTACGTATTATTATTATAAGGAGAAACTAAACGAATATTCGTGTCGACATTCTTTATAATTCTCTGATCATCAACATGTTCGTAAGTTCATATTCTTCTCTTTCAATGCCGCAATCGATAAAATTCATCGTTTAGCGAGTCAAGATATACGAAGATACGGGGAGACCTGTTCATTCCTCGGAATCAAGTAAGCGAGACGAAGAAACTGAGCGTGAAAGGCTTTTTACGCGCGCGCACGCGATCGTACGAGAAAGCGTCAGCACGCGCGTGGAATTGCTCGTTCGAATGATGAAAGGGAAGTGATAGGGGAAGGACATCGTTTTTAGAAAAATCTAACCTACCCCATTCTCCCGATGTTTTCATAAATAATTACACTTCTCCTTTAATCAATCTCGCCTTTAATTACTTCGAAGCTTCGATCCTTCCTCGAGAAAAATATATTCTAATTCGTGCATTCGTGAAATGTACGAATCGTAACTACGATAATAAATATTTAAATGTATTATATATTTATATATAATAAAAAAAATAAATAAATAAATAATTATTCGTTCTTCACGAAAAGAGAAAAGAAAATGCTTCCGAATCTCTCAAATTTTTTCGTTAGGATTCGTTCGTCAATCTTTACGATCTCTTATTATGCGATACTTGTTTGTTTTTTTTTTTTTTTTTTTTTTTTTATCGGAAACAACTTAAATACGTTATTACGGTCTCCGTTAAAAAGTTGAAAGAAAACAAACCCCCAAAAGGAAAGAAGTTGCTTTTCTTTCCTTTCTTTTTTCTTTTCTTTATGGTACACCGACGTGTCATTTTATTTACCTAAAAAGATAAGCAGTACGTCGAAGCGATACCTCGTGCCACGACGATATAAGGAATCCTCATGCGGTGCTATTTAATAACGTTGCCAGTGCGATAATCGATAACACCCGGGGTAGAGGCTAACCGCGAAAGAGTTACGTACGAAAGGCTACGTGGCTAACGGAGTACGACTCAACTCACGAGACTTCAGAGAAAGAGAGAAGGAGAAGGAGAAAAAAAAGAAAGAGAAAGATATATATATATATATATATATATATATATATATATATAACGGAGAAATAAAGAAGCTGCCGGCATATATTTTTTATACACGTGCGCTTGAAAAGACGGAAGAGTCTGGAGGCTTGTTCGCTCGATGACGAAAAATAAAAAGAGAAATGCAAAGAAAAAAAAAAAAGAAATAAAATAAAAAATAAAAAGGAGTAAGAAGATGAAAAAAAAAAGAAATGGAAGAGTAACGCGATACGCTGTTCGAAGCACTCGAAGCGAATAACGAAGTATACCGAAGAAAAAGGAAAAAGAAAAAGAAGGAAAGACGAGGTAGGGTGGATACACGGGGTGTGTTTATATCGCGGTAATTAAAGGTTAGCTCGATATGATATACCGAGATGCTTCTTTATAAATCTTCTCGCGTTGCTTCTTGCCGCACTTTTTTCAGCCTTTATTCCAGCCAATAATCAATTGTGCACGCGCGCACGCTTAAAGAAACTCTCTCTCTCTCTCTCCCTCTCTCTCAGGCAAGTGCGACAAGATTTACCGTTTATTCCCTTCGTATAATAGCTTATACATGGGTAACCACCCACCCTTTCCACTTTTGCGAAATTCTCTTTTCAACGTGGACAGATACCTATGTTAGTGTTTTTTGATTCGTACATTACAATAGGCAGTATCATTCCGTGATAACAAAGTTTCTATCTATCAAAGACATAGCGAATTTTCAAATAAGAAATATGTGAATACATTTAAATCGTTGATGAAATAGAATATAATAATAATAATAATAATTATTATTATTATTATTATTATTATTATTATTATTATTATTGTTATTATTATTTCGTAATAATTGTATATAATAAAAAATATTTATAACGTGTAACATTTAATTGTCAATTTCTAATGGAAATTTTTGATTAAAAGAAATATTATATTCGTATAAATCTAAAATCATATATTCTTCATTTGAATATAATCATCCATATGTCATGTAGAAAAGGAATCTCGAAGAAATGAAAGGTATACCCCCACCAGATGCTACGTGCTTGCATATGGGAAGAATGAGACAAAGAAATTCCTCCCGGAATGGTTCTCGCGCCACATGACGCACGACTCGGTCCGCATAGCGCGTTTAGAAAAATGATCCCGCACTCCAAGAGAAGTTCCTTAAGGCTAATCGGGTTTGAACATATCTACCGGACCTTTCCGTGAATAGTCATGGAAAGTGAACGAGTGGAAAATCCATTCGATACGATTCGATGCGCCGACGTGCAAGTACGTTACATTGCTTTTATTATCGACACGTCGTCCTCTATCCAAGAAGACTCCAGTTCCTTTTGTCGGTCAAACTTATATCAAATTTTTATCAAAATATTGAATATCCTATTATCTGTATGAAAAAGAAATAATCCCTTTAACGACATAACAACAAACGAACGCACATTGATCTATCTTATATTCATTTGAAGATCAATTTTATCCGTAATATTTCTAAATAATTTATCTTCATTTTAAATTGAATATTCGCTTGATAAATAACATTTTACAGTTTTCTCTTGTCATTTCAATTTTTTTCTTTCTTTCTTTTCTTTTTTTTTTTTTTTTTTTTTAAGAACGAAGATAGAAAACAATTATCGTTGGATACGTAAAATGAGATGTCTGGTTAAAACGCAAAAAGTTTCATGGTTACGGGTTAATTACGGTAGTAATTTTAAACCACGCCTTAAATGAGACGAGCATTGCAAGACTTCCTATAAGAAAAGAAGAAAACTTCCATTGTCACGCTAGGAATGTTTAATTGATAATGGAAAGTAATGAGAAAGTGCTCCGTGAAAAATGAAGAAGTAAATGGTTGGCAGGTGGCAGGTGGAAAGGTGGGCGAGAAAATCGCAGTTTCGCACGTGCGCACGTCTGCTTCTCCACGGTCACGTGACTCACGCACAAGTTCGAAAGATCTTTCGCGGGAACGAGCAAACGTGTGCCGATCGCGTGCGAGCTCACGATCGTTGCGTTCAGGACCATCGATCGAGAGAGGAGAGAAAAAGAGATAATGGTTGGTCCGAAAAGGATGAGCTTGCCAAAGAGAGAAAGAGAGAAATTGGAGTCTCCCCCATTCCACCCCACCCCACCCCTTCAAAAAAAAACAAACCGGCAAAAAAAAGTTATAAAATCGTACATGAAAATTACATACCCGGTGGGAGTTATGCTTAAAAGACCCTCAACGAAAGACTGTCGTCAGCTAAAAGCTACGTATATGTCAACGTCATGTTCATAACACACGTAACTTTTATGTACGTACGTACTATGTATATGCATACAGTCGTAGAGCGAAAGAGAAAAGTGTGTAGCACAAAACGATTTTGCTGTAAAATTAGAGAAGAGTCATAACCGAATTAACAAATGTGCGATACAAAGTGAAACATTTTTTACCGTTCTCGTGGATTTCGACGAAACTTTAGTCGTGATTTTCCCAAATTCTTTCATGAATTTCGTTGGATTCCTCGTATATATTTTCGTTGTATTTAAAATAGCAAAAAGTACTTGAAAGAGAGAAATAATTGTGATGTTCTTTCATCGATTTCAAATTTTTTCTTTTTTTTTTTTTTTTTCATAATAAGATAAAACGATAACGATTTTGCAGGATTTCGTCTGGATTTGTGTGTGATCAGTAAAGATGAAACGATATATATTATACTTCGTACCAAGTATACTACATATACCAGGTACAGTTAATGTTAAATAAACATTTACCTTAGCTCTGACGAATTTCTTCGAAAGCGGTTCTGCCATAATAGGTAGACATCACTTCCCATGGGATTGGCACCGTTTCCGGTATTTTTCACAGCAACGCCGAAGACATCATCGTAAAAAAAAAGAGCACATCCGATATCGAGTTTCACTCGTCACATAATATAACACCGTTACCACTTTATCCGTATTACGGATATTATATGTTGTCTCGGCTAACGAAGTATCTTGCCGATTACGTACACTTCATTCGGTCACTTTTCTCTTGTTTTTGAATAAAAACTTCTTCATTATAACATCCACTCTTCGCTCGTAACTCTTCTTATTGACGTCATAAGTGATAAGCCATTTAAAGGACCCACACACGGTGTAATGCTAAAACTGAAAATTTGAGAAAAAAAAGAAAAAGAAAACGTAACGTGACACCGATGTATAACTTTGATGATAAACTCGTTAACTAGACGTTGGTTAGTTTCATTGACCTTAAGAAAAAAAAAAAAAAAAAAAAAAAAGAAAAAGAATTCCGTCCCTTTCATTTTCTATTCTCTCGCGATCTCCTTTATAATTACGTTAAGACCTTTTAAGAAAACTACTTTTCTCTTTCCACGAATTTATTAATATTCAAGTTTAAGTAAACATATACCACGTTTTTCCGTTCTCCATTTCCTTTTCAAAATATAAAGAAAGAACGTCGCCGGTATTTCGTAACGAGCAATGATGAGATTTTTTTCAACCTTTTCATTCTCGCAATCTACCTATATAACTTCGTCAACTTTACTTAGAATAACGACATAGTAAGAGGGTGAATTGTAACCACTAGCGTAACTAGTAACTAGCCTTACAACGGAAAAATTTCATAATGTAACAGTTCAAATCGCGTTTTAAAAGAATTTTCCATAAAAAGCCATTCCTCGTCAGTTTCACTGAATATAGTTACACGCCCGTGTATAAAGATCTGAAGATTTACTCTCATTTTCTTTGTTTTACCGACTAAAAGGTTAGTCGGATATATACATACGAATGTATATCTTAGCGAGACGCGTTTCGGGAGTTCAGAAATAACTTGCTTTTAGTCAGGGCGATAGTATCTCGAGAATCGAAAGGCGATTTAACTTTAAAAATTCTACGCGTCGCGATAGCAATTTTTGCAACACCTTTGACATTTCGAACTCGTTCGTTCGATCGTATCGTCATGGGGATTTGTTTTTATAAATCGATCGAAAATTTTTTGTTTATTTTTTATTTTTTATTTTTATATATATATTTTTTTTATTATAATCGTCACCGACAAACACGTAAGAAAACAAAAAATTTCCTAAACCGTAAGGATAGTACGTTAATGTACATTTCGTTAGGAGAAAAGCAAACGACTATAGGAGAAGGGATCTATCGAATCTTGAGATTGAAATGCCAGACGTACGTCCAGCATTCAGGGACGTTAAACGAACACGCCTCCTCGTACGGAAACCGCAAGATCGGTCACGATCGGATCGTAACGATCAGCGAAACTAGGTGAATCGATCGTTTCCACTGAAGAACATAACGAGCACGTACGTACGAATGGTATATCCCATAAATTGCATCGATCACTATCGAATCTTTCGTCCGATCGAATACTCTTCTTCCATAAGAGTACCATAGGAGCGGTTAAACGTTTCCACACTTTGGAATTTTTAAAGGAAAACGATACCCATAAAACGGCAGTCCTGTGTTTAAATAAAGATAAAAACGAGAGAAGTTAGAATTGAATCGACGACCGAGAAAGATTATACGAAGACATCGAACGGACATGTATGTGTATATATATATATATATATATATATATATATATATATATATATACATACATATATATACACCAAAGGAATTTCACTTTTTTTTTCATCATTGGATCGACTTACTTAACACTTTTACTCTCGACGAGTTTTCAAATCTTCTTTCTCAAGTTCGAGATATCAATCACAACTACACATTCACGATATTCAACTGCAGCCGACGTCGAGGAATTTCCGAAACGAGCATCGCACCAATTGCGAATTCAAGTCGGCAAATATACGCAGACATTTGTTAAATTGATCGAAGTAAAGATAGGTATCAACGGCCGCTCGAAGACAAGGAGAAAGGCTTTCGCTCGTAAAATGGCAAAGACTTGCTCGTGCAGTCTCGGCCTTTGCGATTTATCCGTCACCATTCGGAGTACACGATCACCATTTAGCGCGACACGAAGAGAGCACGTCTCTCCATCACTGGAAGCCGGAGTCTCCCCGGATTCTCTCGTCCGACTCACGAGGCACGGCAAAGAAGGCAAGCGGGCAGCCAGGCAGCCAGCAGCCAGGCGAGAGCGAGCAAGCTAGCGGAGCGAGCGAGCAAGCGAGCAAGCGATCGAGCGAGTTGGGCGACGAACTCGCGAGACGAGCCAGTGGTGGACCTGAGAGTGAAAGAGAGAAAGAGAGAGAGAGAGAGAGAGAGAGAGAGAGAGAGAGAAAGAGAGAGAGAAATATATATGTGCATATATATATACATACATATATATGTACATATATATATAAGAAAGTACACACATATATACATGTGTATATGTGTGTATATATATATATATATATATATATATATATATATATATATATATATATATAAGAAAGAGAGAGAGAGGATAGAGAGAAGGAGAAGGAAGAGGAAGAGAGAGGGAGCGGGACTGTTGTCTCTCCTCACGTACCAACCGATTCTCTCGTAAATCACGTGCTCGAGAATCGAGTGCTCGCTCAAGGAGGCGAGCCTTGCACGGGGAACTTTCGGTGGACGCGCGACCGTCGACTGGGTCCTCGCGGACACGTAAGAGGCCCCATTACCGTGGCCCCTGATGATACGCCGCACGGCAATCGTTAATGGCCAATGCCATGGATAAGAAACGAGAGAGAAGGGAAAAAGAGTGAAAGAGAAAGAGAGAGAGAGAAAGAGAGAGAGAGAGAGAAAGAGAAGAATGAGAGAGAGATAGAAACAGAAATAATTTCTTTTTACTCTCTCTCTCTCTCTCTCTCTCTTTCTTCCTCTTCCTTTCTCTTTCTTTTTCTCTCTCCTTCTCTCTTTCTGTTCTTTGCCAAGTCCCATCACGGAAGGAGAAGAGTTCGGCAGAGGCCGGTCGGGCACCTGGGCGCGACATTGCCTCCTCACCTCTTCTCTCTCTCTCTCTCTCTCTCTCTCTCTCTCTCTCTCTCTTTCCTTCTCTTTCCTTCTCTCTCCTTCTCGTCCTCCAAGTTTCTCATCTGTGCACTTCATGCTCGGATCGACGGAACCCTCCTCGCTACCGGACGAATTTGCTTCGGGACCAACGAATCGGTCCAACCGATCTTTGCTTCTTCAACCATGTGCCGGACACGGTTGAGTATTCTCGATCCTCTCTCACGATAGGCTGCGAATTTGTCCCGGCTTGATCCCTTTCGACTTATAAACGACATCGCTGTTAATGCGAAATATTTGAGAAAGAATTTGATCACATATTTATCACCTTTAAATCGTATTCTTCAGGTTCTTCTTTTGGATAATATTATAATATCGATTATTTCGGAAAGACTTGAAAGATTTTCAAATGGTAATATAGAAAATTCGGCGTTGGATAGAACGTAGTTTGTCGGAAGGTATTTATTTTTATTAACGAATAAAATGAATCCGTTCGTTCTATTATCAAGCTGTAACGTAATCGTTTCTAAATTGAGAACTCGATAAAACGAACGATCCCCGATTAGGATCACGATCGCGAGAAGGTTGCAAGCAAGAGTATCGTATAATACATCCTAACTATAACGTATAATACCTTTCACTAATCCGAACGGCCACTACTCGTCTTCGAGCCCTCGTATAATGAATAAAAAGTATATTTGACCTGTTACACGAGACATATCATCAAATTTCATGTAACCCGTAATCTTTCGTTCTAACGTATGTGTGTATATATATATATATATATATATATATATATATATATATATAGCAATACCCTACACGCCTACACTATTACACGAGCTATCCGTTAGTATACTATGCGACACCTCGTTGGTATCTCCGGTCGATCTATCGTAAAAATTCTTCTTGCATGCTGGTAACGCATAATCTCGGTTAAAGTATGAACGTTACGTAAACGCTGATATATCGTCGTAAAAAAGAATATATATCCGGGTATATGGCAACGACATGATCGTGAAGTGAAACGAAACGAATAATGTTGTTGTTGTTGTTTTTTTTTTCTTTTGCTTTTACTTTCTTTTTTTCTTGCTTTTCCTTTCTTTTCTTAAATCTTATCGATGTTGTTGGGAGAATTAATTTTAAATGAACGTAAGAAAAATGAACTGAAATGTGTCAACGGCCTTCTAATTCTTTAAACTCGATCATAATCTTCGAAGGAAATCTTTATCATTTAATATCTGCCTAACGTGAGGAGCACATTAAGATACCCTAAAATTTTCTTTACCGGGAGCCCGTGAACGTCCATAGTAATCGTCCCCGTTTTGCTCCTTTTCAACAGGGACGCATTTTAAAAAAGTATTTCTCAATCTCTCTCTCTCTCTCTCTCTCTCTCTATTTATCTATCTATCTATCTATCTATCTTTTTCTGATTCTCTTTCTATCGCTCTCTCTTTCTCTCTCTCTCTCTCTTTTCTATCTTTTCTAAATCTCTTTCTATCGCTCTCCCCCCCCCCCTCCCTTTCTTTCTTTTTCGCGACGAGCACAGCGATAAGCAGATTACTCGGTCGATGTTTACCGCAATGCGAAACGTTCCTCATTCCTTGCTGACGAGGATCCCTTCAAGAGGAGATATGACTTCGAGTTAACGAACTCGTTAAATGCTTATGCGCGATGAAGAGATTATTTCTATGAAATTTCAGTGGCCACTGAACTCGAGAATATTTAATCCGACGATATCAGGAAATATCAAGCGCTAGCAATACGCTAGCTTATTTCTTTGGATTTTAAATGGAGACAACCCTAAGGGTATCGTATTCGATGGATCAAAAAATGATCTCTCGATTGGAACAACTAGTAACTTTGCATTTTAATATTTTCGTAAGTAGGATGTTGTTGCATTGTATTCGAATACGAAGAATGACACATAGTTGTTCAATCGTAAGATATTAACATTATACATTAATCGAACATTTTCTAATTTTCTTTTTCTATCCTCATCATAAAGAGAAAAAGAGGCAGTGAGAAAGAGAAAGAGAGAGAGAGAGAGAGGGAGAGAGAGAGAGAGAGAGAGAGTTATACATAAGCTAATCAACGTCAAGTATTGAACGTAACAAACACGAATCGCGGTCATGCTCGATTATATTCGTGATATAGAATGTTAATGTAAACGATAACCATCTAGCAACCATCCGTTATTCCCTATCAAAATTTACGGCAAATAAAGCTGGTTAACGAGCTTACTACCTATATATATATATATATATATATATATATATATATATATATATATTTTTTTTTATTGCTGTGTAATAACGGTAGAAACATGCATCCTTGTAGAGGTCGGTATTCCAATCATTTTATACTTTCACTACTTTAGGAACTGACTAGTGGAGAACCAGGAACTTTAGCCCCGATCTAACTACCGTACGTTTATCTAAAAACGAAAGATTCCAATTCTAATATAAATTCGACTATTAACGAAGTATGCATCTATAAAATGGTAATGTTACAAAGACACACGAATCCTTAGAACAAATTCGTTGGCTCGCCACAGTACCAATGTGAGCAGTGTAGAAAAGATGAAGAAAGAAAATATAAGCTGAAAGGAAGAAGCTCCTCTCTCCCTCTCTCTCTCTCCCTCTCTCTCTCTCTCTCTCTCTCTCTCTCTCAAGCGATAACAGAGCAATCTGGCAAAGAGCTCCGTTAATCCTTCCTTTTTTGTGCATGGACTACTATCCGGTAGTAGAGAGCAGTAGTGGAAGGTGAAGTCGAAGCCGGTGAATCCGCCCCTGGCGCCACGTAGTATGTGCCATGTCATGTGTATGTGTGTATGTGCGGTCTGTCGCGTGTGTTGGATCCTGTGCTCTCGCCGGTTGTGCCGATGACCAGTCTCTGGTCTGGCTGCAGCTGCGAACCGGTTATATACTTTCATCTGGCAGCCTTAGCACGCTCCCTAAAAGAGAATCCGGTGACTATAGTCACGCTGAAGAGGAAGGACAGAGAAAGAGAAATATAGAGAAATAAAATGAGAGAGAGAGAGAGAGAGAGAGAGAGAGGGAGATAGTGAAAGAGAAGGACAGGGGGGAGGTTAATGCCTGTACCAAGGCACGCTTATGCATTGGAAGAAAAGACGTGCAATGTTCCTTTTTATTCCCTCCCCCATCCCTTCTCCCATCACTAACCCCGTTCAATCTCCTCCCACCACCAAAGGTTCCTCTTTCGTTCTCTTGTCTCTTTCTTGTCTCGGTTTTTCTTCTTATTTTTCTCTCTTTCTTCCATCCCTCTTTCTTTCTCTTTTTACCTCCTTTCTTTGAGACCTTCTTCTTCGTCTTCGTCTTCTTCTTCGTCTTCTTCTTCTTCTTCTTCGACTTCTTCTTCTTCTTCGACTTCTTCTTCTTCTTCTTCGACTTCTTCTTCTTCTTCGATTTCTTCTTCTTCTTCTTCTTCTTCTTCCACTGAGATCCGTCCACGGGCTTCTACTTGTCCCGTCGTACGTCGAAAGAATGACAGATTTAAGGACGGCTCGATCAGCGAATCGAGAGAGATAGAGAGATGCCCGATGTATCTCGGCAGACATAACTCAACGCCGGGTATTAAGATTTTCGTAGCTACTTCACGTGCATTCCTTCGAAGAAGGGATCTTGCTTTCATTTTGTTTGTTTATTTTTTCCTTTTGTTTCTTTTCTTCTTCTTCGTCTTCTCCTTCCTTTTTCTTTTTCTTTTGTGGTTTCTCTTGCCTTTTTCTTATTCTTTTATTTTCATCATCTTTACTCTTGGGTTGCGAGTTACGAAAGATGATCGGAAGATCTTGTAATTTCGCTTCGGTCGAGACGACGAAATTACGAGTTTCCCTTCTGGTCAAGGTATGTTGCGTACTTATGCACTTCCTTTCGGAGGATAAGAGAAGGGACCGGATCGTGGTAAGAGAAAGGGAAATTAATGCATCTCACTGGTGTTTTCACTTTTATAAACTCGATATACCTATACGTTGACCTTTCCTCGTCGAATGAAAGAACGGACGATATTAAAAATGAATGATGTAATATATATATATATATATATATATATATATATATATATTCGACGGTTGTTAAATAAAAAAATATAAATATATTCGACCTTATCCTTCAATTATTTTACTTGATTAAACTAATATTGAATCAAGGATCGATATATTATCACAACGTTATCCAAATATTACGATATGTGTAATCGTTTAGTCAAAAATCAACGATTCGATTATAACGTCGATTTAATTAACAAAGATCAGAGATCGTTGTTTTCGTTTCCTTTTTCGTTTTTCTTTTTTGTTTTTTTATTACCTGTTCGCGTAATATACGATTAAAAAAAAAATAAACACTACGATGTAGGTACATCGTATACACACACACACATATATATATACACATACATGCATACCTATCTATAACCGTGGAAGATGAGAAATCTCTGAAGAATTCGGTACGAAACAAGTTCGTTCGAATGAATATCTTCGCTCTTCTTGCATACCCTTCCGTAGTTGGATTCACTGTACGAGCGTGACCACGTTCCGTAAGTGGAGTCTAATGGACGGAGCTCAGAGATCGGTGGTGCTTCGAAGACTTTTAGTCGCGATACGTTTCCTCGTAAATCAACGCCGCGAAACTCGAGAAGAAACTTTGCCATTTTACGTTGTCTCCAAGACGACAACGACAACGACAACGACAACGACAACGACGACGATCGACTTCTCTCTCTCTCGATCGAATCACATCGAGATGTTCACTATTCATTATTTCTTTTTTTGTTTTGTTCTTTTACTTATTTTTCTTCTCTCTCTCTCTCTCTCTCTATCTATCTATCTCTCTCTCTCTCTCTCTCTCTATCTATCTCTCTCTCTCTCTCTTATCGCGATCAGCTTCCTTTCCTCTTTATCTTCCTCTTTTTGACTCAATGACACGTTCGAACTCGTCCCAGTGGTATCTACCTACCTTCTTCCTTTTATTTCATTCGCCTATCCTTTCAACGCTCGTCCTCACGTAGAATAGCGCTTGTTCCGTTAGGATTCGCGATGCCGTATTTCTAACTACGGATCGCTTTACGATCCTACTTCGGGAGAAATATCGAGACTCGAGATAATTAATGGTAACTCTTCTGCGTGAAGCTTCGCGTCGACTAAACGACGGTAACTCGAACCTAGTGAAATTAATTGTCGAGCGAGAAAGAGGAGAGGAGAAGGAAGAAAAAGAAGAAAAAAAAAAAAAAAAAGAAGAAAAAACGAAAAAGAGGGAATCTAAGAAAAGAAAAAGAAAAAAAAATGAAATACTTCTCGAGAGACAGTCCAATTAGAATCGTTTATTTTATCTCGAACTTAGATTCCAAAACGAGAAGATATATTTTTCTTTCGATTTAATCTTAGATTTAAAATCTATAGATTTAAAATTTTGGAATACTGAAATCGAGAAACTTACGATTTCAATATAATTATCTTATTTCGTGAAGCGGATTATTTCTCATTTCTTTTTCTTCTTTTTTTCCCTTAAAGAATTCCATGGAATCTGGGTTACGAATTTCTATTCGACTTTCAGGATGATTCTTTTCCCCCTCCCCTTTCCTTTATACTTTTTCTTTTACTTTCATCGCCCGTCTCTTCGTACACATGTCATCGCATTTCTAATATTTTCAAGACCCTCTCTTCTCGAAACTACTTTCGCTTCGTCGTTTTTGCTCGGAAAATTAAAAAGCCCCGGCTCGAGCGAAATATCTGCTGGCAGCCGGATAGGTATGTTGCTTCGTGAAACCACGCGCGCACATTTAAATTGCGAGAAGAGGTCTCTGTGAGTTCTTTTGCAAGTCACATGAATCTAATATACATCGTTGCTGGGCAATTTTGTACGTTTCGTAGTATCCTCTTCTCTCTCTCTCTCTCTCTCTCTCTCTCTCTCTCTCTCTCTCTCTCTCTCTCATTCTTTCTCGCATTTTTAATTGCAACCAGACCTACGCGAATCGCATGTTTTAAACCGGTGAAAAAGTTTAAACGATAGCTCGTGCTCATCCTTCGCTACGTACACGTGTTCGTATCAAATTCTAAGCATATCGTCGGAGGGATTTCAATGGAAATCTTTTTTGAGAAAGAGAAACAAAAAATACGCGCACTTATGCGTGCCATTGCAAAGAAATGCAAGTGTATCATAGATAGGTATGTAAAATTTTTACGTATTAGTAATTTCGTATTTCATATATATATAAATATATATAGAGTATGAAATACGTTACAATTTATAATTTAATGAAAATCTTTTTTTAATGTTTTTACGTTAATATGCATTATTCGAATTTCCAAATTAATTTGGTAAAAAACGGGGCCATACAACATCATATACAACATACTTTTCAACGACTTTATATTGAATATTAAATTCATTGAAATAATTTTTTAATTCGGTCAAGTATAGTTCATATAAAAATAAATATAACAAAGGATATGATATATAAAAAAGAATGGGAATAAAGTTAATCATTTAGATTTATTACAAAATATAAAATATTCCGTAACCCGCCTGTAAGTAATGAGTTAATGACGTACATCGACTCTGTTTTTATAATGGTTTACACCAGTAATGAACCAGACGCGATTCTTGACCGATTTTGATGAATAGCGTCTTTAAAGACTATCTTTAAAGTCTAAAAAACTTCTCGGTCGAATAAACAAATCTCGCGAAATACTTTTAATCCTTCGTACCTTTTCTAGGCATTAGAACCAATTGCGATTAGCTTTGATTTAAAAAAAAAAAAAAAAAAGAAAAAAAAACAATTACATACAAGTAGAATTATCGTTAGATCGTGGTTTTCTTAAAGCTGTTCTGTATTTCGCGCTAAAAGCGTGTTTGACTTCGGCAAAAGGTATGACAAAAATATGAACTACAAGCGCAACAATGAAATAATGTCCTCACCACGTTGCTTATCGTATATGTTATAAGCTTGCGTAGGTTATACCCCGCTTTCACACGTAACCTAACAGTCAGCTTAGTAATATTAATGTTAGTAAGCTGAAGTTATACTTCTCAGTCTTCCGTATTTGTATCTGCTGTACTCGACCCGGATCGGTCACGTTTTTTTTTTTTTTTTTTTTTTGATAAAGAAAAACCTTCGCTCGTTTTGGATACTATAACGTTGCTTGGTTAGGCCGATCTCTCCTTAAGATGTCAACTCTTCGTTATCAAGTTTTTCTTCGTAAAAGGGCTTTACAGTTGGCTGAGCCTTTATTAAAGTAGTGACTTTTATAATTGACTGGATTTTCTCTTCTCTTCTTCTTTTAGGTCGGATCTTTTTAGTTAAACCTTTTCAAATCGATTTAGATTTTTATATGGAAGTTTTTGGAATCCTTTTGCATCGTATGTAGAAAAACGATCCTTTCTCCCGTGCGAGTACGGTAGTTAGAACACTCGCGTGAATGTGAACGAGCAATCGTGTGAACGTTCGCGGGCGCAATTAAGTCTAATCGTGGCTCCCGACGTAATTTGCAGAATCGTGGAAGCACGATCGGTCGTGCTTAATAGTGGTGACTGAATCTTCCGGTTTTGGGTGGTTGAGCTTTCATGGTTAGCCAAGATTCAAGAGTCTGCGGTTAAGGTTGAGACCTAAATTCTCACGAATTGGTATGTTATCACACAACTTTGTTTTTATTATGATTTTTAAATATTAGTAATAATATAAAATAGTAGAGTCACCGTTAATCTGTGGGTCTCTAGAAACAGCAACCTCTACGTGGTGAGACCTGGCTACACGATATTACTTTCGGAATAACGTGTATCATTGTTTTTTATGAGATATATATTACTCATATATACATATATTTCATCGCATGTAATATCGGAACTAGTGAATATTTAAATAAGTTTTAACTCTACATAGAATGAAATGTACATATAAGCTTAACTATAAATAAATATATAAAGTTTGTACAATTAACGAACATTTTTCATTTAATCCGTCTTCAGAATAGTATAATCCGACGTATGATTATTTTTTTGCTTTTGTTAAATGTACTATTATTGCTATTATATACAAGAATCTATTACGCTTATATTTTATATTATTTACATACCTATCGCTGAAGTCATACACAGTTCGACAAAAAGGTGATAATCAGCTTTAAATTTCGAACGTTAATATCGCTTTATTTTATATAATAATCGATCCACCGACTGTGGCGCGACATTCGATGAACTTTGGAAGCAATTCTCTACTGACTCAATCGGTAACAAAGAAGAAACCTTCACGTTGGATAAAATTTGGAATGGATAAATCGAATATAATAAAAATATGTTTCAATAGTTTCGATGCAATGATTTAAGGATTCATAAGTTTCCTCTTCTTGATCCCTCTGTTCAAAATTAAATGTGTTTCGTACAGAAGTTTCATATGCACTCACGTAAAAAGTGTTGACTATCATCAGGCGGCATTTTTTTACAATGGAGTTCTACCATCTTTTCACTAGATGGCACTTAAGATCTTATTAATCGATAGATCAAGAATTTTGAAATTTAAAATGAAATTTTCAAATAATTTTCTCAAATAAATACCTTCATAAATATGATAAATAGATATACGATATATACACTGAACGATTGTGTAATATAAAATATTTGTCGATGTATAAAAGTAATCTCTGAATCCCAGGCAAATGTGTTACATCCTTGTAATAAGACGCGTTTATAATGAGCCTTATGAATACAAGATAACATCTACTCTTACTTGGAATAGCAACCAGTACAGTAGACCGTTCCCTCTTGCACGAAGAAAAATACTTCCGACGAAAATGCAACGCGATACGCCAGTGCGGATAGAATATCGTTAGTTTGTATATTTCTTTAGAATTAAATTCACAATCAGTTGAGTCAACGGTATGTAATCCTTTTGAGTCACTTAAGGAGAATCGTGATTTAGATATAACCCTTGTCTTTATTAGAATTAGCTGACAAAAGTATTGATCGCCGATTCCAATTAAAACTTATTATTCCAAATAAAAAAATTTACATTTACATTACATGTAAATTAAATAAATAATACATTATTATTACACACACATATATATATATATATATATATATATATATATATATATATTCGAATTTATTTCTATTTCAGTTATATCCAAATATGTATTTCAAAATTATTTGAATAATTAAGATTTCATATGACGTTTCTTTATCAAAAATCAAAACTAAAAAATCGATAATAGATCATCTTATTCCTGCGTTGTCGAAGTCAACATTATTTTTCAAGTTGGCCTTCAATGTTTGACGAAGAAATTAGAAAAATCATTGGGTTAGTTCCCTCAACGTATTTCTTCTCGGATGCATTTTTCCCCCGCCCTCTCATTTCCCACAAGTATAAAACTTCCTCCACGGTCGGCAGGGCAGCACAGGTGACCGGAGGTGTTTCGAAGGGGGGAACCTCCCTCCTTCCACGCCTCGGGGAGCACGCCGGGCTGAATTTAACTCGTAACAACCGTACATTTTGTGGTGTTCCGTGTACGGTCAGTGCTCACGGCGTAGAACGAACGCGAATGGCAGCCGACTACGATCCTCACTCTCCGCACGGAGAATTCGCGCGTCGTCATCGTTTCGACTTTCAGTTTAACAACGCGAGCTCGCCCGAACAGGTGAGCATCGGACGTCTTCTCCTTTCCCTCTCACTTTTTCTTTATCTTGTCCCTTTTTTTTTGTAATTTTTTCTTCCTTTTGTAACTTTTTCCTTGGGAGACGTCGATCGGATCTTTATCAACGATCGCTAAAGAGAAACTTCGATTGTTCGTAGTTTTTGAAAAAATTTGTTACGCAGAAATGTAATTTCAATTCTAAGGCGAAGGGGGGAAAAAGAAAGGGGAATAGATATTTCCTTCGTATCCAATTTTTATTAAATTATTATTCGTCGATTCGTTTGCAATCATTTGCTCATCCTCATCGCTGATACTGTCAGTGATAATCGCTTGGAAATTATTAATGCGTTTAAAAAAAAAACGAGTATCGAAGGTTCTGTAGAGGGTTCTAAGAGGGGCCCGAGTCGGTAAGATTTTGGCGCGCTCGGGATGGTTTGAATCAGCGACGCGTCCGCCGCGTCGGGAGAATGCTCGAGACGTATGTACGTGTCTTTATTGACGAGCAGGAAAAAAATTACGAAAGTAAATTAACGAAGGACGGATAAAAGTTTTCGGGCTATTATAAGAAGGAGGCCGATGGTACAATAGACATTTTGAAAATTGAGGACGATGAAACTTGGATCTAAACTTCGATAAGAAAATAGTAAGTTACTCGATATAATATCATCGCGTATTACGTTCGCGTGATTCAAATTTCTACGATATGGCAATGTGGACAGTGAGTTTTGATTCATGCGACATTGATAGACGTGCACGTACCTAACATAACGTCCGTACAAATTTTATAAAAGGAAATTCTCACCGGCACGAGACATGTAATTAATACTTTCGTCACCTCTTACGGGCCTCCCATTGACCTCATTGCGATTATCGTTTTTTGTTTTCTTTTTCTTCTCTTTTTAATTATTTCACGATTCTTACGAACAAGATCCCCAATTTGTTTCAATCTATACCAATGTATATATATATATATATATATTTTATATATACATATATATTATATATGTATATATTTTACATATATTTGTATGTATAAGTTTTAACGAAATAAAAGGAAGACAATCAGAAAATTGTAGCCTATCAACGAACAGCACGTTATTGCATGATTCTCACTCTACGCTTAACAATTTTCAATGATTACGAAACGGTAATTAATTTTTATACGATAATCTTACGCGTCGCAAACATCGATGCGTGACTAGTGCGAACATCGGTACTGTCCCAGATTTTTTTCGACGTCTACCATCATTAATTATTAACTGGAAATCGTTGTTCTTATGCAACTACGAAAGTTAAATTGTAAGGACGATAATAACGATTTTTTCCTTAGGGAAATGTATGGACGTAATATTCTTGCGAAATCGTATTTCTTCGGCGGCGCGATCGTGTGCATCGCTTTCTTCGAACGTTCGCAATTTCCGCTTGATTACTAAGCTTCTAACGAAGGTTAGAAGAATGTTTGTATCTCTCGATTCGTTTCGGGATATCTGTTAAAAAAGAAGAAAATGAAAAAGGAAAGAAGAAAAATAAGATAAATTACGAATAAAAATGTTCGACTTACGATTAGAACGAAATAAACCGATAAATGGTCATTTCTTGAAAAAAATTGCGATACGTCCGGCGATAATAATCTATCGAGATTAAATCTGACATTTGAAAAACATTAGCCAAGTTGCTCGACTTTCTTCTATGAAGAGATGACTCCTACGTGGAATAAATACGATGGTAGAAGTCACTCAGCCCACATGTTTGTTCGAGCACGAAGTTATATTATAAAAATATCAAATGGAGAAAATGAAACGCTTCCTTAAGGATCGATTATACAATTAAAATTGAGACAGCATCGATAAACAATTTTCCGGCCTGAATATGCGTCCATCCGCGTCGAGAGAAGATTCTCTCATTCGGATCGATCATGATTCTCGATTACCAGCTGCTATCGTCTTACGTTTCACCGCTATCGTTACTTCGACGGTGGTAGGCCAGTCAAAGCGAAAGAATAACTGTGGCTTGCGAATAAAACCTATTTCTCGGTAAGCAGTTTTAAAAAATGTTGAATGAGGATATTATATCGAAATAAGCGAGTTCTATTTTATACAATTTACAAGATTGAAATATCACCAAATTTCATTAATTACGGAAGCTGTTTACCGACCTGTAAAAATTCAATTATCTCATTACGCGTTTATCTCTATCTTTGCGGTACGGGATACGACCGGGTGCATGGTTTGAATTTTTTAATGAACAAGATGAAAAAGAATATTAAAAAAATATAATAATATAATAACATGAACGTATGTACGTACACGTACACGCACGCGGACGCGCACGTGCAAAGTGTTTCCTGTAATTCGATCGTCTGTTTATGTATCATAACTATTATAAATCCTTAACTAAAAATAATACAAATAATCATTGGTCGATTATGCCATAAGACGCCATTCTATTATTAACCAGATAGAAAAGAATAAGTGGTAAAAAGGTAGAATAAAAAGAACTTGGACAACTTTACTCGATGTCAGCTCGATATCGAAATTTAATCGTATAACTTTATGCCATAGTTATTACACGGATAGATGGTGTAATATAAGAAGGTGTATTAAACAGGTACCTACGCATGCATCGATATCACGGCCGTTGTATTACACCTGTCGAGTATGCGTCGATAGGCGCACTGTCACACGTACACACGTGCGCACACACGAAAGAAAACAAACGCGGGGAAGAGGCCGTCACGCGACGAATATCCTTTATGGGGTTGACTGGGTAACAGACGGTATTATGGGGTGTGTCGATACCCCGCATGGCTTTATCATTCGGAAGCATGCATGGCAGGTGTAGGAAATGACGTCACTCGTCTCGGGATATACCTCTTTGAAATACGAGCTTACCGTCTGGCTATCTATTGTCAAATTCAATCGATAAATTTAAAGAAAAGAAAAAGACTTCTCTATTATCTTATATTTATCGTTTGTTTTTCTAATTAATTATTTTGGTGGTAATTAGTAATTACTTTATTTTTATTATTTTTATCCATAGAATTTTGTTTCATTCTTCTATATTACTTATTGTATTTAAAGTAATACATTTTTGTTTGTTTTTTATTTTTTAATTTTAGAAATTTAATAAATTGTAAAAATTCGTTAAGACCGTTGCAACCGTCGTACGTTAAGAAATGAGATACGATTTATCGACGGACATTTTATTTCTCCTGCAGTCTCGTTAAAAAGAATCTCGATCGTTTTTTCCATTGTAATTTCTTCCATTGTTTTTCCATTTACTGTTTCCAACGTTGTTTTTATTTCTTTTTTTTTTTCTTTTTTTATCATTTGTGAAGTTGCTATTATTTCTTTGAAATCAGGTCGTTCCCTTGAAAGGTGGTTTGTTTTATCGATCAATCGAATCGAGTTACCGAAAGTCAAACCCATTGGAAGAAAAGTTCGATATCTATCTTATCCTCTTACTTGCAGCTTTCGTGGTAATAGTTTGAAATGAAGTTTGTATTCCGCAAACGCTCATGAGAACACGCGAATATCGAAGAAATTTTTCGAACGCTTCGTTGCCCGACAAATCGAACGTTCTAAACGTGTAAGATATTTTCAAGGGGGAATACTTTCATACAATTTTTTAATTTTATCAATTTTTTTCTTTCTTTTTTTTTCTGGACCAAAAACAATGAGAAAACAACGAACCATTGTCAGGTTTAAAATCGTAATAACGTTTTTTTTCCTTTTGCTCCCTTCCCTCCCCCTCATACGTACACATTATCTTTCTCGATCCTATTCGATCTTGTGCTACGAAAGTTCTAATAGAGTTCTCGAATGCTCTTGTTTTGCACGCTGTATGATCTCGCGAGAATTTGCGTACGATTAAGGAGCAAGACCGTTTTCTGCGCGTGGCAAGCAGACTGCGTGGCCTCCGCATTTAGCGGAGTCTTAAAAGTCAAGAGCGTGGCCGACACACTCCGTTAGCAAGAGGAACACGCACTCGCCTATGTTCACGAGTGTTTTTTTAGTGTCGAATCGTCCAAAAGGGGGGCATACTGACGTACATCCTTTTCTCCGCTTCGTCGATTTCCAAACAAATGTAAATCCCTGACTTTTACGTTAACTTCATCCTCGAAATCGTTATTTTTCTTTTCTTTTAATTTTCTATTTTTCTTTTTCCCCTTAATATTCCGCAAACATTCTTTAATTTGAAACTTCATAACAAATTTCTTGTTATAGAATACATCATCCAGTGAGATATTCTCGCTTATTATTTTATACATTATTAATGTATTTATTAATTCTCTAATATCTTGTAAATAAAAATTAACGCGTTGTTACGTTACACTCCCCTGCTATTTCTATCATAATGATGCTATTACTACCATCGCAATGATTATAATTATCACTTTTATCAACGCTATCATTGATATTATTATTATTGTCATAAATATAGTTTCGATAGGTTCAAGGAATCAATCTAAATTTGTATTTCCTTAGATATTTCATAGTTCCTGTTATTTTTCGTATTTTAAGTTTCGTTACACGACGTAAATGCACATATTTAAAATGGATCCTCGCTGTTAACAGGTTAAAGAATAATGCGACAGAATCGAACCTAGCAACGAATGAAAATAAACAAGTCCTTGGAAATAACTAAAAGTATCTTACAATTTCCTTGATAATTTTATAGTCAAAGACGTTATAAACATCGTAATTATAAAATCGTACGAAGTTCTATCCAAGTTAAAATATAATTGAACGATTTTCAACACATCGAACAAATAAATGTTTACAATTAAGATACGTACCGAACGCACGGTATTATAAATCATCGGGTCGAACATAGTCGAGTATCCTGGTCGCGAGTTCGTTCAAGAATCTTGATATCCCTTTGGGGTCTTTGGGATGGAATCGAAGGCGTTTCGTAATCTCGCATAGTTATCTCTCGTTTCCTGGCATCGGCCTTGTAGACGAGTGACCACGGCCGGATATGCTCGCCTTTACAAAGAACTCGAAGGAATAAGTACCGAGGAAGCCGTGGAACGAGAAACTTAATGAACGTCGTGACCGTGGTTCAACGACCTTATTCACGCCCTTTGATTCTATAAAATTCAATTATCCGTACCGACATTATCAACGCTTCTCATATACTTCGCTTATATACATTTTTTTTTCTTTCTTTCTTTTTTGTTCTAATAAGTATAATCAAATTTAATATAACTTGAATTTATCCTTACGTGCATTTATGTAGGTGATGTTTCCATGAAGAAAAACAAAATGATGATGATGATAATAATAAATGATTAATGAGTACGATCAGCCGATGTTAAAAAGTATTTACTGAAGGATTATAAATGTAATTTTTATACAAAAAAGTCATACCGATCATTTCGCCATTGTATTTTCACGTCTTCAATACTAACTTCGTTTTCTACGCTTTACATAACAATAGAACAGTTAAGTTCAGACTATTATTTCGTCCCACTGGAGTACCATTTCTAGAAAATCATGTAGTTTATTTCACCGTTATACTTGGAAACTTTCGTCTAATCCACGAATTCGCTTTTAATACTTTCGTTTTTTTCTGTCGGTATATATTTTTTTCCTTTTTTCTTTTTCTCTATTACGAGACTGCCCTGTCCTATTCCTTTTCAAAAGTACTCACTTTCTCGCGCTCCGATCGAAAGTTAATTATTATTGAAATCGAAAAAGTTTACTCGAGCGTAACGACCATCGAAGATAAATAGAGGGCATTTTAAAGACGTGTTTATTGAAATAAACCTACGTTCGTTTAATCTTCGAAATAATTTTTAGTTAATTATTAATTAATTAAAAAAATAATAATAATGAAACGAAGAAAGACGAGACAAGACACGATCAAATTGGAAAAGACGTACTTACGTATTACATAATATACAACACGTACTCATACGTGTGCGAATTGAAGTAAAGTCAGCGAACTCGTTTTTACACTCGTCTTACATTCTTTTTCTTCGTGTATTACGTTTACGTGGCTGAGTAACATCCTCGTGAGAAATGCGTCGGTTCTTCCGGCTGGCTTTCACTTCGTCTCTAATTGTCCCCGTGGTCAGTCGGAATGAAAATCTTGACATTGCACGATGACCGTCTTTACCAAGGAGAAAGCAGTTATTGTGTTCACGGGGCCGTTTATCAAACGGCATGTAAAAAGAAAAAAAAAAAAAAAAAGAATAAAATAAAATAGATAGTTATACTAATTCCGCTTCCTTGATTACGATCTAACATTGATAAGGAACTACAAGTTGAAATATAATAATTTTTATCAAAATTGAAATGAACTAAGCGTAATATCTTATTGCATATTCGATCGGATGTAGAAATTTAATGAATAATGTTAATTTAAACACGAGAGCGTACGGGCATACGAATTGCCTTATCTGAGGTTTATTTTGACCGTTAAAAAGGGAAAAGAAAAGAAAATTCTTAACAGGCCATTAAATGAAACTTTTTCTGAAATACTTGATCGTAGGAGCATGCACGTGCGTGCAAATTCTTTCTTCAAGGGTTAAATCGCCCATAAAACGTTAGTGAAACTTTAAGATGTATTTTGTTGATGATGACCCCGTTACGTTCCCTTCTAATCATCATGCAAACACACAGCTAAGTGTATTCGAGCGACTTTCATCTTCTCTGGGACGTGTTTCACTTCGCAACCAATTACGGAATCTGGATCCTGAGAAGTTTGTACGGAGTCCGACCAGTCTAGGAAACTCGCGTCGACTAATCGCACTAAAGCACGTTGACTCGTCGTTAGGTCTTCGTGTAATTAAGCCTCGACGAGGACAATGCGTTGAGCGTGCAACTATACGCGCGTTAAAATAAAGCGCGCGCGAGGAAAGCGTTCACTTGTACTAATTTTTTCATACAAATAAATGCTTTTTCTATATCAACGTTATCCACATTAATGACATAATTTTAATAATATACGTATACGTAGAAGAACGATCTAATAAACATCTTATTAAATATCTTCGAAACAACGGGAGAATAGTGAGAAAGTTAAAGAAGATATTTTTTTATTTTGTTTTTTTTTTTTTTATAGGTTCGTTATCTCAAAAAAAAATTATAAACCAGTTTCGAAGATATTTGAATTAGCAATAATTATTAGATCATCCTGTCTATATAAGGTTTGTCGAATATGAAGGTAACTTTTTTTTTCAAAAAGTAAAGTCTCACCGAATTTTAATATTATTTCTTGCATTGCAGATAAAAATTGAGAAAATTTTTTGAAGAAGAAGACGATGTGGATTAAACGAGACGTTCGATTAACAAGATGACTACGATCAAAACAATTGGCTCGTCTTCTTGGCTCATACGATCTTACAAAAGAAGCAGATTCAAGGAAGACTGGCCGATACTATTATTTCTATTGTTAGCATGTGTTTCGGAAAGTTGCACGGCTCGAAACAATCCGCCACGCTTTCTCATCGACGGACAGCCAGAAATTGTTCTGAGACTGAAAGAGGGTCCAGAAACGCTAATCGGTACGTAGAAATGCGTTCGATTCGATCGACTTGTTCTCGCGTGCTCTAAACGACTACCTAGACTTCTCCTCTTACTACATATTTACGTTTGGTCACGCTTCATAAACATTTCTTGACTAATTTGGAGCATTGTTTTTCGAACGGTGCTGCTTCCTTTCTTCTCCTAATACTTCCCGGGTATTGTGTTTCTCTAGTGATTTTTAAATCATTGATGCGTAGTGAAGCATATATATATATATATATATATATATATATATATATATATATATATAGTTAGAGGTATAGCGCTCGCAAGCTTAAATAGATTTTACATTAATATTATTAACTCTTTCGAGATCAACTAGCAATTTGATATGACGTAATATCAAGGTATAATAACATGTAACAGCATAATGTTGTCGATCAGTAAAACGTCTACGTAAATGAAAATATATCGAGATATTATTATTTAACAATATATATATATATATATATATAAAATAAAATGAATTTTGTCGGCGAAGACAAACAACCTGTTGGATAAATTATATACAATTCAATTTTAATTTCGTTCGGTATTTGATTAAATAGGGAAATACACGAGATAACAGATAGGCGTGTTTTGATGTAGGAATAAGGTTTCACGAAATGCGAAGAGCACGGTGTCTCGGGGTTTCCGACGAATTTCAATTACTCGTGCGAACGATCAAGACCCGCATCATTCCGTAATTCGTTCCAAATGACTTCTGTTGCAGGCAGCTTAATTTATAGACTACGCGGCGTCGATCCTGACGGTGACAGTCTGACGTTCGGCGTCAGAGATCAACCTGGAAGCGATGTAATTCGACTTGAGAATTTCGGTCTTAACGAAGCTAATATATATCTAAATAAATTATTGGACAGAGAGGTGAGTTTGCTGTGTGATACATCACCTTCATGTATCTGTCTCTAATGGTTTAGAAATGATTGATCATTATCTTTACAACAACACAACAACAAAACAAAGAAAAAGATATTCTAATAAAAATGTTAAATGTGTAAAACGAAAGAAAAAATAATAATTCTTTTGGATTTCTATATCTTTCTTTACACATTTTCTTTGAAAACCATTCGAACGAAATTAGTCATTGGGTAAAGAACCAATACTCGGAGAAATATCCTAGCGGTGGTTACAAAGGGGAAAAGAAAAATGATCTATAATTTGCGCGTCTCGCATGAATGCCTCGTGGACCGATTTTATCGGATTTGAATGGATCGAAAGTATATTATCTGAGCTTGTTAAAGGACTCGATGGGACGTGAGAATGGATTGTGAGATAGTTCGAATTTAAAATCGATTTGTGCTATAAAAGAAGCGATCGTTGTCGATCCCTTAAATCGATGGAAACAAAAAAAAAAAAAAGAAAAAGAAACATAAAAAAGAAAACATAAAAGATCGTTAACAAACAACTTATAATTTGTCGATCAGGTTAGAGATGAATACGCTCTGGTGCTAACTCTGACGGATGGAAAGTTAGGAGAGGGAAATTTTATCACTCAAAGTTTGTTGCTATTGGTCGAAGATATCAACGATAATGTGCCAATTTTTCGACCTCATCCAACGTCTTTAACAGTACGGGAAGATTCTGGCCCAGGTATATTAACAACCGTCGAAGCAACCGATGCGGACGAAGGTGCCCATGGGCAGGTCGTTTATTATCTTCAAGAATTGGACGGGGACAACGATATTTTTGGGATATCGACGGTCAACGGTAAAGGAATTGTGCGATTGATCGGTCAACTGGATTACGAAAGGAAATACTTATATCAACTGAGAATATTGGCGGTCGATCGTGCGATTAACGAAAAAGTTAGTAATAACGCATTAATAAATTTGTCAGGAACAATTTGTTATTAGGAAAAGAAAAAAAAAAAGAAATACTAAAACTTAAAACTTCCAACTTTCGCGTGTGTGTCAGTGCCCCCGAATAGATTAACGTAGGTTCAAAGATACTATTCTGTGAGAATTAGAATTTTATCTAATATCATGTAGATAATACCCCTATGTAATCTTGCCATAACGTCGTTTAGTATTCGTGCGTGAGTACCATCATGCAACAGGTAGAAGCAAATTATTGTAGGAAATAGATTTATAATTACAACTCTGTCGATTCGACTTATTCATTTTCTTCTTTTTTCTTCTTCTTTTTTTTTTAATTCTTACAAACACGTAAATAATTATTTCAGGTAAACACAGGAACAACAGCTATTTTAGTGAAGGTACAGGACGTCGAAGATCAACCACCCGAATTCATATCCATGACACCGGTTGCTAGAATCAGCGAGAATGCCAGGATCGGTACATCCGTTTTACAAGGTCAGCTCCGGTAGACCGTAGCGGCAGAATGAAAAAATTTTTTCAGAAAGATTGCATCCACCTTTTGATCTCACAAATACCAATAATCGATACGCGAGTAATTTACCGTTAACAACATCTAATCGATCGTATACGAGATTACATATTACAAAAAAAAAAAAAAAAAAGAAAAGAGAAAAAGATTATAAAAAAGCTATTTAATACTGTGATAATAAAAAAATATTATAAACAATAATATAAATATATTAATACTGTAATAATGTAAAAATTGAAAACAAGTGTATTAATTTTTTAATTCTCCAGTTCGTGCTGCTGATGGCGATAAAGGAATCAACAACAAAGTTACCTACAGTATCACTGAAGGACCGAGATATCTGTTCGATATCGATGCCACTTCCGGTCTGGTTTTTACAAGAGCTCAGCTCGATAGAGAAGCCGAGGAAAATATCGAAGGTACATTCGTTTTGGAAATCACCGTTAAGGAAGTATCGAGAATAATTCCGCCGCCGTCTGTATCGACGGAGGTAACCGTGATCTTGACCGATGTTAACGACGAAACTCCGACCTTCCGAAGCTCGCATTACCAAGCTGAGATAAACGAGAACTCTCCACAAAACACACCCGTCAATTTTATTGGCGACGCTATACCTGAAGTCTATGATCACGACTTGGTAAATAGGAAAACTTGCTATTACCGAAGAAAAAATATGTTGGTTTTTTTTTTTTTTTCATTAACAAAAATATCTTATCTTAGGGAACAAACGGTACGTTTCAAATGTTCATTGAAGGAGGCAATGGAATATTTGATGTAACACCTTCGAGAGGTATCAACGAGGTACCGTTTATAATACGAGTAAAGAATTCTAGCGAGCTTGATTTCGAGAAAAGATCAGGTACGAAGTGAAGATAAATTTTAATAATTAAATCTAATTAAGGTAAAAATAAGGTTCATCGGTTGTTACATAATAATTCACTATTACTTTTTGGCATCAATGTAATTCGATTTTATGTAACCAATAAACAAATTCAGCTTAAATTGATATTCGAAAAGTAAACGATGAAAATGTTTTAAATGAAATATTTGTTAATAAACTGTGCTATAATCATCTTATTTTTATCTTAAATTTCATTTTGTTAGATAGAATTATAAAAAAAAGAAAAAATACATTATTTCTTTCAAGTGGTCAATTTTACCCTAATCGCCAAAGAGATCGTATCGCACGCACCTAAATACAGTGCCGTACCGGTGACAATTTTTATAACGGATCAAAATGACAATTATCCTGAATTTACAAAAAGCATTTACGAAGTTTCCATCGAAGAAAATTGTCCAGTTGGCAGTACGGTGGCATGGGTTCAAGCGTTGGACGAAGACAGTGGAACTTTTGGATCACGTGGTATTAGATACACAAATTTAGGCGGTAGTATCGCACACGCGTAAGTAAAAATTTTGATGAACTTCGTACGATAGAAAAAAAGGAGAAATGTGACTTAGTTTAAACACAAAATCTTATCATTTAATTATAGCCTGATATTAGATCCAATAAGCGGAGTGATTACCGTTAAACAAACTGGTCCGAGTTTCGATCGAGAATTAGTTTCTCGACATTATTTAACAATTGAAGCTAGAGATGATCTTGGAAAGGGTAATCGTAATACCGCTCAGCTGATCGTCAATATCAATGACGTGAATGACAATGCACCAGTTTTCTTACAAAACAAGTACGAGGCAGTTCTTTTAGAAAATGAAGATCACTTCGAAGCTCCATTGGTCGTTGAGGCGTTCGACATAGATTTGAATGGTACGAATAATATTTACGATAACATTAATGATCAATAATTAATCTTAATTATCGAATTAATTAACGAATAAATTTTCTTCTCGCGTATTACTGCAGGTACGAAGAACAGCGACATAATTTATGCTTTGGTGTCCGGCGAGTTTTCGAAGAACTTTACGATCGATCCGAAACGTGGTATAATAAGTTTGGTCAATCCATTAGACTTCGAAGCACTGCCTATTAATCAAGGTCACATGGAAACGTCAGTGAGGCATTTGAAATTAACGGTGAGAGCTCGAGACATGGGAACGCCAAGTTTGAGTTCAGACGCACCCGTCATTATTTATCTCAAGGACGTTAATGACAACCCACCTTCATTCGAAAGGACATTATACAAACGAAGTATCCCGGAAGATTTGGAAGGTGGAACGAGCGTCTTACAGGTAAGACATTGCTTTCTTTTTTTCTTTTTTAAATCTTATATACGTCATGTGAGAGAAAAATAATATTAAAAAGAAAAAAGAAAAATAATTATTCAATTTGTAATTTTCGCTTGGTCACGTAAAAATAGGTGAGAGCTTGGGACAAAGATCTGTCTTCGCCGAATAACAAAATAGTTTATCGCATTCAAAACGGTGCCGGTGATAAGTTCGTGATAGGTCCCGAAACCGGTGTGATTAGGGTCGCATCCGGTTCCAATTTAGATCCCGATTTAACATCACCCAAAACTACGAGATATAGTTTGAACGTGGTGGCCATCGACAGTGGAACGGAAATACAAAGAACCGCCGAGGTTCTTGTTAATATAACTATCGTCGATGTCAATAATAAACCACCATTATTCATCGATCCTGGTACAGTTACTATTCGAGAAAACACGCAAGTAAGTTAATCAACGAATCTCGATCGAAATAATATATGACAATCGAAAATACAATTGACGTTTTATGTCTTGTATTATATTTTTATTAAGGATCTTGTCCATCGCGAAACATTTAGATACTGTAATATTGATATTATTTCTTTCAGGTAGGGGCCTACGTACATCGTGTTGTAGCTAACGATCCGGACATCGCACCGATTTTACGTTATCGAGTCGATCACAATTCGTCCGAGGCACGAAACGAGGAAGGTACTCTTATCAAAATCCAAGAATACGATTATTTGGCAGCCTTGGAATTAAACGCGATCGATGGTTTGCTAAGGGTGGTCAAACTTTTGGACAGGGAACGAGTTGAAACTATAAGATTAGGTTTGGTCGTAGAAGATTTGGGTGCCGTTAGAGGACTTCAAACTGCCTCTGGTTTGTTAATTAAATCATTCTATTGTATTGTATCGTTTTTTAGAAACAATTTCTTTCACGGTATCGTTGTATGAACTCTTATTTTAGCTGTATTGAGTATAATCATCGAGGACGAAAACGATAACAATCCGAAATTTCGAAGGCCATTTTACAGACGATCGGTTACAGAAAATAGTAAAAATGGTGTTAACATAGCTAGCATTGTCGCCGATGACGCTGACAAAAATCGTAGTATCACTTATTCATTAGAAAGTCCGAAAGAATTAACCGATCTTGTACATTTGGATCCTGAAACTGGCGAAATGGTTGTCGCAAATAAAATCGATCGGGAATTGTATCCTTGGCTTAATCTCACCGTCCGAGCTACCGATTCAGGAATACCACCTAGGTAAACAAATTATTTGCTTTTCGCTTTTCAACGAAAATATTCGTGCGATTATTTTCAAAATTACTCGAAAATATATGTTTCTGTGATATCCTTAGATCAAGCTTGTCGGAAGTGTACGTTCAGGTACTCGACGAGAACGACAATAATCCATACTTTGTCACAGAAATTAATAACATAACTGCAACGGAAAATGCCAAAATTGGTACAGAAATTGCTGTGATTCAAGCGAGAGACCTTGATAGCGGCGATTATGGAAAAATCACATACCTTCTAGATAGAATGTCATCTCAGGTGAATTTTTAAACTGTATCGATAGCATATAGCCAAGAAATATCTTTTCTTGTTTTTTTTTTTTTTTTTTTTTTTCTTAATAAGACTAATAATTATCAAATTTATTAAAACTAATAATTATCATACTTATTAGGGTAAATTTGCCATTCATCCAGAAACAGGAGCTGTAACAGTTGCTGATACGCTCGATTGGGAATCCAGGCATAATTATATTCTAGTCATAGAGGCTTGGGATAATTATCAATTTGGTTATACCGCCGGGGAATCGAGAAACGCTTTTAAACAAATTCCGTATGTTATCCGAGTATATGATAAATTATCAATTAGATTCTCACTAATGAATTGATTTAGATTTCAAATATACATTAGACTTATTTGAAATTCTATAATTAGAGAAATAATGAATTAATTTCGTAATATATAACTATACATATGGATTCTATAAAAGCATACGTAAAATCTACACACACACACACACATATATATATTACATTATTTATTATATGTGTAGTTATTACATACATGTAATTGATAGATGATGACCTTTATTTGAATAATGCTATTAACTCTTCTCAGAGTTACGGTAATCGATGTGAACGATAATCCTCCGAAAATCGAGATACCTCAGGAATGTGTCAGCATATCGGAATTTCACGATATTCGAGATTCCATAGTGGTCGCAAAGGCACAGGATGCTGATGATCCTACGACTCCCAACGGACGTGTTGTTATTAGAATACTAACTGGCAACGAGATGGGTTAGTTTATTCGAGGAAATAATTAAAGAAGATACCTAATACAAAGGGATACTTTGTGAAATATTAACTTCGAAACAATTTCTCAATGTTAGGTTTGTTCATGCTCGAACAAGTGGATTATTGGACGGCACGGATTAAAGCTGTCCGAAGTTTGAGAGGAAAGTTCGGTAATTATTCGTTGAAGTTGGAAGCTCGTGATCTCGGAGTTCCAAGTAACAAGGAGACAGCGATCTTAGATATTTGCGTGACAGACTACAATGACAATCCACCTATATTTATCAGTCCGCAACATAACACCACCATTCGTGTGTCCGAAGTAAAAATCTATTTTCACCATTTCATATATAATTCAATATTCTTTCAATTGCACATTATTTTCTAATTATTAAACGTCTCATTTAAGAACGTGACGGTCGGCACGTCGATAATTCAAATAGTCGCGGAAGATGCCGACACCGGGCCAAACGGGGACGTTCATTTTCGTTTAAAACAGGATCTTGCTGGCCATTGGCGAACTTTTCACATAGACGATAGAACCGGCGTTATATCCTTAAAGCTTCCATTGGACAGAGAGCTACAAAGATTGTACGAAGTACGTATAAACATTTAAATTATCGATCGAGTTAATATTTTCGCGATCTGAATCTCAATTAATTGATATAGAAACGAATTAAATTAATTATCGTCAAGTAGGATATTAAATGTTACGTGTATTTTATTTAGATACGAGTAGAAGCTTATGATTTAGGAATACCGACACCTTTGAGCTCTGATCTGGATTTAATAATTTATGTTCGAAATATTAACGATTACGAGCCTCAATTTTTGATCGATGTTTTTAACGTTAATTTCACCGAAGAACAAACACCTAAATCGGAAATCGCTATGCTTCCTGAAACAATCGACAGAGATGAAGTCGACGATCTCGACGATCCGCCAACGCAAGTTTGTTATTTTATAGTTGGCGGTAACGACGACGGATCATTTGTCTTGGACGTTTATAAGCACGAGCTTACTGTAAGATATAACAATTTTTAAACAAATTTAATTAGTTAATACGTAACTTACTGATAAAATAAATGAACGAACGAATCGATGTGTTGTTTCAGACTGCGAAGACATTGGACAGAGAAACTCAAACACAACACACATTAATAATAAAAGCGACCGAGGATTGTACAACCGTCCCGACAAACGAAACTATCTTCGACGAAGCTGATGACACACTGTTGAAAGTCATCGTCTCGGTCGGAGATATAAACGACAATCCGCCGAGATTTGTAAACAAAGTATTCACTGGAGGTGTTACTACCGAAGCTGACTTTGGAACTCAGTTTATGAACGTCAAGGTATTATACGATGAATAATATTTATTTATTCCTATACCACGTTCGATATTATAAATTATTATTATCATTGAATTTTTAACTTAATTATAATAACTATAACTAACGTTATGATACATTTACCATGAAATTGTATGTAATGTTGTGAACAATTGTTATAATAATTACTATTAATGAATATAAGTAAACATAATTTGTAATTATTGATTAATAATACGTTTAACGCACAGGCTATTGATTTGGATGCGAAAGATAATGGAGTTGTCACTTATTATCAAGTTGGGAAAATGCATATGACTTTGACCGAAGGTTTGGACGACATTCAACTTCAACCCTTTCTCATTCACAAGCACACCGGCGCGGTTAGTCTGAATTTTGACCCTCAGAGGGGAATGAAAGGTTACTTCGATTTTACGGTAGATATATATATATATATATATATATGATTTTCCAGAGTTTTTGAACACAAAAAATAGCTAATTAATACAATAAATGATTAATCAATTAATGTTCCTCTTTTAGGTATTGGCTAATGATTCACAAGGATTAATGGACACAGCGAAAGTATTTATTTATTTATTACGTGAAGATCAAAGAGTTCGATTTGTTCTTCGCCAGCATCCACCTGAAATACGGAATAGAATCGAAATATTTCGACAGTAATTATTCAAATAATTTTCAAATAAATTATTATAGATGGAGTAGAGATATAATAATTTATATTATATCCATAGAACTTTGGGTAACGTGACCGGTGCAATCGTCAACGTGGACGAGTACAAAATTCACGAGAATCATGATGGTTCGGTTGATCGAACGAAAACAGATTTATACTTGCATCTCGTAAATCGTCGCGATAATTCGATCTTGGAGGTGTCTGAAGTATTAGAATTGGTTGATCGAAATATCGAAAAATTGGACAATCTTTTTAAAGAATTCAACGTGTTGGATACACAGCCTGCTCAATCGCAGCCAATTGTTCAATACGAACAAGCTGGTACAACGTTCTGGCTTTTAACATTAACTTTGTTTCTCGGGGCTCTTCTCATTTTGTGTATCGCTTTGTGCCTTTCTCAAAGAGCATCTTTTCAAAGGCAGCTTAAAGCAGCGAATGCATCATCATTTGGTACAAATTATTTTATACGTTTACCATTCATATTTCTATACATTTTCTCGTTAATATCGATCAATCGTTATTTTTATAAAACAAAAAAATTTAATCAATGACCATAATCCTTTAAAGGTACATCGGATTCAGAATTTATTCGAGGTCC
This sequence comes from Dolichovespula sylvestris, assembly GCA_918808275.2. Taxonomy (NCBI): domain Eukaryota; kingdom Metazoa; phylum Arthropoda; class Insecta; order Hymenoptera; family Vespidae; genus Dolichovespula; species Dolichovespula sylvestris. Next base: position 5,925,955 of record OU964966.1, read on the forward strand.
AGGACGTGTTCCTAATACGAACAAACACAGTATGGAAGGTTCTAATCCAATTTGGATGCACGCATACGAAAACGAATGGTTTAAGAGCGACGAATCTTACAGCCATACGTCAGAAAGAGATTCTTTGGACGAAAATGCTCTTAATAATGAAGAGATGATGAATGAAGTTAATACCGAACAAAGAACAGAAGATAAGCCTTATTATATCGAGCCAAGGGTGTCCTCGGTTTCTAGGTAAACAACTTTTTTTTTTTAATTCATTCGAATATTATTCTTACGTGAAATAATAAATTAAACAATTGATTACAAACATATATATCTCTCTATATTTTACCTTTCTTTCCTTTTAGCTCGGAAACCGTAACAGAGGCTACGACTGACTTCAATCGGAAATCACCCTTGTTCCTAGGGTCAATGACAACCGTTAACCCTCTCGGAAAAAAAATTGAAACGACAGAGCTTTAAGCGATATTAAGTTCGTTCGTATTGATCGGGAGAAATGGAATTTGTAAGAACTGTAGAACATCTATCCGATACCAGTTGCCTACGTACAAATGAAAAAAAAAAAAAGATTTGGCTATATTAAATCACTGCTGACATAACCATACTTTTATGTAAATACCAAAGTACATTAGAATAACTGATAGATAGGTATCTAGATAATTTATTTATATAAGTTAACGTATATTCGAAATATATAAGCATTTATTTATTGTCGAAATAATTTATTTAATCTCATATATTCATCTAATGCCGTTTGATTCGAGATAGAAACGTAGAATCAAATAATTCACGTATATTTATGAAAATTAAAATGTTTACCTTGACATTATCTAAAACTCAAATGTTACTTAATGGAACGATTCGAGCAATGATTAACATAAAAAACAACGAGTATGCGAAAGTCGAACTTTTGTACTTTAAATATCTTTGTAATTTTAACGGTGACAAATAAAAGAAAGTACAAGCAATCAATAATTTCCCTTCATTTAGTTTCCTACGAATATTCTCTGGACATTTCGAATTTATTACTAGAATACAACGAATAGTCGAAATATCCTTGACGTGCAGATAATATCAGACCATGAAAAGGTTTCGGACAAAGAAGGAATTCATTATTTAAATGCAAATCTAACGTACGTTCGTAGTACTTAGAACTTACGTACCGCTGACCTCGATGGGTCAGTCACACTCCTGAGGCCCTTTCGCCCTTACGTAGTTTTCAGCCTGTTGGCTAATACGAGACATTCCTACTTAACATTTACTTACGCTCACTTCACACGCTATCTCACAATTAACCCCAACCGAGACTGAATTTTAATTTCACAACGTTGGGAACACCGGAGATGAGATTGATAAAAGGTCAAGTACTCTGTAGTTTTTAATTACTTATTATATTCGCATTGATCGTATTATTAAGTATCTTAAAAATACGAAATCACAGTAAAGTTATACGATGATCGACGTGATTGTCGAAACCATCGTCTATTTCATTTTTTTTTTTTTTTTTAACAAATCCTTTAACGAAATGAATTCGTACCATTATCGTAAGACAATATTGTTTTTTCTCTACGAACATTGGTTTGTCAAAAAAAAAAAAAAAAAAAAAAAGAAGAAAAAGAAAAGTAATTACTTTTCAGTAGTTTCTACGTACATCGCAATCTTGCCTAGTCACCATTTCGATTTCCTCGAGTCAATAATGGACTTGGATGACAATCGAGAATAAAAAGAATTTCGTAGACGATTCGAGGTTAACGCACAGTGGTCGAACCGGCAGACTTTAAGTCGTGGTAGTCCAGGTAACCGCCGGCTATTCTCTTATCGTCTTCCTGAACGTCAGCTTCGCGTGCAGTCTTATGCTAATCCAACCAAGTATATGAGCTACTATTGGTCAGTGCTTGACTTCATCCCCTCGAGTATCCCTACCCTTCGAACTTTCCCAGACCGACTCAACCTACCAACATAGTAGCCTCGTGTCGGTTCACCCTCGCTCTTCAGTGGCGTACTAAATCCGGTCGTCGTTATCGTCGAGATGAAATTTAACGCTCGCAAATTTTTAACGATTATCATCAGGTTGTTCTTCTATCGCAGGACTAACTCATTATAACGAATTTCTTTTTTTTTTTGCTTTGACCTGAATATTTTACTGATTAATTGTCCTCTTAATGATTCGACGTCACGAATGAAACGTTTTTTTTTTTCACGTTTCTTCTTTATCTTATTTTATCATAACGTAGACCGATTATTTGATATAAATACGTGATTTCGCATGAAACGCGGTTAACATCGACGTAACTAGAACTTGTATACACTTAACTTTGATATAAACCATAAAGTTGATCATAATTCAAAAAGACATACGGTTGACATTTACAGTTGTTATCTACCAGAAGTTTGTTGCCTTATAAGCATACATACCCTTTCACAAAGCCCATTATTATCTATACAATATCTGCAGTTCATTCACCCAGGGTGACACCGTATAAAGAGCCGATACTGCGTACAGTCCTATGACACCTGCAAGGATGCATTTGTTTTACGCGTGATTTGCATGCGCCAGTCTTTTGCGTATATCGTTCACTCGTCACGCAATAGCGGATCACTTTGGCGGCCTCATTCCGTCGGATGCCGAACTGGCCAAATATTTTTTTTCTTTTCTAAAATATTAATCAATTAATTAATTAAATCAAAATAAAATTTTATTTACGTCGACAACGAATAATATCGGTCAAATATTCATTCTCTTCGATGTTTTACACTTATTAATTATTTTATTTATTTTGTTTTTTTTTTTTATTTAAAAATTCTATTATTTACTTTCATTATAATATTTAATTGTAACTAATTCCTGTAAATTTAAAAAAATATTTATATTTCGAAACAAATATGTCCCAAGACATGACGAGAAGCTTTTCGATAATCTATTAGTTTTTAATTTACTTCTAATTATTTTTCGATCCATTACTACTATGCAATAGTCCGAGCTCGGTATTCAATAATAGCCGACGAAAAAAAAAATAAGCAAACTTTTTAACGACTTCTTTGCAAACGAATCACATCACCCTCCATTAACGAACCCTCCCGATTAGGACCCTGACTTATTGAGCTCTGACTCATTGTATCAGAACAATGGTGGTTGCTTGTCTTATAATATTTATTATAGATCGAATAGTTATAAAGAAATATTAATTACTATTTTAGACAATAAAATTCTGTCACGTTATCATAAACAGAAATGAGACATAAGATATATGTATATATATATATATAATTAAAATTATAATACGACTATTTTATACTGCTTAAACAAAAATTCCAATAATTTTGCTCTGAACGAATTAGAGAGAAAAATAAATATGTTTTTCAAATATACATACAACAGCATGTATACATATTATTAAAGAAAGAATAAAGAATAAATCCGTAAGAAAGGAATACTAAAAGCGCACATAAATAGAATGTAGGTCAACGACGATTCGTATAGAACACATACGAGAATACCTTCACAATAGGGTTGCCATAAAATCTCCTATCGAGGATCGGTCATCATCCAGTATAGGGGTGGTTGTACCCTCGAGTGGCTTACCGAGTTTCTTTTGGTGGGGAGGACTTATTCGCAACATAACGTACACGTGACGACGATCGCCCTGTCGGCGTCGGCGTCGAAGGGGTTAAGCGACAAGACTAGCCACCCCCACGAAAGCTTTCCACATGTACACCGCTCGTGGCCACGTGAGGTGTGTTTCTTGCGCGATCCTCGAAAATGTCCGCCCTCGATCACGGTTGAAAAAGCTTACGCGCCAAAACGATCGTACGAAAAACGTTGAGTGGCCGATTCGTTTCGGATATGAATTATTTTTAGTGAATCGATGGGAATGAGTTTTCTATTTTAAAGAATAAGTGGAAAAGAGAAATAGAGAGAGAGAGAGAGAGAGAGAGATTAGATAAAACGTGAATAAATTTTCGAATACATAAAACATGCGTTGTTCGTGGACTCTGACATACTGAATGATATTATTATCAGGTAAGCATTTTATTTCTTTTTTGTTTTCATGTTTTTCTACGATACATCTTTAACATAAATTTTTTATACGTAATTTAAGATCAAACTTTTTTCACTCGTACGTATCTCAAGAAAAAAGATAGGAAAATTAAATGAAATTGCAATATATTTAAATAATAAATTTTTCCCACGGATTTCATTGACACGTGCAAGTGTGATTTAGTTACGATTGTAAACTGTAACATAATATTTGATAGGATTTATAAAATTATGAATATTACTTTTTATTCGACGAGCCGATTTTCTTATCATTTCGCGAAAGAAACGAAAAATATGTTACACTATGTCCATCGATTAAGTTGTTTCCCATTATTCTTAACTTTATTTCAACGATTAGAAACACGCATCTTGGTACATCGACAGGCCGATACCGAGGCTACATCCATCACGAGCTGAGATATTTGATCGCCCCACATTTTGCTACGCGACGGTTGTTGACTTTTTAATAATTGCATTCAACGTTATCAAATCTTTACTCTTTTGGTATTTAATCAAAAAGAATGTCCTAACTTTCAATTTTTACCTACGACATTATGATCGATGTTTATAAACGACAATAATTAAAGTTTTGCGTTATCGTTTAAACTGTTTTCTATAAACCTCTTGAAAAATTAAACAAAATTATCTTTTTTAACTGATGAATCCTTGCTCAACAAGTTTAGAGGAACGCTATAGTTATGTTTAAAGAGGCTTACAAACCAGTCACGTTCTCACGTTGATTAATAATACATAATCATAGATGCATAGTAGTAGTAGATACAACGTGCATTATATTACTAATGAATATTTATGTATCGACTCAACCGCTATGTAGTATGTAAACCATCGTAAAAGAAGAAGAAGAAGAAAAAAAAGGAAACTATTATCGATCCGAGTTTACTGGACACTGACCGGCAAAAGCCCATTGGAAGTATTATATTATACATGTTATTCGATCGAAACACTTCCGGTTAAAGCTTATTGTTAGCGATTTTGATTATTTATGTAAAATATAATAATTTGATCGTAGTCGCGATCGGAAATCGAACGATTTCTTAACTTATAAATGTTGACGATTAACGCCAATTCGCTTTGTTAAACTTAATTTTATCATGTAGAAAATGTATTAAAATACGTATATGTTAATACATAAATTAACATGAATTAATAATGATCATGAAAAACAAAAAATACATACCACGAACTTACTACAAAGTAACTTACATCAAAAATATACTCGAAACATTTTATATATCTTATAACGTATGTACAACGAATGTTGTGTCCGATAGGAACGGTCGATGACCCACATTTGAATTTTTCCCCTAAACGATTACATCTACGTACACTTTATTATTCTATATATACATATATATAATTATCCATGAAGAAAGCAATATATACGTAGATGACTTTATTGTCATTCAATAAAACTGCTTATATAGTGCTACATATAGATCTTGCAAGATGTGATGATATAGCTTGCTTTAAGAATAGGTGTTTAAGTGACAAGCAATTTTAACAAGTAACCAGTGTAAAGCAAGCCATAAATCTTTTCTTGAATTTAACATGAAACCATTAACATCATCGATCTTCATAAGCAAATAATAATAATCTATTTCTAAATCGATTCTTTTGATGAAATGAAAAAAGTTTTAGTAATAAAGAAATAAAATGACAATAATGAATGAAACTGCGTCAGGTGCAACTTCGTAAAGATGTACATAACGATAACTTACGACCTCATTTGACAAAATCGATAATCACATCGTTATCAACGAGAATCATCCAACAGGTTCAACGTGTTAGTCATTTCCTTAAATATACCTAACATATGATTATCGGTTTGTATTTAATGAATCGGTTTCCAAAAAGGAATTGATAGATACCTAATGTTAAAACGAAACAAAAAAAAAAGGAGAGTTTCCTTTCGAAGCTATAATTTTTTTATTTTCACATAATCTTCCATCGGTATTTTGTGAGAAGGTATCAATTATAGATATTGCGTATAAGTAATCGTTTCGTTCGATCGTCCAACGTTCGATATATATCGTCGAGCGTGTATAGGTATTCTCGGAAATTGGACGATACAATGAATCGTCAAAAATGTATACTTTCATAAATTTTTTCTTCATTTACTTTGAGAAATCCATTGAACACAATATTCGTTATTTTATTCGTAATAATTATCCTCGTCGTTATCGAAAGTATTCATAAGCGTACACGATTTTATAATTGAAAAGGTTCAAGGAACGTATCGAAGTACTTTCACTTAAATGCACGATCGGCAAATTAAAGGTTTCTCGAAAAGTGAAAACCATCAAGGATCGCCCTATCACGCATCCAAGCAACGGGTGAAGACCAAGTAACTCGTGTAAATAATTAGTGCATTCGATAAAGTGGAACGACTGTCGAACGGTCGAAAGACTTTCCGAATGTTTCCCGATTCTTTCAATATTTAAAGAAGAAACAGGAAGTTCAACGTAACGAGCTATCGATTTTTACGTTTAACCACTTGTCATACATAGCGAGAAAACATATTAAACGTCCGAATGATAATGTCCACGTATCTATTGTAATATTGAAGTAATTGAGATTACTGATAGATCGATTATACCTCGATGAAACTTATTGGTATGACTTTTTATTTCTGTTTAATTTCTTTTCTCTTCTTATTTTTTTTTTTTCTCTTTTATAGAATGCCCCTTGCAGGAGCATGGTTGAAAATATGGATTTATTTGGGTTTCATCTTTGGATGGACAATAGGTGCACGACCACGATTTGATACTTCCACGGATATGGGATTGGTTTTGATACCAGCTGACGCGGAAGTCGATTCGGTTATATTTCGATTACGAGCTACCGATCAGGATGCAGATTTTCCTCTTATCTTTGAAATCACTGGTAACTTATCAGTTTATTTGTAGTACGATCTTGATCTTACCGTCTAAAGAACGATTAAAAGTCAAAAGATTCTATTGAACATAACCTTTTCGTTTCTTCCTTATGTCCACTAATCATATATTGCAAAATTACTAAGGAAAGAAAAGAAAAGTAACTTGGTAACTCCTCTTTCATGACATATAGCAACAATTACACCAGTTGTGAGAATCGACAATCTGCCTTGTACGCTCTATAATAAAGTGTGCCAGGCTAATGTAATTCTAACGAAGCGTCTAATGCCTGGTCGTCTTCACGACTTCGCTGTGAGGGTTAAAGACTCGAAGGGTGACTCGAACTCGATGCAAGCGACCATTTCTGTCACGAATGCTACCACTCAACGCGATAAAATATTCCCGCACATTCCTTCTCTGATAATGGTACCCGAGGTAAGAGTTAATTGCCTTTACAAATAGCAATGGATATTAAATCGACGATTAATTATATACATTTTATTATTTCAATCCTATCGTATAATATCTAACTCTAATTCGCCATTTCTACTTATTTCTTTCTTTTTCACTGAGAGTAAAAAAAAGAAAATCATAAAATTATCATCAATTTCTCGATAATAAATTTATTGTCAACAAATAAATTATTGCCGATTATGATTTTTTTTTTTTTTTTTTTTTAAGGACACTAAACCTGGTAAGGAATTGGATTATTTACTCGTTCGAGCAAACTCCTGGAGTGGTAAGCCGGTTTACATCGAATTATGGGTAAGTCCAATCAATATTTTCTTTTCTTTTCTTTTTTTAACAATTTTTACTTCGTGCGTAAGAAGCAACCATAAAAGTTAAAAATTTTGTTCTCAACATTTTCATAGCAACCGAAAGAATTGTTTACGATCAGACAACGACAAACACCATCGCAAACTCGTGGAGTTATAACGTTGATCGGTGAATTGGATTTCGAGACTCAATCCATGTATACTCTCACAATGTACGCTACGGTGGGTTTACTCAGGCACTTATTTCCGATAGAATTATTTCAAATCTAAGTAATTCCATTACTTAGGATCCTTATACAGAACCTGGAAAGGATACAAGAAATATCGCTGGTTTGAATGTCGTTGTTATAGTCCAAGATGTGCAAGATGTACCACCAATTTTCACTTTGGCACCACCTTTGACGAGGCTCAACAATTCCATACAACCTGTAAGATTTTATATCACATTACTTTTACAATGTTTCCTCAAATTAATAATTAGATACAATTGGATTATATATGTATACCATTATTTTTTTAAGTGGTGTATAATTGAATTTTTAATTGAACGAAAATTTAGTTGAAGCTTGTTTTATAATACAAGATTAGTATGTATTTTTTATCATAAAAAAATTGATACAGACCACTTTTAAAAATCATCTTAACAGAGATAGTATATTTGTTGAGAAATAAAATTCGATTTACAAGTTGTTGCACCCTTTCGTGAGTCGATTCGTTTATTGTTTCTACATATAAGAAAAAAAAATATTTGTATCATTCTTAGGGGGATATAATATTACGAGTACATGCGGAAGATGGAGATAAGGGCGTTCCTCGAGAAATCGTATACGGTCTCGTGTCAGAGGGCAATCCTTTCACGCCGTTTTTTAATATATCAGAAACGACGGGTGAGTAAACGTAAATACGAGTTTCTTATTTTACGAAAATCGTTTTAAATGTATAGAGAGGAGAACGTACAAGTAAATTCATATATTTTCTAATAACCCAATTTCGGTCCATTTCTATACGGAACGAGCTAACATTATCTTAATTATGATTTGTCTTACTTCTACTTGCCATTTTCTACTTGCCATTTTTACCGCTTATTTCATCACACAAGTTCGATTTCATGAAAGAAGAAATTGAGATCTCATCTTACGATAATACGTTACTACAAAGATTGCCATGAGTTAAGATTGATTTCTACGATAAAGTTTAAAATTTCTTTCTTTGTAAAAGTGAAATAAAACAGAAAGAAAGAAAAATAAAAATAAAGAGCAAACGGTTCTCTTTAAAAGCACCTAATAAAAATATACATTGTCACGTAGGAAATGAACTTACGACCGTAAGAAGTCACTTCGAAAGATCGATATTGTTAAACGCAAATCTACTTTACGTCTTGGTCATTTTTGTTTGGAAATTCCGAATGACGTCTTTAATTTATGTCCGACACACACTACTGACCCGTTTTCCGTGAAAACCTTTCGACAATGACTAAAGACGGAAATTAATTCTCCGCCAGATCGACGATGTTTCTTCATTTCTTTTTTCCCTTTTTTACTTTTTTTTATCTTTCCACTATCCGTTGTTATCATTCCGACAATGATTCATCGCTTTTCATGTATAAGGCGAATCGGAAAGAGAAAAGAAAATTACGCGCGTAATTTCGCGGTGATAGATAAAACGGATCGATACTCGCCGACATCGAGAGTATATTTGCTTTTAAGGTAAGAGAACGAAATATATTCTCTTATATCGAACTATATTTTCAAATGAAATGCTTATTTAGCAGGAATAAAAAAGAAAAAATATGACGCAAAGTATCGCGAATAAAAAGTCGAAGGAATAAGAAACGAATCTGATGTAACAAATATACGAAAAAAAAAAAATAATAATAATAATAATAATTTGAGGAAATTAACGCATTAAATGAAATCGAGCGTGCGTATTAGCATTATGAATGGGGAAAATATTATTGATATTACGAGTTTATGCGCGAGACCTTTAATTAACGTACCCTTTTACTTTCTCTCGTCGTATTTAAGAAAAAAAAAAAAAAAAAAAAAAAAGAAAAGAAAGATAAAAATCACGGGTTACCAGATAAATTCGAAAGGGTACCTTCTTATCCCGAGGTCATCGAGGCACTTGAATTTTTCGTCGAATGACCGATCGCGCGAATGAGTCATACTCGAGGTAAGAAGGTAACGAAAAGAAATGACCACAACGATTCTGGCCAGTTTTACAAGCGAAAGTATCGATCGTAAGAAGGGTCACTCTCTGCTTTTCAAACCACGATGCTTATCTTTTCTTAGCAAGGAACATGCGATATAATACATATACATATACATATGTAACATACATATGTATGTATTATAACGCGTACGTACGTACATAGAACGTTAACAATTTCTTGCCTCGATTTAGTTCGTTGTTGCCGTTGCCCTAGCCGTTATCGTTGCCTTACGTTTAAAGCCACGCGTCTTTGTTTTCTACCCCCTTTTACGTACTTAACTTCGAGTACGGCACAACTATGGGACACGCATTCAAACGAAAATTACTCTTACTGCGTTACGGCTTTCATGCTGTGAAATAAAATAAATTGCTACGTTAAAAATTGCACGTTAATTATACGAGAGGTAATAACACGATCTATATTTATAAATTTACATTCGATATTAAATTGAAACAATAGGAAATTACAATCATTCATTAATTATTATTTGTTTAAACTTATCAAATTTCGATACGGGTAACATAAATGTAATTGTATAGGCATCGTTTTCCTGAAAATGTTCTTTAGTTCCTAGCTATAGTCGTTCCGATTTATACAACGAATGAATGCTATGATTATATTAAAAACGGACCATACCTACGTACGAATATAGAAAATCTTGACGATAGTTTGTAATTAACCTATAAAAAGAAAAAAAAAAGAAGAGAAAGAAATCGTTTCATTAATAATGAACTTACTCTTTCAGGTGAAATCGTTCTGGCCAGACCGTTGGAAGAACTCACGCAAATCACTCATGTCGGTGCACCTGTCGTACTTAGCGTCGTCGCAGAAGAAATTAGAAGAACCCGGGAAGAACCACCTGCACAGGCAACCGTCGTTGAAGTTGGACTCTTGCTTGGAGAACCAGGAAATAGTCCGCCCTATTTCGAAAGTGACACGTCAGTATTTCAGACGTTAAACCATCGCACCGATAACTCATATTTTTATTTAAAGAGAAAAAATTTTTTAAATATTTGGAAAACAAATATATATATATATATATATATATGTATATATGTTCAATTTTATTAATTAGATGCTGACCAATATTGTAAATACATATATTCACGATATTATCGTTCGCAGTTATGTTACGGTGATAGATGAAAATTTAGAACCAGGAACAATGATTAATTTTGGCGATCAATATTCGACAAAAGTGCGGGACGAAGATATCGGTAAAGCTGGCGTGTTTGCGCTCAAATTAGAAAATAATAATGGCACTTTCGAAATTAATCCTACCGTTGCTGAACGTACCGCGGATTTCATTATTACGGTTCGAGATAATGCATTCATCGATTATGAAAAGTATAAGAGCTTGATCTTCAAGGTAAATATAATACTTTCAACTTTAGTTTCATTTATAATAGTGACTGGATATTGTTAAAAAAAAATATATATATATATGTATATATTATATATTGAATATTGTTAATATATATTTATATCCTATCTGATTAATTTGTATTCCAGATTGTCGCTCAGGAAATTGGCCCAGCTACGAATTTATCTACATCCGTACCGGTTACGATTTATCTAAGAGATATCAATGATAATCCACCGGTTTTCGAACAGGATTCTTACGAAGTGACATTATCGGAAAATGTTACAGCCGGTACACGTGTCGTGCAGGTAAAAAAAAGAGAAAATTAATTTCAGATAAAAACGAGAAAAAGACGACGAATGAATTAAAAGAAGAATTTTTGTTTGCAAAGGTACACGCTACCGACAAAGACACAGGAGATTTCGGTAGTATACAGTACACTCGGATAATCGGTCAAGGTAGCGAAGCATTCACAATGGATTCCGATAGAGGATTAATAACGGTAGCGATGGGATCGTCTTTGGATCGGGAGATCGCATCTAGATTGGAATTATCGATCGAAGCACGAGATGAAAATGGCAAGGGCAATCGAGGTGTCGTACCTTTGATAATCAATCTGATCGATGTTAACGATAACGTACCGATATTCGAGAAAAGTATTTACATGTTCTTTTTAAATTCTGATTTGACTAATTTCACATCACCGGCCATGATCAAGGTAATTTAATTATATATCATTTAATTTTATTTTTCTTAATCAAATAGAAAACAAACATCTCCATTGATCGTGTCATACATAGTTATAGATATGTATAAATTTGAACGTTGTAATAACGACAAAATTCAAAACGTGAAACCATATTTTCTCAGGCTACAGACGCGGATGCTGAACCACCGAACAACGTGATCAGGTACGAGATCATTCACGGAAACTACGAGAATAAATTCTATTTAAACGAAATCACCGGTGAATTGATTTTACGATCGCCCATAACAAAAGTTAGAAGAAAGAAACAAAGTACTGCCGAGAGATTGGGTAACAAATCACGAAAGGAATTACATAGAGACGATAATACGAAAGAATCGATGCTAAAGGGGACGACAACAACGGCGACTAATCTTGGAGTATCGAAACCATCCAACAGGAGTGAATTATTAAGAAAAATTCAAGAATCTGTCAAAAATCGAATAAAACGAGAGGACGACGACTCTCTCTATACTTTAACAGCTAGAGCATACGATCTTGGTAATTGTTAAACGTACACGAATCTTTTCACGATAAGATATAAGAGATATTATTCTTCATTTTTTAAATGTTTTCCTTTTTTTTTTGTCTTTTTTTTTTTTTTAATATATCGAATAATCTCATAGGCGTACCACACTTGTCGAGTTTAACGCAAATAAAAATAATGAGTGGTAGTGCAGCAGAGGATCGTATCGTTACGTTCGTTTTACCAGAAGAACATCCAGATCCAGTGAAGACCGCAAAAACATTGGCTACGATCACTGGTGCAAAAGTAATCGTTCAAGACATACGACCTTACGTGACAACCAATGACACATCCAATACGTCGAGCGATGCAAAAAAGTCAGTCCGATAACCATATCAAATATTTATGAAAAAATATCGTTCTATCGATAACCGATCGATCACTCGAATGATTTCAGGAGCATTGTCGTAGCCCGGGTAGAAAAAAGTACTTCCTTCGTGGACATAGAAAAAATTCGAGAAACTTTAGCGGCCAATGGAGTTGGTATAATAAATGCTTCGGTAATGATGCCTGACTCTACTGGAAAAACAACGATAACTAATATCACCAATACTGTTACCAACGTGCAAAACGAAGACGTTATAGTGAGTATATACCTCGAATAATGTTTATGGTGTGATATATCTATTATTCGATTCAATATTATTTGTTAGATTTAATATTATTAATTTCCATTATTATTATTATTGTTATTATTATTATTATTATTATTATTATTATTATCATCATCATCATCATTATTATTACTACGAAGATTGATTTCTACTGTATCTGTACGTCAGTATGACGAACTCTTAAACTCTTGTACGTGGATTTCATATTTCCGAGAAATAAGAAGGCAGGATTATGTTTCAGACGGTCTACAAAGCTGAAAATAAAATACTTTTTTGGTTGCTCATTATTCTGGGCTTATTGATGCTCCTTGCTATCGCTGCTTTGATCATTTGCTGTATTTGTCCTGGCTGTCCTTTTTACATGGCACCTAGAAAACGTCGAATACAATCGTTGGAAACTTTAATCGTCCGATCGGACGGAAGACCGAAGAGACATCTTCATCGAAAGCAACCGACGATCGTTCATGGTAACTAAATCGGAAGACATCCATCTGCACGAGTTCGTGAACTTTTTACAAATTCACTTTGATTTATCTATTAAGACTTAAAGTTAAATATTAATATAAATATATATATGTGTGTGTGTATAGTACATATGTTCTATAACGATCGAGTGTGTTTGAATAATTATACTGCCTTATACATGCATACATAAATAAGTTAGCATTTTATAAATACGTAAGATTAATGACGATTTATTTCATATAAAGGTTACTGATCGTTGAAAAATATTTTATCCGTACGATCAATTTTATATATCTCTATCGTGTTTATATCAAATTTTGTAATATCACGATCAACGATTTGCAATGTGTATACGACATTACTTTCGATCGATCGAAATAGATATATTACAGTAACATCATAGGGATCACTTTTGTATATTCTTAATTTTTTTATATATTCTATATAATGTCAAACCACAGATAATCTTTATACATAATAAAATAGATAATTTCGAGATAAGAAAGGGAGCTCATATCTAAGATTATATGTTTCTAGTAACCAATAACCAGGAAAGGAAGCAAGCGTGGAGTGCCGATCCAACCCGAAGAAACTGGCAATTCAATCGGCGGAACGTGAAAAATTGTGGCCTGTCTTCTCTACCGGGTGACGTAGCATATATTTCGACGTGTGCGAACGAAGGACGAATGAACGTGGAATCCTCGAGACAACGAGACGATCTGATTTACGATAATTCCAGAAGAATCACTGGCCAGGATCGAATGTACGTTGAGGATATCGAGAGTATAAAAATGCGAGATTATCAAATGGACGATGGCGTTGATTCTTTACAACGCGATGATAACGAACGTGGCTCGGATCATCCTCGACAGAGTTATAGATACGAGCACGAGCAAGATGTAAACGATGATAGAACGATCAGGGAACAACATTTTTATCGCGAGGGAAACGCCGAGATTTTGCGATTGGTGACAAGAGGAGGAAAAGCTGAGGACAACGTTATTCAACATCATGGTACGACCATGATCGTAGACGGTAAGGATATTCTCTTGAAAAGATTCATGGAAGATCAAAATATGAGACAAGAGGCATCGATACAGGATATCGATGGTACAAGAAGTATAGAATCGACCCAAAGAATCCGAGATACGACTCATCAGCAACCAGAGATTATACTTATACCACAAACTTTGAACATCGCTCATGGTCAGCACGTAGATGAAAATGGTCCAGGTGTTCAGAGATTACTTATCGATCGTATCGATTACGAGGATACACCTAAAGAAAAAGTTACTCATATTTCTGACAATGTACAACCTACCAGGCAAGAATCTACGATCGTTGGTGTTGGTGGTGGTGGTGTCGGTGTCGGTGGTGGTGGTGGTGATGGTGGTGGTGTCGGTGGTGGTGGTGGTGGTGGTGGTGGTGGTGATGGTGGTGTTGGTGGTTCTGAAAGTACAGAGAGACCAACGATATTAAACAAAGATAACGTACAATCCGTTAACGTACAATCTTACTCGTTTCATGATATGGAGCTGGCACGGCAAAATGCTTTGCTGACTAGACTTTTATTGGAACGCGAAACCAGAGCGAGTGGTCCTGCCATGATGGATTCTACGAGTTACTTGGAGACTCAAAGTTTACCTGGACAAGTAGCTATCGCAACTCAAACCGATAGAACTGCTGCTACTCAAACTGAAAGACACGTGAGAAGTAGAAGCGACAATGATGAATCCGAGGACGAGTCGAGGATAAGGAAAAAGATGAAAACTAAGAAGAGATACGAGAGTGACTCGAAAAGAACCAGAACTTTGTGGATGAAGTCACCGATAGAAGAAGAACGAAGTCCATGTTTTGATAAACGTTTAAGTATTCTTCGAAAGAAAGTTAAAGAGGTCAAAGATGGAAGGAAGATCTCAATAGAGCCTGAAGTTCTCCGTGAGATATCCGACTCTTTGGATGATAATGGTAGTTCCGGTAGAGGAGACGATAAAGAGGCAAAAACTTACAAACGATCGACGGAAGAGACGAGTATCAGATATGAAATATTAAACGAAGAGGAGAATGGTAGTCCCTCGTCAATCGAAATGTCGAAAGGTAAATTTGATAAAATTTTTGGCGAAAGGGCGCATCATCGTCGTGGCCGTGATGATCAAAAAACAGATGTCACCGAATCAACGTCTTCTTCCGAGCTCAAAGAAAAGACCGAAAAGCATACGGAAAAGGAAATAACCAGTCCGAAGGAGGAGACGAAAAGGAGTCAAAAGAAAACGGAAGATAAACCCACTTTTCGGATATTGGAAAGGGAGTTTACAATGTTGACAAAAAAACTCAGCAAATTGGGCGAGAAAAAGACTCAGGAAAATGCGGGAAGCGGAAGTACATTTCAGGAAAAAACTACTACTACTACTACTACTACTAGTACGAAAAAAAGTTTAAAAAAGGACGTAGATCAAAAGATGTCCAAAAGAACGGATGATTCGAGCAAGCATCGAACTAAAACATCAACAGAGCAATCGACTCCGAGCACGGCGAAAGCTACTGAACAAGGTATGAATCAACGAAAGGAAGGAGGTACGAGCAAACTGAGACACAAGTTAAAGTATCAGCAAGTTCACGTTACGAGTACAGGAAGTTCCGAAATAGAAGACACTCGCGAAAAAGCGAGAAAAGGGAATACAGAATCGAATCAAGAAAATTTTAAAGAAAAGCAACTATCCGCGATTCATTCTAAAATCAAAAGACAATCTCACGTAGAGGATCAGAAAGAAAATCTCCCGTTAAAGGATCAGGAAAGTGAGAAACAAAAGGAATTTTCGAAAGAACATCCGAAGTCTGATTCGAAGTCTAGGAAATTGGATAAATCGATAAGCCATTCTCAAAAAGAAAGTTTATCGGAGGAATTTAGTGCAAGTACTGGTTCCGATCGAATGGAAAGCAAAAAGGAGCTTGGTCCCCGTCGTAATTTCGATAAAAGAACAAGTACGAGCTCTTCTGATAATGTTCCAAGACAAACGGGTCATCGTAAATCGAGAAAGATGCGGGTACATCAACCTGGAAAAATCTCCGATACTTCGTTAAAGGATACGTCGGAAAAGGAGGATACTGAGAAACACAAAACGACTGTGGACGATAGAAATGTTAAAAAGAAATCTAAATTGGTTAAAGTCTATACGGATGGCAAAAAGAAAGTATCCACGATTAAGAGTGATTTAGAAAGTACAAAGGAGGATGACCGGGCGATATCGTTGAGAGAAGTATTGAAAGATTTCGTAGGTTTTAGACGTGTCAAGAAAGAGACGAGCGAGGAAGAAGCGTTTACCGATAATTTCGAGGATATACCGAAGGAAATCGTTAAATCTTCGCAGGAAAGTGATAAAATTACGATCGAAGAAGAAGTAACAAGTAAATCAGAAACAAAATCGCCAGAGGAATCGATAAAATTTGATAGTACGGATCATCGTGATACAGAGAGAGAGAAAGTTGACAAATTTACAAGTGATACAGATCAAAGGATCGAGATCATTGAAGTTCCATCGGAAAATATTGTCGAAGATACAAAGGGTGATGTAAAAGAAGATAAAAAAGCATTAGAAATACGTAAAATCGATGAACGTTCCGTAGATAAAAATAAAACCGTAGAGGAGTTTATCGAGGAATTACAAAAAGAGATCTATAGATCTCGTATATCGGATAAAGAAAAAAGCGAGATTGCTATTACTCCGAGCGTATCCCCGATCGATAAAATCTTATCGAAAACTACAATAATACCGAGTACGTCTACGGATATAATCCATGAAAAAGTATCTTCGCCAGATAAGGTTGATAAAATTGATTTCAAGGATGAAACAGAAGTAACAAAAAGGGAGGATGAAATAACTACGAGGAAAGATATCGAGAAATCTTACGAAACGAAAAATAAGGACGATTCGTTTGTTAAAGATAATAAAACAATTCCCGTGCTCGTGGATATTGAAAAGGAAAAAAAAACATCATTTGACCAATCTACAAAGGTAGATAACGAAATCGCAACGAATTTAATTGGGATTACTGATAAGGATTCGCGAGTTACTTTATCAAAGGACAACGACGAAGTTAAAGAAACCGAAGATAAAGCAAGTTCGTTTAAATCTGTACGTGATGAAGACACGAGGAAAGACGAAACGAAGGATGTGAAAAAAGATACAGAGGATGATACTTCGATAACAAAGAAAGATCCAGGTTCTTTTATGGACACGGCGAAAATGATCGAGACGGTTTTAGAAATCGCGAGTAAGCGCAGTTTACCGGAAATAGTAAGTGACGCGGATGAAAAGATCAAACTTGAGGAGACGGCTGGTGTGAAAAGTGAAAAGGATTACGCGCATACGGAATCTCCTGAAATCGATAAGATCATGAAAAGTAATAGTAAAAGAGATTCGATTCTTGTTAGTGCGGAAGTGTATGCTGAAAAAATCGCTGAAGAAATTATGGACGACAGTCGAGGTACTGACAAAATTAAAGAGATTTTAATTGCCCAACAAGATAAAGGTAAGATCGATGTATCTGTCTCCGGAGAAGATAAAAAAAGTTCTATCGAAGAAAGTCAAACTGGAACGTCGCCGGTCAAAGACATTTCAAAATCTCTTGAAATGATAGATACAGAAATTACCGTCGACAAAGATAAACCAATTAGAGATATTAAACAAAGTAGTATGAATGTGGAGGACAATGGTACCGAAAAATCTCAAATAAAGACAGAAGATACGATATTAACGAAGGAGGAAGTAGGAACGGTTTCGCAAAGCGATAAAATCGATATAAAAGAAGATGATAGTGATGAAGGAAAGCAAGAATTAGAGACGACTTCGATCGAATTATCCGAAGATAAGGATGAAGGTATAAAAGACATAAAGTCGGAACGTTTAAAGGACGAAGCTACGAAAGATTTGACATCTATAAAAGACTTGGAAACACATGAAAAGCAAAAATTAGGAGAAATAAAAATCACAAGCTCGCCACCGACTAAACCGGAACTTCCGATATTATCAGACATGGAAGATCGATTGATCAGCCAAGATGAACGAATAGAAATGAAAATAATCGAAGAGTCGAAGGACACTATAAATGATACGAATCCGACTGATCCGATTAGAGTGGAAAAACCGTCGAAACCTCCTTCGCCGACGAAAATGCTAGAACCGTCGGGTCCTCAAGAGGAATCCAAGATACAAACTGATATGACGGATATCTGTAAGGAGAAAGAAAGTAGGCCATTTGGTGGTATTAACCTGATCAAATCTGTAGAGGAATTAAAATTTGACGAGATAACTCAATCGCAGATAGAAGATAAGGATTTTTCTGAGAAAGAAACCACGGTCTTGTTTGAGGACAAAGGCAATCAAGGTGGCATAATTAAATTAGAGAAGGAAGAGGACCAAGGGGAAAAGGAAGATCCAAGTAAACAAGATAAGTTCGTTCGTGAGAGCCCGGATGAGACGAGCTTGCAACCCGGAGAGGAGTTTGCAAAAGAAGAACTTCTAAAGAGGACGGAGGAATACGAAAACGTAAGCCCTACAATTTTTACGAGCATTATCGATACCCCGGAAGATTCCGATGAGAGTGATTCATCCAGTGATATTTCCAGGAAAACAACACTGACAACGATACCGTACCAAACGCCACGACATCGCACTAAGGACCTATCCGAAAAAGAAACCTTTCCGATGGAAATGACCGACAGTTTATCTGCCGCTGAAGACACGGAATTGACGGTTGAAAAGTTGAAAGACGAAAATGGCGAACATCATGTGGTCGATGTAACTATGAACATTACAAAAAAACTTCCTACTGTACCACGCGAGACAACGGAGACCGGAAAAAACGATATAACCGATATACGGATCGAGACAGATGAGAAATCTAAAGAGCCAATTTGTACCGAAGAAAGTTCACCTCTCGGACAAGAACCATCGGGTATAGTTATTAAAAATCAAGAAAAAAAATCTACTCCTCAAAAACCGAAGGACATAAAAGATTCGGTTAATACGAAAACGACGATGGTAAAAGATGATTCGAAGAGGGATAAGGACGATATATCTGATGATAGTAAGGACGAACAAGTAAAAAAATTAGAAAAGGATACAAAAGGTGGAAAGCAATATCCAGAACGGACGAAAGCCGTGGCTCGAAAAGAGAAGAAAAATGGAGCAGAGAGAGCAACCGAAATTAAAAAGGATCCATCAGTGGGAAAAACGTTTCGTCAACCTAAACGTCGTCCTTTCAAGCCGACCGGAAGTCAAGCGGAGAAGAATTTGGAGAAAAATTCGGAGAACGAAAAGGTAACGACGACGACGACGAAGGCGGAGGTGGATAGATCGAGATCGAAAAAATCGTCGAGCAGCGGTGAGAAATCGTCGAGTCCGCCAAAAACTGGCGACACCGAAACCGGCAAGACTCGATCTAAATACATGGCTTGGTACACGAAGAAAAGGGAAGAAATGGAGAAAAAGAGGGAAGCTAAGAGGGACGAAGAACAGGACGAACAGGATCATCAGTTACCGCGTTGGTTGAGAAGGAGTTTGGCTCATAGAAGATCGATTCCCGATGATAAAAAAATTAAAGAGATTAGAACGCCAGAAATAACGCCAAGAACTAGACGCAAAGTGAAACCTTTGGTGAACGTTGAGTCTGAACAATTAAAGGCCATTGTTCGTCAAGGACGAAGAATGAGGAAAGCCGAAGGTGGACAATACGAGGATCATCCGATTCAAATTTTTGCCTCGACTCCACCCGCGCCACCACCACCACCACCACCGCCGTCGCAACCGACATTAACGGAAACAAAATATCCTCGTCATCATCTGTTTCAACATTCCGAGTACAAGTATGAAAAAATACCAGAACCATTTTACCTTCATCCTCCGCCAGCACCCCATCCCTCGCCGCAATTATCACCGGAACATTACGATTCGCAACGAACGACTGAATTCGTAAGGCCGGACGTCGAACTTGATACTGATAATGGCGTACCAATGACAACAGGTACGAGATTACGACATCAGCAACTTCTTGAGAAGAAGAGCGTCTTCGATATCGCTTACAGTGAAGCTGCACCGTCGCAATTAAGATCGGACAGTACAACGCCTCCTTCTTAATCAATCGGGAAGTGTGAAAAACCTTAAAAGAAAAAAGAAAACAAGGGAATGTTATCCTTTTTACGAACGTGCAATAAAGTATACGATACTCGAGATATCGTGATATAAATGAGATTAATTCACAGACGAAAAAAAAAAATAAGTTACGTGAAAGATGTAAAAGAACGAATGAAGATGATAGATACGAGGGATAGTTTGAATTTGAAATTTGAATACGATATTGATTAATGCGATAACATTCGATATAATTCGCACGAATTTATCGATCTAAAAGGAATAGAAAATTTATTAAAAATCGTGGCCTTTTAAAGTATAGGTATAAAAAAAAAGAGAAAAAGAAAATTTTTCGGATACAAAATATTTCATCTAATATTTCTATATTCTCTCCTTGGCTAATTTTCACTAAAAATAAATTAACATATCTGTCGTATCGCGCGCGGTGTGTCTTCTGTTATCACTACTGCCGTTCGAAAAAAAAAATGATACGAATTAATTAATTATTAAGCATATCGCATCGATGAAGAATTTTTTATTACGACTGTTAGCTCATTGTAACGGTGTTTGTATTAATCTTGTAAATACATGTGTATAAAAATTCTAACAACGTGTGTTAACGTCATCAATCGTCGTTCCTTTTTACATGAAATCATTTTAATCTACAATTTAATTCCGTGTTTATCAATGTAAAATTAATCGGGGTATACGATTTTACATATGTACATTCCAATGTAAATCTAAGTCCCGTCAAAAGAGCTTCTGCCTTTTCTACCATTCTGTTACAAAAATATCCTCGGTCTCTTGACTTTATCCACTTATCTTTCTTCAGTCAATTTATTTATTCTCTCTCTCTCTCTCTCTCTCTCTCTCTCTCTCTCTCTCTCTCTCTCTCTCTCTCTCTCACTCTATCACTCTTACTCTCTTCCTTTCTTTATCTCTTTCTCTATTTCTCTCTCGGTGTCATGTTCAAGAATAACTTAACTTCAATGATAAACTTATGTAACTATCGATCGGATTTGCAACAGGTTACATAGAAAGTATTACTAGATATATTTCATCATTAAATTAAATATATATATAATATATATATATATATATATATATATATATATATATATACACACACACACATACACACATATATTATACATGTATATATTTAATTGTAAAGATACAAATATTAAAAATAATAGGCAAATAGTGAAAACTCGTTACGAATATCACGAATTAAAAATTTGAACATTGAATATTAAAACGTCATTAAATAATTCGTCTCATAAATAAAATATCAACGAATGTAGAGAATAAAAATTTGTTAAATGACGCGTATAACGTCATTGTACGTATGCGCGTATTTCTACGTGAGAGAAAGAGAGAGACTGATGATCGATAAAAATGACGAACTAAACTGAGAGAGAGAGAGAGAGAGAGAGAGAGAGAGAGAGAGAGAGAGAGAGAGAGAGAGATGGAGGGAGAGATCGAGTCGAGTGACGTAATCAGTAGCGCGTAATGACTTTTCTACGTTTCTTCTTACCGTTGGTTTTACGTTCGCATTGACGTAGAGGAATAGACGAATGAATGGCGTAAGGGATACGGCAAAAAGTTGTGACGTTACCGATGCAACTAACCTACCGTAATCAAAAACATAATGATGGTGCATCAAACATAACCGGAGACTGGTAAATCTTTCTACGGGGATAACATGAGATTGTAGCTGGTTGTTTCACTTCACTTTTCCAAGGCGGGGACCAATGTGTTCGTTCCACGGATGCATTTATAAAAGTAGCGACGAGAACGATTCGTCTTTATGTTCGCCTGTTTGTTGAGAACGATGATGGTTGGCCGTTTCGTAAAGACCTGGAATATGTTGATCCCAAATATTGTCCTTCCTTATCTCGAATTATCTCGATATTATCTCGGCCCCTTCCCGTCTAATTAAAATATTCGCTATTATCGTCGATTTATAAAATCAATGAATATTTTTCTCTTTTTTTTTTTTCTTTTTATAAAAGCGATCATGACGATGTAGTTGTAAATGGACGAAAAATGTCTCGTAATTTCGATCGGAGTAAAAAATATATTATTCTAAGAATAGTGAAAATGTTGTGTCTAAGATTTAAAATAATTGAAAAATAAATAACGAACGAAAGAATAGTTTGGAGTACATTGATATTACTAACGAACGTAAGGTAATTCTAAAGATAATATTAGTTAGAAAAAAGAAAGATTAACATGATAATCCATTGGTATGGACTAACATGTAAATATTTGAGTATCGATAAACATTGAAAATGGAAATTCGATCCATGTTAATAGTTATATTACAAATTTGCATTGGAACGTTTCGATGATAATCTCTCTCTATCTCTCTCTCTCTCTCTCTCTCTCTCTCTCTCTCTCTCTCTCTCTCCTCTTTCTCTCTCCTTCTCTCTTTCTTTCTCTCTTTCTCTTTCTATATATAAATGTCATCAATATTGTTATAAGTTAATGAGTATGATAAAAAGGAGCAATATAACATATATGCATTGTTCGTATTTGCTTATAATTTAAAACGAAACGTAAATAATAGAGTTATATGTTTTAACGATTACATTTTGAAATCTATTACGGATATTGAAATTGATTAAATTAGAGCCATTTATAAATCTTTTCGAACCGACGAACAATTTATACATAATATACAAAATTTTCCTAAAAACATAAGGAGACTTTTGAGACCGAATAATTTTTTTTTCGATTAATAATGAAATAAAAAAGATTTAATTAATTATAAATGAATAATATAATAATAGTTGAATATTCTACTACTATCGGAACGTCTATTATTTTATCACACGGTTCATAAAACTCATTAATTTGTGTCTATGTACCTAAGTACCTACTTAAATATTAAACTTAAGTAGTTGCTTATTCAAAAGAAAAAAAAAAAGAAAACAAAAAAGGTTTTGCAAGTAACGAAATTCGTTCAAATATTTTTTCGGAGAAATTTTCGTCGAAAGAAATAATAAAATTGTTACAAAAAAATCTTCGTTACTCGTAAATGTTAAAAAAAAAAAAAAAAGAAAGAAACAACAACGTTACCTCATAACGACGATGAGATGTCAAACGATGGCTTATGGGGTTCTCGTGGGGTTGCTTTCCCGGTACGGTATGGTTTCTCTCGCGAGTCCGACAACTAATTACAAGGTTTTATGTCCAGTGAAAACTATTCTCGTATGAACAATGGATAAATGTTAATTGTTGTTAATAAAGAGTCATACATGTTGCTGTTGCAACGGCGAGCAGAGCCGCGGAAGAGGCTGCACCTGTAGCAGCCGTGGGCGAAATGCAAACACACCTGAAACCTTTGACCTTTTCTATTAACTCGCTTGCTACCTCCCCCTACAGTAGCTTCTATCCTCTCCTTGCCCTACACTTTCTTCGTAGCTTGCTGGTAACGATGAAGAATAGTTTAAACGCCGAAATGTTTAACTCGATTATAAGATCGTTCAGAGAAATGCATACAGCCAACGTCATAAAAGATAATGATCATGCCATTGGATTTATTCTGATATAATAATGAAATATTTTAAGGATAAATTGCCGACCAAATATTGTTAAAAGAATTTTTTTTTAACATTATAAACATTACATATGAAAAAAATATATTCCATCTATATCCGGAAGAATTATTATAAATTAAATATAAGTACTAAGATGTTAGAATAAATTGAAAAATAAAAAAAAAAAGAAAATAATTGAGGATCGACTTATTTGAAAAGAAACACAAAAAGATATTAAATCATTGTTCTTCGGGAACATCAATATGTAATATTCTTGTAGACGTTCTTATAATTATATTCACATTGTGTTCGTATTTCTATCGCCCAATGACGTGCAAAAGCTTTTAGACGTTTCCTTCTACGTTATAACAGGGAATATCTAAACAATTTATAAATAACGCATTATTTATTTGGTCAATTGAAACACGAGAAAGAAACAAGAGAATATTATTAAAACACAGAAAATTAAATCGATTCATTTTTTTCTTCTCTTTTATATTCTTATTCCTTGTCCTTCGAAAAATTCTTTTCACCAGCGAAGGCGAGGGCACCATCATTTCGTAGCTACGTTCTTGCACGATTTTGCATCAAAAGAAATATCACGAAATGTAATTAACGTCGCGTTTGGTCATGTATAAGTTTCAACTAGCTTTTACGAAGAGGTTTCGAACAAGGTTTGGCCCGCTCTTTAATGGCCATCAATCATTACCAAATTTTGGCAACGAGTCAGACAACACGGGCGACAGGACACCATCACGAAAGTAGAGTTCTCCGGGACCACGGTGGATGCTAGGGATGGGGAAGGGATGAGGAAGAGTGGAGGACGAAGGGGCCACCGAGAGAAACGGTAGAGAGTTGGTTCGATACTCCCGAAAAGTTGGTCCTCTTGGTTGTGTAGAAACTTTTATGTGAAAGAACTCGTCATGGTGTGTGTGCGTGCGTGCGTGTTGTGTTACTCTGTTTATATACACGAAAGTACGAAATTCTCAACGAATTCGTTCTCTTACTAATACGTCGTTCACTTATCACTACGTCGTATTTTTAGCAAAAATGTTTATCAAACGTTGATAAGAAAAAGAAGAAGAGGAAAAAAAAAGAGATGAAAAAAAAAAAAGAATTATTTCTACAACGAAAACGTTAATGATATTAACGAAAATCGTTTCTTATAAAAAGTAAAATTTGTTTATCCTATCGTTCAAGTTATACCTGTGAATAATTCTAATAATTATAATATTTTCGAGATAATAATGTTAGTGTAAAACAAAAGAAAAAAGAAATATAATAGTATAATTACATTTCGTTAATGAAGCCGTCAGAAGATTTAATCTCTCATTTCCGTTCAATCCTCGTTATTCAGTAGCGATTATTATTAAGATAGTTCGCTGGAAATCGTTCAGTCTTCGAGGGAGCCGACGTTGATCCTTCGACGGTAAGTTCATTACTGGCAGTTAAGATCGACAACGTGTTGTAAATTGACCTACGTAAGGATAATAATACTTTGTTTACGTTCGGTCTTCGTTGGAAAGAGTGCCATTAGATCATCGTATTTACACACAAAGACGATACGATCGATATTCTCGTCAAAATTTGACTGAAATAATAACACATACACATCTACATACCAACGTTGATGATTTAAATGAAACGAATGTAATAACATGTATATAAATAAGTTTTTTGATCTAATTTGATACATACATACATAGATAGATATTAATGCAAGATCACATTAAAACTCACCTATATTTTCATACGAATTTTAATAATTCGTTAAAATTTCTTTCAAAGTTATCAATTTCGGACACTTCCAACAATGATACACTGGTCACTGTTTCGAAGAAACTATCAAAACCACTTCTTTCCTTTTTCATTCGCGTTACGTATCCGATATAAAAACAACATTGGTAAGACGACAAAAGAAAGCCAATTTTATTAGAAGAAGGAGAAAAAAGAAACGAATAGCAGGATCGTACCTTCTGGCTTCGTTCAATTCGAGTTTCAACGTTGCCAAGAGGAGGAAAGTTTTAGAAATGTCGCGAGTAGTCCGCAATGTTCTCGGACTAATACGTAGAGAGAAGAGGGAGAAAGAGAAAGAGAGAGAGAGAGAGAGAGAGAGAGAGAGAGAACGAGAGAGAGAGAGAGAGAGAGAGAGAGAGAAGTTTGGTGCGGTGTCTTAGGAAGAACGTAATTGGATATAAAGTTTTGCGCCGATCTCCGTGAAAATGTATGAAACGATATTGGACTTCAAAGACGTCCAAGAAGTTTACTATCGAGATAGATAGATAGAGAGAGAGAGAGAGAGAGAGAGAGAGAGAGAGAGAGAGAGGAAGAGACAGATACGTATTAAAAGTTTCTTCCGTGAACATTTAATTGGAGAGAACATTCGGTAGATACGATGACCACGCCCTTTACCTCTCTCTCTCTCTCTCCCCTATCAACCAAGTAATTTGCATTTCAAATAACTGCGTTTAAATGATAGACCTTTTTGAGCATAATTATCTTTATACATAAATCACGATACCATCGACAAAGAAAGAAAGAGTGGAGAGAGAGAGTGATAGAGAGAGAGAGAGAGAGAGGCTATTATCGTTTCTAAAGCATTATATCTCGAATCGCATGTGTTCTACATGATATTTCCAAGACTCGGAAGTCCCTGATGACAAGTTAGATAGGTATTCTTTATTAAAATCCTCCCCTGGAAAGACGTAGATATTGCTTCACGTGAATTTGATATAACTCGATACCAGTTCTAAATGCAGTTTCGAGAAGGAAAGAAGAATATAATTCTACTAATTGTTCCGTGTTAATTGTTTATTATTTAATCATAAATTTTCTATATAGGTACACAAGAAGTATAACGTTTAAAAACGACTTTTTCGTGTAAATAATAATGTCAATTAATAACGTTAATAATAATCTTTAGAAAAATGAAAGGGATTATTAACTGAACGAATAGTAATAATACGTAATGGGTGGGAGAAAGAAAGTAGATAATTAGTTAATGAAAAAAGTGATAATAATATGAATTATTATCGTTGTTTAATGTAAAAGTGAATATCATCGTTCACGTCGTTGTTGCAAGAGATAAGCTTATCAGAATTCGTCATGATCTCTCTTTCGCTCTCGTTAGAAAATGGCGAAGGCGAACGAAGACACGACCGTCTGCATATACGTACATGATTTTCAAGTCCCTGATGTAACGTACGTAATTGTTCGAAGTATATGTATCCGGGGAATATGCGAAACAAGAGGCAAAGTCACGTTTGAGTACTCGACGTGAATGGAATATTTTCCTCTCAAGTATTACATACTGCAAAGTGTTTATGTGTATATATATGTTATGTGTATATATATATATATATATATATATAACATATGTACGTGTTGTGTGTGTGTGTGTGTGTGTGTGTGGAGAGAGAGAGAGAGAGAGAGAGAGAGAGAGAGAAATGTATTCTAACATATTTATTTTTTTAAATTTATTACAGCATATCTGTCATTAGCATCAACATTTCTTTTTTTTTTGTTCAACGATATGAACGATGAGTATGGAGAAAAGGGACGAATCGATAAAGCTCTTGGATCCTATCGTGCCATTTGAAAATTACATAGAACATTTAATAACGTTACTGAAGTATCTTCGAATTTGGCGACAAGGGAATACATTCTCTATGTCAAAACTATTCGTACTAACCATCACTGTTGCAATATCTCTCTTCGCTAATTTTCTACTTATACTATGTGAACTTTTAATGGTGTCGGGTAACACTGATATCGAACGACTTTCGAATACTATCAATCCCGTCGGTCTTCACATGACCGGTTTCGTCAAATGGATTTATTGTATAAGCAAGAGTAAAGAAATTAGTAGGCTCGTTGCTGATTTAAATCGATGTTACTTGCTTTCGAAGAGAATTGACAACAGTAAGAGAGGTAAAATAAGAAAAAAAAAAAAAAGAAAAAGAAAATGAAAAAGAACACGAAAGAAAATAATAATTATATAGAAAATAAGAGGTTAAATAAATTATGGAAGAATTTTTTCAGGATGCGATTTTTCCAAAACGGAAATGGAAACTGTATACAAAAATTCAAGGATATGGCAATATTTGTGGATAACGTTTTGCGTTTACGGGATACTTCATTGGTGTTTCAATGCA
Source organism: Dolichovespula sylvestris (assembly GCA_918808275.2). Taxonomy (NCBI): domain Eukaryota; kingdom Metazoa; phylum Arthropoda; class Insecta; order Hymenoptera; family Vespidae; genus Dolichovespula; species Dolichovespula sylvestris. The sequence continues at coordinate 5,954,421 of OU964966.1, forward strand.
CTTATTCAAAAATGTTACGGTCAAGTGAAAATATTGAATACAAATGATAGTAATGCCGACATTGATTACAATACATTACCATACATAACGTGGCAACCATGGAGTACCGGCACTGTCGAGGGTTATGGTTATTCGTTTATTATTCAATTGATCGGTGCATTAACTTCGACTGTTGGTGCAGCTTGTTACGACAGCTTGCACATTTGTATTTTAATGGTAATTTGTGGACAGTTACGATGCCTGTACTTATCATTGATTGAAATTGATACTATCGTCGGTGTGAGGTAAAAATTTATTGTAATTAATTATGCCCAGATCTATTATAAGAATCCTTCATTGTTACAATATTAAAAACAGAAAAAAAGAATACCTACTTTATTTGTAGAACAATCGAAGAACTCGAAATGAAATTACGTTGTTGCGTCGATCATCATACAGCTGTGTTAAAGTAGGTATATATAAAACGAGCTTGTACATATATATATATATATATATATTTTTTTTTTTAATTCGTTAATGTAATTACGATAAGTTAAATCTATTTTTATAGAATATCGAAGGACCTGGAAACTTTTGGGAATTTACCAATGTTTGTACAGTGCTTAGAAAATATAATCATCATTTGTTTGTTATCCTTTGAAATGACGATCATAGAATTTAAGGTAAAGACTATATATATATTATAGTTATATTAATAATATTGTAATAAAATAAAATATTGTTTAATTTCTCTCTTTTCTTTTTTAACGTCGAATATGATTTAATCAATGATATCACAATTATAGATGGACTCAGAATCAATGACGAAATTACTAAGTTTAATAGAATACTTTTCAGGATTGTCAGTGCAATTATACATCTTTTGTTTTTACTCCACCCGAATTTACTCATTGGTTGGTATTTATAAAAATTATAAAAATAGATACTATCCTTTCAAATTTTCACGTCTCTTTAGGGTTTACAAATCGCCGACGCCGTCTATGCATCTGATTGGGAAATAACAATATACGATAAAATAGAAAGCACAAAAGAAGACAAGCAATTAAAAATGAAAGTGAAACATTTGATACTATTATTATCATTGCGTGCACAAAAGCCTATTATAATGACTGGTGGTCCGTTCTATGTATTATCCTTGGAAACTTTTAAATCAGTAAATAAATTCAATCATAATTTAATATCTATACTTTAACAAATATATATATAAAGATTATACAATTATCCATGTTTTTCTTTCCTTTTCAGATAATGAGTTTTGCAGTTTCGAATGCTTTAATACTTCGACAATTATCCGGAAATTAATATGTAACTCTAATAATTTGAGTTTAATTTTTAACGAAAAAAAAAAAATATATATATATATATACATATAAATATTGATAAATACGAATAAATTGCATTGTTACACACGGTGAATTAATCGACTATTGAAACATATTTTCAAAGAGAATGTTTCCCTCCCTTCGCCATTTTTACGCTTAGTATTATATATAAATATGTATATGAATCCAGTGACGATCTAAGAATAACCTATTGAAATACATGCGCTCCTAATAAAAAGACGACAATCCGCAGATGACTCGCGCAGTTGGCGCGCATGTGAACACCGCTCGAATCCGAACACTCCCGACTTAAAAGGAACGTGACATTAACTTTACACAAACAAAATGTTTCTTATCTCTCTTGCAGATTATATTTCCATGTATCGTGAAATTAATAAATGCTATTTTTAAATCTTTTGCCGATGTGCGCATCGATCGCAAAAATAAATTCGATAAAGAAAATCTTGCGAATATTATATCTCCTATACCATTACGAAATCATTTCAAACGTAATAATTTGAATGAAAATCCATGTCGTTCAACGAATATCAATAAACGCGCATGAACGATTAGTCTGTTAATAATACCATTTAAAAGTATACATTTACGAATCATAACAGCTCGAAAACAATCCTAACGATTATTCCATTCGTACGCGTATGTGTTATTTGTTCTTTGATCCTCAAACCGATCTTAAAAATAATAGTAAAATTATACGATTATATAGAATAATTAAAATGGTTTATATATATGCATACATGTACATATAAATATATATACACACACATATATATATATATATTTAATAAGAAATATTTTTTTTTATGCGTTCGATTCATACTAAGTCCGTTCTACGAGAACGCGTATGCGCACAAGGTTTATGGAGGCGCGCGTGACGATGACCTTGAGGAAGCAACGAGAAACGTGATAAAAGGAGTAGGGAGAAAGAGAGAGGATGTCATCCACCTACAACCGTATAAGAAGCCCGCGCTTATAACAGGAGCGCATACATATAATGGAAGTCGAAGTGTACCAACTTAAATGGATACTCGCTCGTTACTACGGATACGCGTCTCGACGTTTAAATCCGCGATTGGACTCGTCTCGTGAGCATGTACGACCTCCTCATCTCTCATGCAATTCCACTAAGTGGAAGTTGATATTAGAATGCACGTGGTCGTCCGTCCTTCCGGGAGTTTCATCGTCCGATACTATCGTTCTCTAACGTTTACCTTGAAAGTAGTATGTACTTTATTTACCATGAAATTCCGTAGCTAGGTTCAAGAATACTCCGTATATGTAATTTATATTTGGATTGTTATCCTTCTTATTAACGCGACGTTTATGAATTTTTCTTAGACAATAAATTTTTTTTCAACAATAATAATAATAATAATATATATATATGTATGCATGTATATGTATGTATGTATGTATACGTATTTATATTATAATATGCAAAAATAATTATTTTATTTGAAAAATAAATTCAATATTCAGTAGTAATATTACTTACGTGGTACAATCAATGGAGAAAGATGGAGGAAATATGAGATATTCCTTATTGGAAAAAGATGAAATATCGTGGAATACGAAGAAGAGTACGTATTTTCCATTGAAGAATTATGAAAACCCGAATGGAGATATTTGAATGAGATAACAGAATAAAAAGACTCGATTCCGGGATTACTTTCTGAAGTATGATAGCCTGATCGTGTATCCCCGACTCGCGGAGTCCTTACGGCGACATTATGCTTTGGTCCAACACGTTCGTCGGCGTCGACGTCGACGTTGTGTTTACGACGAGCGGACACCACCGTCGACGCGACACGGAAGCACGTTCACAACGAATATTATTTTCTAATTCAAAGTTGAAGCCAAGGCAAGTCGATGGGGGGTTTCTAGAATACGATCACGTACCGATACACGCGTATGTATCGTTGACACTCGCCAAGACTCCTCACCTGCCCATCAAAAGACGTAAAGTCATCCACATTGGCCAATCGGTTACTCGGCAAACATGCGAGCGAGGAAGTTAAACGGCTGTGCTTCCTTAACCCCTCTAACATAAACATACACACACCTCTTCGTTGCGCTCCAGTAAGCTACCTACTACCGAGAGTTCGAGAAACTACTACGTGTATATATTATGTATGTGACGTACATAATACACTGACGATCGCAGCGCCACCACCACGCTCGCATGTTCTCTTCGTCGTTACTTGGCGAAATGTGGACGCCTTTCGAGAACTGTTTTTCTTGGCACCCTGAAGTGTAACCCGGGTGTAAACGATCGCTCGTTTCGAAGGCCAACGTAAAAGGAACATCGTAATTCGTACTCCTCCAGGAGATCGTACAGAAGTTCTCGGGTAAAGGAAAGAGGTTAGAAGAAATTATTCAGAGTTCAAGATCATGCAGGAACCTACCTTATCTTACCGAGCCGGTAAGGTAGTTAACGCAAACCTTTTGATTTTCATCGAGTATTCCTTTTTTGTTTTTTTTTTTTTTTTTTTTTTTTTTTTTTTTAAATAATATATACGAAAATTCATACGATCACATTAGTAACACAAAAACGTTGTTGATTTAGAACACTGATAAGATTTATATCTTGAACGTTTAATCGCCTTCTTCTTCGTCGTCGCTTATTATCTTTCGAGTGGCCTTCGAATTTCCTTTTTTTTCCGTAACGCTCTCCTCCTCGTCACTATCGATTATTCGAGAGGACGTAGACTTGTTGCGAGTCGAAATTTCTTCCGGATTATCTTCCTCGTTGTCGGATACAAGAGTAATTTTGGATTTTTTCAAAGTTTCCACTTTGAACGGTTCGTCCAAATCTTCGTCGCTATCCAATAAACGTGGCCTCTTGCTTAATGGAGTTTCCGCATCGGAAGTTTGACTTCGATTTCTCTTACCTTCGTCAGCTATAATAAGATAGCGTACGTCGTTTTTTTTTGTTTTGTTTTCCTTGAATTAATTATTAATTAAAACGAAAATAAAATGTCAAGCCTTTAAATACCTGCTTCGTTTGTCCTCCTTTCGATTTCTGTTTCAGACTCAGACGAATCCGAAAGCACTTTGTGGCGACCTTTCGAAACCTTTTTTACATTTTCTAAACATACAGAAAATATATATATCATATAGAATTATCGATTTAATATATATATATATATATATATATATATATATATATATATATATTTTAGATTCAAGAACTTATATCCGGATTCAAGAATTTATAATTCCAGTGATATGAAACATAATTGTACGATATTAATCTTGCTTATCGCTAATTAGTACTTTAATGTTTATAGAATCCGACGACAATTTTCTTGAAATTGTGGATTTTCTTGTGTGTGTGTGTGTGTGCGTGTGCGAGTGCGCGTATAAAAAAAAGAAAAAATGTTATCTTTAAAATCGGAAATCGTTAAGATTTACGAAATCGGTCGCTTGAGAGAGATTGCACCGTTAAGTCAGTTGGAAATAAAATAGATAAAGTTGAAGTTTTCTTTCCTTTTCTTTTTTTTTTTTTCTTTTCTTTACTACACAACCATAGACCGAAATCGAAATTGCACGAACGAATGAGTCTCGTAACATAAAACTGTATTAAAGAACGTCAGCCTTCTACTTCTGGCATTCCCAATAAACGTTTCGTCCGTTGGTAAATCCCAAATAATCCAATAGCTTGGCGTCAGCAGTAACAGAGGGCAGGAAGGTACCATTTTCTCGTTTTTTCCTCGTAACGAAGGGCCAACAAATCTTTAGTACGTACCGATTTCTTCGAAATTACTCCCCGTTTCTTCTTCCTGATTCTCTTCGTTCTCCTTTTCCAATGGCTCGACGGTATCGTCATCTATTTTATCACGTTTATTCGACTTTCCGGATTTCTCGGTGTCCGATGACGGTACGTCTGATCCTCGCGAGGTCGATGGTACGGGTTCTAAAAGGATTTTAACGGAACTGAAGAAAATCTGAATGGCATTAAATCTAGGTCGAATAGATCGTATAATTGAAACGTTACCTTTACTCGCGAAGAATCTTTTTACATTTTCGAATACGTCGTCGTCGTCGTCGTCACTTTCATCGGTCGAATTATTTTTATTATCGTCGATATTACTCGCGGACGGTTCGTCTTCTGAAACGAGAAAAAATGATAAATATATAAAAAGAAAGGTAGAATAAAGTTACGAAATCAATTACGAATATCGTAACTCTTTATTAACGTTATACTTACTCGTGCCTATAATATATACGGTCCATTGAATATACTTTTAACGAAAGAAAATTTTCATTCCACGAATATTCGGAGATAATTTCCGATTCATCGGACTCGATAGATCTCTCGTTAGATCGATCAATTATAATTAAACGAAGAATTACCTTCGACGATGAATTTCCCTTCCAACGAATCGGCGATAAGTTCACAACGTTTTCGTATGGTAGAGGCGAGCATGTTCGACGGAATTCGCCAATAGATTTCCTGTTCGTCCGCCGGCGGTACTATGCCCATGGCCCGTAGTAATTTTTGAAAACTCCTCGAATCCATTGCATTTGACGAATAATCTGTCAACGGTACCAAGGGGATTCCCTCTGAGCTTTCCTCGTCCCTATCTTCCAGAGCATCTTCTAAGGATTCCTTGATCCATTCCAACGACTCCTTCATATCTGAGTTATGACAAAACATTTTCAGGGATTTCTTATACACGAGACCCATTACGGGGAACAGGACTATTAAGTTTATCCTTCCATTTTCGTCGAATATTATTACGCGTTACCGTTTCCCCTCCTCCCATTCTTTTCCCCATCCACACATCGAACGGTACACCCGGTAAAACGTTAAGTTCACTCTATCGTAAGTGAAATATGAGGGAGAATAAATTGCTGTCGGACCCTTTATTGTCCCTTTCCCGCAATATAGGTAACTCGAAAGTTGTAGAAACGAACTCATCAATGAAACACGATCGTGCCATGAAAAATGATGTTTTCATCCTCATCCTCCTCAACACCCCTTTTGCGATTAGAGTAACAAGAAAAAAAAAAAAAAAAAGAAAAGATACAAAAATTCACGTCAAATTAGACGTGAGAGGGAATCGAAGTTTTCTGTATTTCTTACTTAGGAAGTCATTTCGAGGACATTAGTGCCTTCCAATATAAATCTTTTGTTCCTCCCCCCTCCCCAACTATCTATCTATCTATCTACGAGTATCTCACACGAACGAAAGAAAAAAGGAAAAGAAAAAGAGAAAGAAAAAACAATAAAGAGAGACAAAAAGAGCAAAGGCGTTGTCGCCATAGAATGGTTTTTCCGAAGACGAAGTGGCGTTAAAGTACCAAGGAAGCTTTGCAAAAAGCACGAAGATATCGTCATCGATACTACGGGAAATAAAGGAGGGTCGTTTTCTAAAGACAGCAGATTTCGAAGTCTACGAGAGAAAAGGACGATGGGATTACATCTGACGTGTCCCACATTTGCACACCGACTAGGTGTTTCACAGGGACAAGACATTATTTTGCTTTTTTATTTCTCCATTGGTTCTATACCATAGCGATAGCACGTTGGTAATGCTTTTCGTGGTGAGGATTCGTCCCGAGGGTCCCCTTTCCTCCCTTCCCCACGCCCTTCTCTCAACCCAACCCTCTTAGTTGGGGCCTCAGCGACGAGAAAACATTTGTCCTTCTCGCGAGAACGAAGCTTTAGTCTTGCAACCTTTCGACGTTGACTTCTTTCCATCTCTTTCTCTTCTTTGGTACATCGTAAATCACAAAGTGAGAAGGAAGGAGAGAGAGAGAGAGAGAGAGAGAGAGAGAGAGAGAGAGAGAGAGAAAAGAAGAAAAAGGAAGAGAGAAGTAACTCTTTACTCACTTCCTTCGATGACGTCCTTTAAGAGTCCAGATAATTGTGCATCCGTGTAAAGGAACGACTTCTGGTCTCGCTTCCCTCTCGACCTTCTTCCACCTTGCTTCGTCATCCTCGTCCTCGTCGTAGTCGTCGTTCTCTTTTTCGTTGGTTTACTTGGAGCCACGTCGTTACGCCCCGAGGATTTTCTACTTTCTTCCTCCGAGTCCTGATCCTCCTCGTCAGAATTACTGGCAGACTGTGTTTCCCACGACGATTTTCCTTTGCGCACAACAACACGTGGAAAAACGATATAAAACCTTTTTCAAGGTACCATCCTCCTGTGTTCATTGGCGAATCGTAAAACGCACGACTTGCCTCTATCGTTTTTCAACGTTCTACTACAATTTGTTTTTTCTTTTTTTTTTTTTTCTCTCTTTCGTTTTCATTTAATGCGTGAAAGAACTACATACGTATATAGTTATAATTTCAATTAAATGTTTACAATGATTCGGATAAATGTATTTATATAGGTATATATATAATGTGAATGCTAATCATATTGTTATTCGTTCTGTTCAATTAATAAAATTTCATATTATCTTCATTTAATCTAAAATTATATCTCAATTACTTTTGCGACATAACATATTCATTCAGTTATTTAATTATTCTATTTCTTTCGAAACATTCAATATTATTCCAATATTTTCTGTTTGATTTCATGCCGTAAACTTTAAAATCTGAACATTTGTAAATCAAATCCAATATACTTTGACAGAAGTAACTGCCTTTTAAAAAATATTCTTATTAATTGCAAATAATGAACGTCGTCACCGAAAAAAAAGAAGAAGAAAAAAAAAAAAACGGACGAACAAAGAAACAAACAAAAGAAACCAAAAGGAAAGAAATAATTATGAATTTAAATATATATATATATATATATATATATATATATATATATATATATATATGTATGTATATATATATGTATATGTATATCTGATTTCGCGAATCACTGTATTCTGTATTCTCGAAATGGTTAATGAAATTTTTCAAATTGCCTATCTCCGGATAGAAGCCGTCAACTCTGGACAGAATGACACTTTCATTCTCGCACGTTCCGCGTTATATAGAGATCGATTGCGCGTGTGGAACAATTATGATGCGCCCACTCGAACGTTCTACAAAAATGTTTTAACGTTTTCCATTCGATACGAGACAAAGCCGTCCGTTACACTTCATCTCTCGATCTTATATCTAGTATGGGATACATTGTAATGCATTGAATACAAATAAGGTAAGAGAAGGAAAAACAATATCCACGATAAATATGAAATACCCTCGTAGTGCCATAATGGAAAGCAGAAAGGAAGAAGGAAAAGGAAGGAAGGAAGCAAGGAAGGAAGGAAGGAAGGAAGGAAGAAAGAAAGGGACGTTATTGGCACGAGAGGTAAGAGCAAGAGGTGAAGTGCAGTGGGAGTGGGGGCGTTCTTCGATATTAAATAACAAGATTTGTATTCCGCGAAGATTCAGGCATGAACTACGCTCGGTCTTTCGATCCGACGTGACGTTAGGAAAAACAAATATCATTTCGTCACTATTTCGTCGATATTTAAAACGGTTAAAAAGGCATCAAGGTACATGCAATGCCGTGAATATCGAATTGTACGAACATATTCGTTTTGAAGTCGAACATATAAAGTTACACGTGTTTCATTGTTGAAATAGTCCAATGTTAAACGAGAGGACATGTTTATTGAGCTGCCGAATCTCCCTCTCTCTCCCTCTTTCTCTCTCTCTCTCTCTCTCTCTCTCTCTCTCTCTCTCTCTCTTTCTGTCGTGGTTACAAATTTGTCTATATCCTGAGGGTGAAATGAAAATAACAAAACGATACACGTGTACGATGGGATATTAAACAGGACGTCAACAAATTCCCCGTATAGGTATGTTCGATGTATCAGAAGTACGAAAAAAAGAAAGAAAAAGAAAAAAGGAACAAAAAAAGGAAAATAAAGAATCTATTTGTAATAGTAAAATACTTCAAATCATCTATACCGTCTCTATCATATTCTTCCTTTTTTTTTTGTTTTTCATTAAATTAAATTTTCCCCCTATACGGATGGTATGATTGTAGTTTCGAGAATGTCAAAAGTAAATGTGTCGAATGTTATCGACGAGCTCTCGCATCGCTATATAAAAATAATAGAACAAGCCGACAAGTTTAGAATATAAAATAATAATGAATACTCGGGGAGTGTTTCTACAATATATCCGTCAGAAAAGTAAAGACGCCCGCGGAGCCTCCAAATGAAATAACGAGCATTTCTGAGAGGGGGATGAATCTTCCTGAAAAGTTGCGTTAAAGAGAAGAAGAGAGAGAGAAAGAAAAATAGAGAGAGAATTTCGCAGCTGCAGTCCATGGAGCGGATAAGAACGCACGACGAGGGTATAATTGCGACAAGGAGTGCGCGGTGAATTTTAATTTCGTTATATTTCTACTGCAAAATTTGTGGATTATATGAACGGTGAACGTCGCGGTCGAAAAGATAAAATGAAATCGATGAATACGTAACGAGGTTGAATGCCTCGTCGTATCAAGAATAATCTCGTTGAAAGCTTTAAAGTGCACGTAACGAAAATAAAAATAAAAATAAAAATAAAAATAAAAATAAAAATAAAAAAAAGGAAACCAAAACAGAATTGGAAATTGAAAACCAAATAAGTTCAATTACGGTTGTAAATGGATGGTACGTCGAATATGAAGGATATTCGATCGATGCTGATCAAAATTTTCATCGCTGTAAAAATCTTTATCCTTCGTCAAATTCGCTATATATATATATATATATATATATATATATTCGCTGATGAAATATTCCATCATTTTATAAAATATTTCCATCAGATATCTCTAATACAACGAATAAGGAGATTCGTTTCGATGGTAGAGAGAAAGAAATAGAGAAAAAGGGAGACTTTCGCGGCAAATTAAAATGACCGAACCGCGAACCTTTCGCTGTATATATGTATCTAGAATAAAAAAAAAAGAAGATATATAAAAGAGAAAGAGAGCTGGTGTGTGTGTGTGTGTGTATGTGAGAGAGAGAGAGAAAGAGAGGGAAAGAGAAAGAGAGAAACTATACGCTTGGTAATTAATTGATCCTCGATTTTACGTCGGCTGTAGACCGACGACGGTATTGGATCTGGAGAACATCAGAGATACATTTTCATTTGCGCTTCAAGCATATGAATAGGAATAAGATATATACGATATATCGAACGTAGGAAAATATGCTAATTAATTACGAGACTCGAGTGAAAGAAGAAAGAAACGTTAGAAAGGATAACGAGTGGGAAAGAAAAAGTGGATATGTATATATACATACGTATTCACGTATGTGGTGAAATTGCGTAATTGAGATTAAATGGGTTAAATAATTCAATATAAGTGGGTTCTAAAATACAAAGAAAAAAAATACTATATTATCTATTTTCTATTCAGATTCTACTGCATTCTTTGGCTATACAATAAGGTTATCGCGTGAGACCCATAGTCAGTTCTTTCAGTCGTAAATTGACGTCAAATTTGTTTGTACGTATTGCCTAAGTAAATAATGTGTATATATATATATATATATATGGATGACTATAACGAATCGAGAAGTAGAACATTGTAGGAAGCTCGTTCACCGCTCGTAATATCGGTAACAGGCTTTTTTCGGAAAGGCTAAACGTCAGAAAAAGAAAAAAAGCAACAGAAATTGATCTCTGTAAAAATTGATCTTAGCTATTTTGTACGTTCGAGCGAGAGGGAGGAGTTCTTTCTCTCTGTTTTTCTCACTCTCATACACTACTGTCTACGACGATCGTATTAACCGTACGGATCTATGCTAGTGGATTTTCTCTGAGTATGGTAAAAAAGATGGATGCGAATGGAATGGGATCGGTTCGGAAACATGAGGCCACTTCGGACAAGAGAGGATAACTCACCGTGATTGCTTTTTCTAGATCGCTTTTTGTAGAGCTCCCTTCGATCCTTGGCTAGTCCTAATTCTAAAAGCTTTTCTTTGATCTTCGACTTCGTTCGCTTTATTCTTAACCCGTTGTAAATAAGCTCCACTGGATCTGTCGATAGACACGCATCGAATAAGACATGAATTAAATATTAATTTTCAAAAAGTCCTTAGACGTTTCGTTTATAAATCATTTAGTTCATTTTCACCAAACAGCCTTTTAAAAGGGGAAGAAGTATAATTAAAAATCGGTTGGATAAGTGGATTGATATATATATATATATATATATATATATATATATATATATATGTTATGTATATATATATACATAAAAAGAGAGAGAGAGGAAAAAGGAAAAAAAAAAGAAGAAAAAAAAGGTTTCGGTGGAATATAATTGAAGAGTAGATATCAGTAATACCAAGGAAACCCCCTCAGGCAGATTAAAGTCATAAACACACGAAATATAGAAGATAAAAAGTGCTTAAGTTGGAAAAATAAGAGATCGTAACTACCTTCATCCTCTCTCAGCTGTTCCCAAAGTTCCGTGAGCTGAGCGATCTCCTCCTCGGACCATTCCTTGGGCAGTCTCTTCTGTATCTCGTTTCTTACAGCCTGAACACGATTAAAGAAAAAAAAAAAAATAAAATAAAGGAGAAACATCTTTAACGTGATTATAATTTCAGAATGCGTTCGAGTAGAAAAAAAAAAAAAAATACGAGGAGGACCATCAGCTCATTTTCCGACGATTAACCTTTCGCTCTTTCCCTAAGAAAGAAAGAGAAAGAGAGATATAGAAACAGAAAGGGATTTCACGAAGGCCAGAGCCTAAATGGCTGTCGCGTACTACTCCAAGGACTAAATGAATGTCAAACGAACACGTTCTGCTTTTGCCCTGCGAAGGAATCTCTCCCTCTCTCTCTCTCTCTTTCTCTCACCCTCTCTCTCTCTCTTTCTTTCTCTCTATTCCTTGGTACTTTTCGAGTTCACGAGGGTGAAGCGTACTCGCGCATGAAATTATTTAAATGAAACGCTTCCTCGCCTAAGCTCTCCTTCGAAGAGTTTGTCAAGGAATAAATAATAGGGTCAGCCCTTCCCCTCCCCCTCCCTTCCACCTCTATCCCCTGTCGATCTCGATCGGTCGTTCTGATTTTCTACTTTACTCGTTCATCGAAAGAACCTACTCGAAAGTTCTGCAGAACCATCATCCCTCTTACCGTCGGCCGATGACGATCAGACACTTATGATTAATCGTCAATTTCGAGAGCTTCGTAATTGTTCTTTCACGAGTTGAATGACGTCAATCGTCGGATAATGAAATGGCAGATCGAAGATCTGCGAGAGGGATTGTATATGTTACGTAGAAAGAAAACTTCGTTTAATTTTAGTCCTCCCATTACTTCCTAATGAATACGGTCTATTGAATACCTCCTATTGTTTTCTTTTTCTTTTCTTTTTCTTTCCCCCCAATCGTCGATAAGTGCGATATATTGAAAATCAATGGACGGTTATTATTTCAAGATCTTTAACATCCATATAAAAAGGCGAAGAAAGAGATCGATTTCAAGCGTTTTTCAAGGAATTAAAAATATGCAGGCTTCGGCGATGCACTTGCTACACGTTATGAAATATTCAAGAAATGCTTTTAATATCAGCGAGACCTAGAACGAAGTAAGGGAAGTATTAATCGAAATATTATAGATAGTTTCTAAAGAAATATTCTTGAACGATCGATTACAAGATGAGTTCTTCAATCTTTGTACATCTACGGTTTACCGTGGTTATTCAATTTTTATAAAAATATACGGTTCTTTGTGTTGAGAAATTTGAATATTTTTCTCTCGAGAAAATGTATCTCCGTGGAAGTAAAGTTAAAAGGATGAAAGAATGAGCTTCGAGTCCACTTTCTCTCTCTCTCTCTCTCTCTCTCTCTCTCTCTCTATCTATCTATCTATCTATCTCTTTTCCTTTCATGACAAGAAATCTTTTCCTTCCTTCTGACGCAGCGTTTTTCTTATCTTGACTTAGAAGCTTGTCTTTACGAGAGAGTTATGATCTTGGATACTTTGGTTCGATGTCATTGAATTTTTTTTTAATGTTCTTATCTTCCGACGCGACGTTTCAACGTCGTTCAAGCGATTTCAAGAAATTTCCCACTTGAGGGTTGAAGAAGTTAGAGTGATATCGATGCGACCATTATTTGAATTACCTCTAAAGGAGGTATATGCTAAGCGTTCTGTGTGAACGGGAGCAGAATATGAGGTTTTCATTGAAGCAAATGAGAGACAGAAGGTTAGACAGACAGACAGAGTGAAAATGAGAGAGAGAGAGAGAGAGAGAGAGATACAGAAGGAGTATATACTCCTATTTCACGTATTTGCGCACCTATGATTAATCTTCCAATTCGGGTGTGAGTTATGCTCCGTAACGGGATCTGAATAGCTGCAAATGGGCGCGCTACAATATCTTATGGCAATACGAATTAGACAGATGTCGAGCGAACATTCGCACCGTTTATCTTACCATTGTCCTCTAAATCGTCATTTTGTTCACCAAAATACGAAACAATTACTCGTGAAAAAAAAAAGTAAAAATTATATTTATATATATATTTCAACGTGTAACGCGAGGAAACGAGAAAAAAATGTTCGATATTTCGTTTCATTTTGAAGTCGGTTTACGTTTTACATGACGTCGAGATAATATAAAGAATTCTCTGTGGTCGTTTCTAAAAATGATGGGCTTGACAGCAGAGGGGTCGTCGAAATTGGTTTCGAAAAATATCACTCGAGTTAATCTCCGTTCGCGATACGATCCCGATTTACGTTGCCGAAAATATCAAGCTCTAAATCATTTTCCTCTTTCTTCTTCATTTTTTCTTTTCTTTTTCCTGATAAACGGCACTGAGGAATATTCTTTATACAAATTTCGTGGAAAAAAGTTCGGACGACTTTATAAAGGCAACTGATAAGCCACACGAAGGGTTCAAAGCTCTTATATGATATGTGTTACACGAAAAAATTATGTTCGAGATTGATAAAAAATGATAGAGACGCTCCTTTTCTCTATCTCTCTCTTTCTTCTTTCTACTCGTAGATTGATTTACGGGAAACGTTTAGAAGGTTTTATAAAAGCACAACGAGTCTACGTCGGAAGTATGTGTGTATTTGTGCGCGCGGATGCGATCTAGCCGAAAGTTGTCATTCTCAACATTATACCGAAACAGTAGCTTGTTTTACGTGACAGCATTATGCGGGCTTGTAAAAACGTCGAGAGAGAGAGAGAGAGAGAGAGAGAGAGAGAGAGAGAGAGAGAGAGACTCGAAACGTCAAGAAAATACTACGCCGGGGAAAATTCTTCTATTACGACTCGTTGAACGACTCGTCCTTTGAAACTATTTACCGTTCTTTGTCCTTTCTCTTTTTCTCTTCTCTTTTTTTCTTTCCTTTCCTTTCTTTTCTTTCTTCTTTTTTTCTTTTTTTTTCGTAGTCGAATCGATTCTACAAAAGTTACGAAGTATTCCCTTAAAAATACAATAAATTCTAGAACGATGAAGTTATTTACGAGATGTAATTATTATTGATCTTTCGTAGCGATGCGCTTTACCGTACGTGTGTGTTTTCCTCTTGCTTCGAGTTATCGATCGTAAAGAAAGGAACGCGGGACGGGACGGGGGAGCAGGGAGGGGATAGGGTTGGGGGATGAATACGAAAGATTCTGTTTTGTAAAGCAGCGAGGTGCCTCGTCATCGACAGAAACATTTTTCCGCTCTCTTTCCTCTCGATCGTGTTCCATCCGTTAGCTTGAATTCTTAAAGCAAGAGAAGAGAGTGGGGGGGGAGGGGGGAGGTGGAGGTGGAGGTGGAGGTTGGGGTTGGGGTTGGGGTTGGGGTGAGCGTGGGGGTGGGGTCGGCCCGGTGCGTTTGTAAAACCTCCACTCGTCTTCTCGTTTCACCCTCGCCTATTTTCGAGAGCTCAAGAGGATGATATAAATGTTTATATGTGTGTATCGCACCGGGGCAAAAGGCAAACACGCGTACCGATAGCTTTTCACGCCGCTAAATAAAAGTGCGAGAGAAACGGAGAATGAAAGATTGAGAAAGAGAACGAGACAAAAAAAAGAGAGGGAGAGAGAGAGAGAGAGAGAGAAATAGTGAATTTAGAGGAAGGGAGGTAGGAAAGGAGTTAACGGAAATGGAGTATTGGTGGTGACGAAGGAAAGACTAGGATATTTTCGTACTTTTTCTGAAGGGAAAGCAGAGGCATGAAAGCAGCATACGCGGGTTATAGAAACCCGTCGACGGAAACCTTGATCCGTTCGCGGAGACGAGCTGGGAGGAAGGAGGAGAATGTGGTGTAGGAAAAGGAGAGAAAGAGAGAGAGAGAGAGAGAGAGAGAGAGAGAGAGAGAGAGAGAGAGAGAGAGAGAAGGGAAATCGTCGGGAGAGAAGAAATAAGTAAAGGAATGTATGCGAAAAAGAAAGAGAAAGAGAGAGAGAAAGGAAATCGTCGGGAGAGAAGAAATAAGAAAAGAGACGTATGAGAAAAGGAAAGAGAGAGAGAGAGAGAGAGAGAAAGAGAAATAGAGAGAAAGGCGGAGCTCCAAGTAGGAATTGTCTCCCAAGAGAATTTACAGTTCCTGGAGCAATTCCCGGGCTCCATTTTTTGCATATGTTCAGGCCGTCTACGAAGGTAGTCCAGAAACTTATTTTCGCGGCCCGTCTTTCTCCTTCTCTCCATCTCCGTCTTTCTTATTTCGCATCATACTCCTTTGCTCTTCTCGCAATCCTCGTAAATCATCGATCCTGTCACGTACGCCGCCCAGCCGCCAAGCAACTCGCTACTAAGGAAAAGGAGAAGGAGGTGAGAAAAACGTGGAGAAGAGTGAAAGGAGGATCGAAAGAACGTTCAAATACTTTTCCGTAAACGCTGATACGAGCAACAGCAGGCGTGATCATGAACAATCTTTTAGGTGGAACGCTTCCAGAATCCTTTCTTTCGTTTTTCCTCTTCTTTCTTTCTTTTTGTTTTTATTTTTATTTATTTTTTTTCTCTTTCTTTTTTTTTTTTTTTTATTTCTTTTTTTTTTTTTTTGTTTTCTTTAAACCCAATTGGCCATTTTTGTCTCGTCCTATCGCTCTTACTTTTGTCATTTTGGCCTCGATCGATCTTTCTTAGAACAGCCGGTTCTTATAGTCTAATCTAAAAATCCTCATCTCCTGTCGATCGTATCGCGAATTGACGATAGACGAAGAAGGTCAAGGAATTTTCCTTAAAAATAAAAAGAGAGTGGAAGAGAGAGAGAGAGAGAGAGAGAGAGAGAGAGTGTGTGTGTAATTTTTTATGATATTTGATTATCGGAAAATAGGATATATATATTATAGCCGAATAAAGAGAGAACATTAAATATTTTTCACTAGCATTATATCGTTCCTTCCTTTTCCCCCTCTTTTTAATTCTTTTTTCCTTTCTCCTTCCACCACACGATAGTTCGCATGGAGTTAAAGGAACGAAAAAAGAAATAAGGGAAAAAAGCAAAGGAAAAAGAAAAACGAATTCGTGGAACGCGAAGGGGGAAATGGAAAAGCCGTGTTGGCCTAATTCAACGTGTTTCTTTAATGTATGACTCGGCAAAGTAGGATTATCGCAAAAGTAGAGTGTCAAGTAGGATGTTGAACGACACATATTTTAAAAGTTGCCTTATATATATATATATATATATATATATATATATGCATGTATATTATATATATTATATATATATGAGATACCCGCACAAACTTACGTACCTTGGAATTGACGACTAAGCACATCTCTTTCAGCTTCTTAATAACCCCACGACGTGTGCGAGTTTCGTTGATGAGTCTCTTGAGTATCCAATCAACCAGATCTGAAACAATAGCACAGGCATACTTCATATCTTCCCTTTCCACTTTTATATATCAAGTATACTTTCGCCAACCGAGATTCCATCATATCTTTACCGTATTAATGAGCGCACGAAATAATAAATCTCTTACGTTCTACAATCTAACATCTCCGAACGTTTTACATTTATTACCACGAGCTTTGTTCGTTCCGTCGATCCGAAGTAAATAATACGTGTAGTGGAATGCGAAAAAGAAAATGGTGCAAGAAAAGCGTTATTTATATCCTCTGCTTGGGTCATCGGTATTTCCGCATGGAGCACTTTAACGACTTGTAACGAATCGATGAATGTCTAACGACGAAAATTCTTTTATTTGCCCTATCATTATTTATTCGCGTATTATACTCGTCGTTGTTGAAGATTAAAATGAAAAAAACAAAAAGAAAAAACAAAAAAACTAAAAGAATTACAAAAAAAGAGGAGGAAAAGAGAAGGAAAAAAGAAGATGGTCATTAGTCAAGAATTGCAGCATTAATATTCGATTCTCCAAGGAGATTTGCGCGAATGATTAATATTACGGGGAAGACAATTATTCTCGAAGAAAATAGGACTCGAGATAAGAACGTCGAATATAATACGAGCGATAGGGTGGTGACGTTGGTGGTAGTGGTGACGTAGGAAGTACGAAGGAAATTAATCGATATGCGTGGCGGTTCGAGATGAAAAAAGGAGAGAAAGAAAAAGAAACAAGAAAAACAAAAGCGAACGAACAAACAAAAAAGAAAAAGGATAGAAAAAACAAAGAAATACATAATGGAAGACGAAGTATCTCGCAGGACGCAAAATAATTTTCTATGGTCTCCTCCTTCTTGTAATTCTGCTGTAAGGATGATTTAACGAACAAACGAGAAATAACAAGGGCTTTTTCTCCCGTCACGCCCACAATTACGACGTAATTTCAGGAAATTCTGCCGAGTTGAAAGCACTGATCCTTCCTGCCACTTTTACCCTGCTCACGACAATTTTATCGCGTGGTCACCTGGGAGAGTCAAACTGACACCCTTTTCTCTTTCTAGTTCTCTCTCTTCCTCTCTTTCTCTCTCTCTCTCTCTTTCGCTCTCTTTCGCTCTCTATGCTTCCTCAACTCATTACACCGAAATGTCGGGCCTGCGTTAGAAGTTGAGAACAATGCCTGTCTCCCTTTCTCAGGCATCCACGTAGAAAGACAACACGACGAACTCGTTGGACGCTGGTCTACCACAAACAACCTAGTCACACGAATTGCTCTCTTTTCTTTGGATAAAAATAAAAATTCAAACGCACTATTGTCATAACATCGTCCATTAAATTCTTGTCCTTCGATCGACGTATACTTCAAAAAGATAAAAAATTAAAAAGAACTTATTACGTTTAAGTCAGAATTAATTTATGTCGTTTGTTAATTAATAATGTCGTTCATTAATTAAAGTTATGCCCGAGGGATGATTATGGACGATATAGTGAAAAATATATATATATATATATATATATGTATATATATATTTCATCGGAAAAAATTTTGAAAAATAAGAGCACGAGATAAACGTTATATAAATTATATCGAGTAATTCGTTAAATATTCGATGAAATGGCTATTTAAAAGTCAAGGTTTAATCTCGCTACGGTTAGGTCCGTGTTATTGTAAAATCCAACGAAATCGTACTTGCCGGCTACAAATCCATAGAGACATTGATTCAAGGGCAAAGTTGGTTCAACTATTTATACACGATCGATATTATACATGAATTGGCCTAGAGGCTTGGGGATAACTGCATCATCCGTTGAGCTACGTGATTCGGTTAACCAAGAAACGAAGACATTGTTATCGTCGATCTAATAAATCACATAGACGATTCGCCCGTATCAATTCCCATCACTAGTGTTCTCCCATATATACCCCACCTACCGGCCCTATTCTGTCTGTTTCATCGCGAAAAACGAATTTAATCTTAATTTCGAAAAATATCAAAATCCAGGCTCACTTGATTCCTTTTTCAAACCTCGATCGCGTATCAACGATTTCATCTTAACCAGTGATTTTCTTCGCTCACGTAAAATCGTTTTGCCGATGATATTTAACGAAGCTACGTTATTCCATTCGATAATGAAAGCTCACGAATACTTTCTTACGAAATATCGTTACGAACGAACGAACGATATGAATTTCATTTTTGCTTTTTTTTGATTTTTTTTTTTTCTTTTTTTAATTTCAATTCTAATTGGTATGCTGTTTCCTCGTACCACATAATTATCAAATACAACCACGTTAATTCGTTAATTACACTGACACGCATGAAAAAGGGGAGCGTGCTACGATTTAATTTCAAATTTTCCTACCTTCTACTTATCTCGCAGTACGTTTCATAATAATAGATAAAATAAATGGGTATGATCGAAACGATTATGTTGAGAAAAAGTAATAATGTAAATTTGACAAAACGAAATAATTCCCAGATCGTAGAAATTTCTTTTTTCGAAATCGAATAAAAAACTTCTCAACGTTTTTATAAATATAGAGAAATTGTCCTACTGTATGAACTATGTTAAAAATTTTTAATAAAATAGTCTTTTCTTATTTTTTTTTTTTTTTTTTACTTGTGTAGAAACGACAAAAAATGAGCTACTATGAATCATGATAATCATATCTTTACATGGGAATTGACGTAACTCTAGGTATAATAGAAAGCCATAGAATAATACAATCCATAGGTACATACAGAAAGAGAGATATGTACCTTCTGAAGGTTTGTTAGTCTGATGCTCCATGAAGAGGGTTCGTAACTCGTCCTCCTCCTCCTCCGTCCAAACACCACGCGAAACTTTCTTCTTATTCGTCTCGGCATCGTAACCCTCGACGATTTGCGTCGCGTCGCGCGTGTTCTTCCAGAAGAGCAACTCCATATACGATTTCCGGTTCTTCTGCGCGACTTCGATGAAACGACGGATTATGAAGATTGCGAACTTTTGAAGCTCCTAAAGTATACATTGCTGTCTTACCAAGAGGGGTCGATTTGTAACTCTTTATTTCTTCTTTTAATCGATTTAACATAGCCATATATAAAACATAGCCAAATATGTACAACAATAATTTATCGTAACATTATTTAAATAAATTTGTACGCATGATGGACTTATTGATTGATGAAGATATTAAAGGAAAATTTTCTAATCGCATACCTTGTGCTCGGGATATTTCGAGTCGAGGATCTTTTGAAAAGTTCGAAATATCGAAGCTTGAAAAATCATAGCAGGCATTTTACAGTCCCAAGCGATTCTGTGCAACATTTTCGTGACGTAATGATTGACCTCGTTAGTATTCTTATCGAATTCTTGCAGAAGAATGGCCAACGCTTTAACGATCCTTATATTTGCGAATCTACGAAAATCAATTATTCGTTATTCAAATATAAACGTTATATTTTTTTTTTCAAATATGGTATCTTTTAATTTAAGTCGAACTCGGCCAAGTTATTATACCTTTGAACAAATTCGTTTAATTTAAAATCCGTTTCCTCTGTCACGACATCCCCTCCGTCGTCGTACTCTTCATCATCCTCGTATTCTACGTTAACAGAAAACGAACAAATCGAGACCTAATAACCGTGACTGGCTCGTAAAAAAAAGAACAAAAAAAAAAAAAAAGAAAAGAAAATAAAAAGAAGTAAGCATTTTATTTTACGAACTATCTTACCATCGTTGCGAGCGAAATTATCTTCGAAATTGTTCTCCATACTCGTCTGTTGCGTCGGGAAGTCATTTTCTTGAACTGAAAAGAAAAAATCCCGAATGAATCGTTAGAAATATTCTTAAGTATTTATTAAATGTAGAACGAACACTTTCTTATGCATACATAAATATATTTTTCACAAATGATCAGATATCTAAGGGAGTCATGAAAGAACATTGAGAGTTAGAAGAGTCGTTTTACGTAAAAAGAAAACAAGAAAAAAGTAAACAACACGATAGTATTACTCTCGTCTCTCGTTCGAGTTTTCGCTTTGGGTCACAAAAAACTCGCTGCGATATTTTTCGTAAATAGGGAATGAAATTCGTTCGAGATCGGTTGAGGGAAATCGCGTTAGGGAGAAAAAATGAGAAAGAGAGGGGGAGAGAGAGAGAGAGAGAGAGAGAATAAAAGGGGTGCAATGAGAGCTCCTTGATCTGTGAGAGTGCTTGTGGAAATCCTGGGTATCGAAAAGAAAGCGGGAAAGAGAATAAAACGAAGAGAAAAAAAAAAACGGCAGCAAAAAAGGAGAATCGTGAGGATTAATTTATACGGACCACGAAATTCCGGAAATGCGAAACGTCGAGGCACAGGAACGTCGCCAGTGCCGGTCGGCATCGATGGTGATGAAATCCGGATGTGAGCCCTTCTCCTAGATTTTTTCCCATGTCTCTTTCCACCCTCCGAACCGTTCTCCGGGTATTCGTTTTACGGCCATGCGCAGTAGGAACAACGAGCTCGCGTGTACGTTCGTGAAAACGCGAAATCCGATCGGATCCCCGTACGATTTCGATTTATTTATTTCTCTTATCTCTCTCTCTCTCTCTCTCTCTCTCTCTCTCTTTCTATTGTTCATTCTCCCTTTCTTTCTCTCTCTCTCTCTCTGCTTCTCCCTCTCTCCCTCTCATCTTTCTTTTTCTCTCTTTATCGTACTCCCTTCTTTTCTGGCTTTGGCCTTCCAACCGGAGAATTCACTGTGTGAATAAAGCGGACGTTGTGGGCGGCTCGAAGGGACTAAAAAAAAAAAAAGGAGCGGGAGAAGGGTTGGGCATAGAGGCTGGGAAATGCCTCTACGAAGGCGATTACGATTTCCACGAATCCGGATTAAAATTCTCTTGCAAGAAGAGTTGAAATTAGTGATTTCGAGTGATTTAGAGGTACTCGAGTCACGTCTCGTTACGTTTTGGCAAACGACGAGAAAATGATCGATTCTCGTACCTACTTAGTACTATCGTTTCTATCGTCGAGATGTTTCATTTACTATTGGAAATTCGTACAATTGACAATCAGAATGATCTATCCTCGATCAAGAATCAAATTACTCATTTATTGACGGTTCACTTGAAATTTCGATTTGCCTTGAATTTTTGGTTAATTAAAAATTACACGAGTTTATTAATCTATTAAAAATTTTCCGAAAATTTTCGATTTATGAATCATGAATATTTGTATTTATCAATTTATAAAAAATTATAAGCGTTCAATATACCATTTTGAAGAATACAATCGAAAATATATTATTTCGTTCGTTCGGTATATGGACGGCTCGACATAATGAGTTCTCTCGTAGAAGCTATTATCCGGACGCGAACTTATTGATTGTTTTATGATCAGTCACAGATGTCAGAACCGTTAATCACCAAAAACAAGCGCGCCATATGGCCGGCGAGAATCGCGAGATTATACGTTCGTGTCGGAAAATGATAGCGACGTCCAGCCACGTATTCACTTGTGAACTCGACACCAATAGAGAGAGAATCGGAAAGTAGAAGATATTTTCTTCATGCCTGAAAATTCAATTTCCCTGTACATTTGCGATCGATGCTAGAACTCGAGTATAAAATTTATACGGTGTCTAAATATTTCTCCTTCATATATCTCACTAATAGTTACTTTTATTTATTTATTTATTTTTTTTATTTTTTATATATAATTCTTTTCTAATAAGAGTCCAACAGAACTATAAGCACGGAGAGAACAAAAAAGTAAGAATAATTTTATAATCTATATTTCGTCGAATCGATATCATCGACCAAAATGAAATGATATCTATGGGGAAAATGAAGCTATAGCGAGAAACGTTGTTGGCGTGGAATTTCTTCGTAAATCAGTAAGATGCATTAAAAAGGTTCGTTTAAAAAGTGTGCCGTTGAAGTCCTTTTTAAATCATCCGGTAAAAGTTTTCCCTAAAACTCGTGTTACCTCGGCTAAGAAAAAACTTTCTCCTTTTCGAAGAATCCGGTTTGTCCAAGTGACAGTGACGGCATTATTTCAGCTTAAACTTTTAATCGTCTCTTCCCATGACCTCCTTAAACTCGAGACAGTAATTCGAGATAAAATAAAGCGTTCATTCGGTTCTTAAGATCTTCTAGTTTAAAGCTTTTACTTCGGCCGCGAATGTATCAACGAAAAGCTCTCTCTCTCTCTCTCTCTCTCTCTTACTTTTCGAGAAAGTAGTGAATCTACCGCTTTTAGATATAATATATATATATATATATATATATATATATATATATATATATATATAGTACTTGAAGGAAGATTATAATAAAAATGACTCGAACTAGTTTTTATCCTAATGAAAAGACTTTAACGGAGTCGCCCGTACTTTAATTAAAAATGAGATAAATCGGAGTATGATTATTACCATTTTGCGACAATTTCGATCTCGTTTTAGAAGAATATTAATTAAATCGATTCCATCGGACTTAATATAATGTCCCCGATAAGACTAACTTTTAATTTACCGTGCAACGTACCGCATTGGAATCAAATTTACTGCATGAGGAAATTCAAAATAATTCGTTGTAGAATAAAGTTCGACCGAACAAATTGGTGCTAAAATCATTAAATTCGTTTTGGATTTCACCAATTTTATTGTACTATCGTTTTCCCAGTTAAATCCTCGATATACCTCAACGAATCGATCGGAACTGGATCGAAAAATTTTAATTATTTCTCTCGTCATATTTGGTAGATTATATTCTATTGTCATATAACTCTCATATATATATATATATATATATATATATATATATATATATAAAAGAAAATAATAGACAGATGTTTTCCGGTATTACGAAGAATCATTGTTCCGTAAATTGTCTCTCCGACACGTTCATAGGAGATTAAAAGAGCATAAGGAAGTCATCGATTTCGATAAAACGCGCAAATCCGAGTAGTAGAAGAGCTAACTAGATAATACTTGTGTGCGTTCGTGTATACCACATGAGTGTTTGACTCAAATCAGTATGTGAAGGATTCGAAAAAGCTTTCTCGAAGTCCAATCCGAATTCGAAGGGTCTCATTTATTCAGGTGTCGTAGCAGCGGTTTGTCATCTTGAAAGTTTAATACCAGCCGTTGCTTGTTAAGCCTGTACTCCTGACAACGTAATCAACGACGAAATTCATCACGAATTTTCAGATAAGCGCTTTAACGCGATAAGTACCTACGGATAATCCACGTACGAGAGGAAATTCTCGATCTGCCGGATAGCTGAACCAAATTTCCTCACAAAATTCGTTGAAATTTCTCAACGTTGCATGTTAACCAGAGTGAGAGAATTCGTAGACATGCTATTAGTAATCCAATACATACGTACGTCGATTTTAGTTCTCGAAAAATTCTCTTGAAAGAAAAAGTAAAAGGAAAAAGAAAACAAGAGAAAAAACAACTACAACATCTAACATCTTTTACGTTTGTGTTTTAAAAGATTACAACAAATTCATACCCACGAATACTCTATTCCTCGACGTATCCCCGTAATACTTTCAACGCATAGAAATTATCAGACCATAGATAATTACTACCTTTCGTATATTAATAATGATAAAACGCTAGTAGATCGTAACACAAAGGGATCTCGCACGTGGAATAGTTTCGACGTTCTTCCGATCGGAACAAATTTGGGAACGATCGATTTGGCGAGTAATATTCCCTTTATATGCGTCCTTTATAGAGAGTTACAACAAAGTTTCTTATCGCATATAGATATCTACAAGCAGGGTATATATATATATATATATATATATATATATATATACATGGAAACAAACAAACGTGTCGATATATCAGATTTTATAATATCGATAATATTCAATTAATTTCTTCTTTATTTCTGTTTAATAAATAAATAAATAAATAAATAAATATATTCTATCTACTAATAACAATAACAATATTGTAATATACTTTTAACGTTGCGATAAAATCAAGGTTATACTTGTTAAAGGATAAAAATAAAATGACATATTGAACGGTCAGTTTTGTTTCGAAAGTCGCGCGATAACTCGAAGGTCCCGGTTATCGATCGTCCTCACGGCGTGGCGGCGTCCGATGCACTCGGTAAACGTGTTTGTGTGTGTGTGTATGTATATACGAGTTCGTAGAGCCTTTGGATATAGGTGGTGGCCGCACAAGCACGCAGGGAAATATATTACACGGGCCAGTGCGCGTGCGTGCACGTGCGGGCAGGTGCGCTAACGACCGTGAAGGAGATTGGCAGTAACGCGTAGCTCTATCGTGACCACGCCACGTTTGTATTATGTCAGTAACTGCTGCATAGTATGTATATACGTACATAAAGTACGCATAGCGTGTTCATAGAATCTCTCCTTCGACTTCTATCTTCCTTTATCATATTCGAATATGAATGTTTAACCTTTCGCAGCAGTTTTCCATCGACGCCGACTCGACGTTACACATTTTCTACCACGTTTAATAACCAACTCATTCGTTCATTTTTTTCGTACTTTTGCTTAATTAAAATATTCATTAAAAAATACAGTGCAAATATATTACCTGGAAATGATATTGAAAGATTTGTTGCGTATCGTTGTCTCGATTTTTCTTTCTCTCTCTCTCTCTCTCTCTCTCTCTCTTTTTTCTATTTTTTTTTTTATATATATAGTAGTAATATTTTCAGATGTATATCTATCTACTAATGTATGCGCATATAAAAGGTAGAATTTTTTTTTTTTTTTTTTTTTTTAAATTATTCGAAATTTCCTTACTATCTCACTGTATTACAAATCATCCCGTTCCATCTACCAACGTAACGTGAAAGTTTTTCCAGTTTTGAACTTTTTCAAAAAATCGAGGAAAAAGAATGTTGCGAAGAACTATTCCCCGAACTTTCGACTTCAACTCGACTAATTCGAGTAGCGTAACTTCGTGATACTTGCTTACACGATTTTTCAAAAGGAAGAAAGGATTTTTCGAAGACGAAGTAGACGTTTTAGCATCAAATAGAAGCAAGTCATTCTTGAAGGAAAACTGAGATCAATTTTATCAATTTTCTTTTTTTTTTTTCTCTTCAAAAAACAATCGTTAAGTATCACGGGGAAAATTGTTGAATCAAGTTTTTCCGAGACGCTTTTCGTATTACGACGTTGTTTTTGTTCGCGAAATTAAATATCCCAGGTTAAGAGTTTGTCATCAGAATTCCTTGGTAAAATACTAGACTCGCGTTTACCCAAGCGAGGTTTCCTCCGTAAAATTTCTTTTCCTTTTCTTTTTTTTTTTTTCGCTCGCACTCACGACTTAACGAACTTTCAGGGCCAGCTAAATAATGCTACGATAATGTAATAATTCCGCGTAACTATCGGAGACATTATTGCGCCACCATAGTTACATGCAAATTTGCATTAAATCTACACCAAAATACGGAGGTTTCGCCAAAATAGGGATTTTGGCAAGTTGCCGGTATTAACGCTGTACTTTCGACGATGTAGGCGTGCATATACATAAATTTGCATAATGAAATAGGCGTACGTTTCTATATCTTGTAATATTTCCAAAGGAAATAAGATTACATCGTTTGTTTGCCTTACCGATGTCGTTTGCCTTTCAAAATCCTTTCGTTGCATAGCTATTCGCAATTGTGTTGACCAAATGCATGAACGGTATATTGTAAATTCATAATAGAAAACGATGAAATACAACGAAATGAACTCTGAGGGGTTTCATCGAATATTGTTCACTATAGGTAAGAAAAAACGTATGTTATTCACCGGTAAATGCAGTTTCAACAAACGAATAAACAGAAAAAGAAAACAAACAAAAAAAAAATAGAAATATCTCGGAGAACTAAAGTTAGAGTCGAAGCGGCTGCCCGATAAAAGCTAAATCATTTATCCTCGAAGGAAACAACGCGGAACCTAATCGGTAGCTAGACGGTCTCCCTCGTATAATCATCCCTATTTCGCCTAGGCTCGTCTCTCGTTACGAGTTAAGATCGTGATTCTGCGGTTCATTAAATCGGGCATTATCGTGGACGCAAAGAGGAGAATGACATTATGCGATTGTGTTACCGTGGTAATAAGTGTTGTCTGACGTACAGGGTGCCCGGGTAAATGGGCCTGCAGGTGGTATTTCAGAAGTTAGATAACGAAGAGGAAAATGATGGAGGGTGAGAGAGAGAGAGAGAGAGAGAGAGAGGGAGGGAGGGAGGGAGGGAGAGAAAGGAAAGGATGAGTCGGTGAATAAAAGAAGGAAGGTATGAAAAAGGGTAAGGTAAGTAAAAGGAAATAAAAGCGTAGGTTTATCGTAACTCAGACCAAACACCCTTCCATAGTGGCTCAATGTAATTTGCGAAGAGACAATAACCGACTCGTGCATCGTCATCTTTTAACATTGTGAACTAACGAAATATTTTTATACCTTCTATCACCTTCAAGTACATATGTATTATATATTATATATATATATATATACACACACACATCCACACCTGGTTTTCGTGTATTAAAACCCATTTAAAACAGGGAAAAAATTTCCTATATCAGTAAATGCCAATAATTTTTTTCCACTTGAATGAGGCGAAACGAGGAGAGAGATTTAATTTTTTCAGAATG
Organism: Dolichovespula sylvestris; assembly: GCA_918808275.2. Taxonomy (NCBI): domain Eukaryota; kingdom Metazoa; phylum Arthropoda; class Insecta; order Hymenoptera; family Vespidae; genus Dolichovespula; species Dolichovespula sylvestris. Next base: position 5,982,075 of record OU964966.1, read on the forward strand.
AAATAGCGCTTAATAATTGAATCGGAATTTGATCAAAATTTCAAATAAATAGGACGATATTCGTTGATTTTTTCATGTGTATACATATGTATATATATATATGATTGATTTTTATATATTGATTTTTTCATGTGTATATATATATATATATTGCATAAATTTAATTCGACTAATTATTGATATATAGGTAATTTTTCTTTTGACGATATAATTTGATTATTTTTATTGGATACCGATATGTGCGATATATTTATCGAGAGAAAAAATTTCTTTTTTTTCTTCTTTTTGTTTGCAAATTTTTGATCATTAAAATGAAAATTACTGAAGTGACTTTGAAAATACAACCATTTTCTCTCTCTCAGTCTCTCTCTCTCTCTTTCTCTCTCTCTCTCTCTCTCTCTCTTTCTCTCTCTCCTCTCATGTAACATCTTCCATGTTTAAGACTGGATCTTACCAGGATTATTATAACGGTAACGTTGTCCTTGTAGTAGCTTTAATTAACCAACTTATTAACGTTATCAACGCAAAAAGGACCCTTGAAAATGGAAGGTAGCGCGAGAGTGTCGCGACAGTGAGCAAAGGGAAAGCTACTTCTCTGATCCCTCTTCTGTTACGTATGTACGTACGTGAATTCATGTAAACCTCTCTAGTGATCTGATGCGGCTTTTGAAACGACGATAACTTTCTCGTATCGTGCTTTATTACACGTAATTTAGAAGAAACAAGATATACCCCTATTTTTCCCTTCACAAAATTTTTTTTCTACTTTTGTTTCTCTTTCAGGCATGTCTCGAATATTCTGAGCCGAAAAAATGTAACAAAAAAGAAAACACAAAAGATAAAAGTTCGAATTTAAAAAAGACGAATAAAAAAAGAAAAGATATTTTTTTCGAATCTCACGTTTTTAAAATATAATAATGTTCCATTTCGGAGATAACTAAAATTTCAGAGTTTCATAATCCCGCGGAGTTTCGTAATCCCGAAATTTAAAATATCTCACCGCGAGATGATATAACAATAATAAAATTTTCTAAAAATCGAGGAAAGAGATATTATTACCAAGGTTTCAAGAATATTTAACTGTTATCGTTTTAAGATTATTATCAGTCAATTGTATTTAATTTTTATCGGTGATGCAAAGTTTTCGAAAGATACGAATATTTTTAACTTTATGATACTATTTATATACGGCTCATAATCAGTTTGCTCGCTCTACTTCTTTACCTGTTATTGAGGGAAAAAGAAAGAGGGAAAAAGAGAATGAAATAAAGGAAAGAAAAGTAAGTATGCATCGAGCAACTTTTCATTTAATTTAGATTTGACACGATTCTTCTTAGAGATGATAACTCGACTCTTGGTGTTCACTCAAGGAAATCACGAAAGAAGTTTTTTTACTTATGCCTCTGCGATTCCGTTCGGATTCAAAAGGATGAGCCACTCTTAATTCAGTTCCTTACTTCTTGCAGTAGCTCAGAGGGAAGAAAGAAAGAAAGAAAAAAAAAAAATAATAATATTAAAAATAAAAAAGAAAGAATCGGTATATCGTCTAGAAGTAAATTATATTGCGATTGCTCGAGAAAAAGCTTTATCATCTTTTTTATTTGCAAAATGATAAAGGAAAATGACATTAACGCGATAAAATTAAATTAAATCTCAATTGGCTGTACATTATCTTAACTGAACTTATTCGACTGGAATTATTCGTACCGTTTAGCTACCGTATCTTAATTTCAAAGTTCTTTCATATCTTTTCAAAGCGTAAAAAATTGTTTTTATTTTGAAAATAGAAAGTATATATATCTTTTTGTTATTTAACGAAGAGCATACACGACGTTGTTTCGTTACGACGAATTAGATGATTTTGAAGAGAAATAGATACTATAGTTCGTTTAAATTTTGTATAATATTTGACGCGTCGAGTAAGACGACTACTCTTCGTCCATAAGAAGTACCTAGACGAAAAAGTGCTTTTTATCCACGTACTAGGCAAGCTTCCGGATATGCGAGCGTTGTTGGCTAAGAGCACCGTTGATCTTACCTACCACCATCCATGAATATCAAAAAGTTACTTCACGTTTTGTATAATACCTTATTATACGGAGAACAGTTTGGTCTTACGTATCCTCGAACATTTCAAACGATCTATGAAACCTTGGACGTAACGATAGTAAGAGTACTCGTTCTAGGATAGTATTATATTTATTATATCGTATATAAGCATTATGTCGTTTCATTGTTGCATGCCTTTCTAACTTGTTGTTGTTGAAGTAACGCTTTATAAGTGTTGACTCTTCGCTCTTGGAAATGTCTATTGTATTCAGCTACTTCTATCTAGCACCCCCTGTATATCTATTCTACCTTTGTTACGACGTAAGATACTTGATCTTCACGAATTTAGAGAAATGTTAAACAAGTGTAAACGAAGAGAGTAAAAAAGAAAACGATTCTATTCTCTCTAGAGTTTTTTTTTTTTTTTAACGTTTTTCTTTCTTCCTACGAGCTATCCACAACATTGATGATTTAAAGATGTCATAGTTTACTTCAGAAATATATATATATATATTGACGTAGTAACAAATCGGGATATCAAAAAAATGCGTTCTTCGATAATATCTTCGATTATATCATTTCTTTGGTAATCCTTTCCAATTCCCAGACGGCCATCGACGAAATCGTAGAAGTGAATTCTAGCCGCAGCTACCCAGACCTATCTTATCCAGCATCACGTTACTTTTCTCCTATGGGTATGAGCATTCGATCGTCGAAGCAGAAAAAGTCGTTACGGACTTTTCAATGAAACCCATTCTTGGTTAATACCCGAACCGATCGATTATTCGGCATAGAACGATCGACGGACAAAGAGGTGGTTTTGGTCTAGCATTCCGGGACCGTAAAATTGTACGCTATACGCGTTTCCCCTAGTTGTTACGAAAGATAAACCAATTCGGCGAACTGTGTTTGCCATTTTTTAATTGTGGTAACCTATATAGCTTTTGTTTTGGAAAACTTCGGAGCGCGAAAAAAAAGAAAAAAAAGAAAAAAATAGTCCGACGAGCAAAAATGAGAAATAAAAGAAAAAATGTGAAGCGAAAATATCGACAAACTCGTTAACGTTAACAACGGATCGTCGATATAAAATATTAGAGCTATATTTAATAATTTGTAATTTAATCTGCGGTAATAGTTTCGCAATGGATTTAGGTATATCTTTTATAACGTTAGACTCGAATACAATAATGTTTAATTTCCTTTTTATCTTCTAAAAGTCACAAGTTTAAATTACACAGTAAGAGAATAAAGTCGGTATGGTATTATCGAAAATCGGGGAAGGATCGAAAATAGCCCTCTCGAACTTTTATCTCTTTCAACGTTCGGAGATTATTTTAAACTTGAGATCGGGATGTGAAACGATGGTTACGAGTTTGGTTCTCGATCTTTCTCGAGCTACAGAAATAGATTCCGGTAAAGGTTTTGCCATTCCCATTCGAAATAAGGAAGAGAGAAAAGCAAATTCGAAACTACCATTCGCGGTATTACGCTTCGAAATCGACGAAAGCTATCGATCTTCGAAGTTTTAGACGAAAGGGAAGTTAATTACAAGCAAGTCATTTCCATGATGAAATACGTTTGAACGAACGATACCAAACGCTTCCCTTGTTCGTTCCTAATGCTTCCGGATAAACAACGAGAGCACTCAATACGATAGAATCAACATCCACTTTTACGTACTTACATTTTCACGATTATCGAGTTACAGTAATATCTTAACTTTGTGAGAACAACGTAAGATTTTCGAACCTTTCTAAACGTTCTCTCTCTCTCTCTCTCTCTCTCTCTCTCTCTCTCTCTCTTTCTCTCATTCCTATCATCATTCTCAATAACTCGTCATTGATCTTCGGCTTTCGCATCAAACGGAAAGTACGATCAAACTTTTCTGCTTCAAAAAGACATCTATCTCATATATTACTTAATGTCTTCTATTCTCTTGTCTTTTATTAGGTTAAATAAAAGGGAAATTAGCATTATATCGTGGCAAATGGTTCGATGGGGAGAGAAAAACAGATAAAAATAAAAGAAATCGTTGATCGGTCAAGGAAGCGAAAGTTTTACGTTTCTGCCTTCGTTGTAAGCGGTATATATATATATATATATATATATATATATATATATATATATATATATATATAAAAAAAGGGAATAGGGCCTAGAGTAAAAGGTGCTTACGAGCATTTTGTGGCGTATAGGTACTCGAAGATCTCCAACAGCGGGGAACGTAAAACTTTATTATATATAAATCTTTTTTCTTTTTTCTCTCTTTTTCTTTTTTTTTTTTTTTACAACCTACACGTATAAGTTTATCTCTCTTTTACTCACAGGCCAAACTACCGGTGTCTGTACGAAAATTTCGTATTCCAGTGTCGTCACGGTCCGGCACGACTATTAGGCTGGTAACTACTTATTCAAACCGGATCGCTCGAAACACCCTCCTTCTTCGAAGTTCTTGTCAAGCAAGGCACGTTTTCCCAGCAGATCTGCACGCCCCACCCCTCTCCCTTCCACCCACTCTCTCTCTCTCTCTCTCTCTCGCTCCCTCTCTCTCTCGCCCTCTTTCTCTCGCGCTTTATCTCACTCCTTCGTTTTCTGTCCCACCACTCATTCTCAACTATACGACCGACCTTCTTCTGTAACGATGCACCTACTCTTCTTTCTATCCTTCCATTTTCATTATTTCTATCCCTATCCGTCTCTATCTTTTAATGTACTGTCAGCTGTTTTCTTTTCCATTCTCGAGAATAGTCTATTTCTTTTTTTTTTGTTACCGTTCTTGTTTAACCACATTATCGTTTTACAATATACCCTTCGGGCATGCTCTCTCTCTCTCTCTCTCTCTCTCTCTCTCTCTCTCTCTCTCTTTTTCTCTATCAAGCTCTTAAAAACGATTCGAAGTTGTTCGAGCGAACTGTTGGGCTATTGAACGTGAATTATTTAACAGATCGAGATAGAAGAGAAACAAAATAACAAATGAGAGAATCAACGTAAAATGACGTCAATTGGCGGCTACCGTTTCATTTTACATTTCATTTCTTATCGATTTCAGTACCGTTAAATAATTTTCGTTGACAAAATTTTTATCCATTTAAAATATATTAAATATTACAAGAAATGAATAATAATACATAATACATAACAAATATTAAATTCGATAAAAAATATACCTGATTAACTTATTAACGAATATTATTTCATTTATATATGTATAATCTGTCTCCATTTAATTCTTACGGTGTAGCACGTGCACTTACGAATTAGGCGAGTGGAGATATTTGTTTCGAAACTTTCTGATTATCCGAGCACCCCAGGATTTTGTAGAAGCGAGCGAAAGCGAGTACGTGTACGACATTGAAGGATTATTTCGCGTTGAGTAAGGATGTATAAATTTACCCAACTCCTCTGTTTGATAAAGATGACAAATGATTTTATACGATATTATATATTGACTGAAAGAAGAGGAAAGGATACGCGTTGTAATGTACGTTGATTTACGTTCGTGAAATCAACGATCCGTTACTTTATGTTTCGGTATACTTAGCTCCGTCCTTATTTTTTGTTTATTTTGTTTTTTCCCCTTTTTTTCTAAATTTACCAGATGCACGTAAAGCTTATATTATCTTTTCTCTTGAAATATTATAATTAGATTATTAAACCAACTATTCGCAGAACAATTCATGAATTAAATTCTATTTACCGAAATAACAAGGAAAACATTGTTATTGTAATATTATACTTCTATAAATTTTATTCTAATTAATTCATTTTACTAGAAATGAGAAAGAAGAAAGGGGAAGAGAGAGAGAGAGAGAGAGAGAGAGAGAAAGAAAGAGGAGAGATCAAACTCCTTTACAACCAAAAGAGGAATAAAATATCAAGGAAACTCTTGTGGCGAGTTAATACAATATAATATTCTCAGTGATCGAATGTCCGAAAAGATATAAGCAGTAAAAACCTTGAGTGGATAACAAAAAACAAAAAAAAAAAAGAAAGTTAAGAGCACTTTGGTATCATGCGAAATCGATATTGTTACGGTCAAAGTTTACGATTCGAATTCGTCGATTTAGGTTTTCACATTTTTATTTATAGACCTTACCGTAGGATATCTTCTCGAATGTTTTATAAATATGAAGAATACGATAAGGATAAGAGATAATAGTCGGAAAATTATTTTCAGAATATCGAATGACCCTAATAATATTTGGTTTTAGTCTCGATAAAACAGGATATATAAGTATCATATAATTTGAATAAAAGCAAGAATAAATGTCATATAATTTGAATCAAAAATTTTACATGAATATTTCTTTGATGGTAAGTTAATACATAATACATTTGGTAATACATAATTGATATAAGAATTATTACAGACCATACTGAAAATTATTATCGATAATATCACATGGACGTTAAAATCGATGTTTAGTGGCGTCCTTTCATAAGCTTCGACGACGTTTGATACTTATCCTATAATATGCCCTTCCGTCTACGCGTATAACTTCCATATAATTATCCGTAAAATAGGCTATTCCCGCCAACGGCTTTTATGACTTTGACGATATCGTGACTGGTATTGCACACGCCACGCATTTACCTTGCGTCGGCTCAATATACCAAATGGCCAACGAGCCAACGAGGTATTTTCAAAGAATCGAATAGAAACCTGTCTCGTAATAGTGAATCAAGCGAAAATTTTGATCGATCGAATGCACAAATGTGCATAAATATTTAAATGTGGTGGACGTCGAGCGATATTCGATGTAAAAGTAGGAAAAAAAAAGAAAAAGAAAAACGTGTGTAAAAATGAACGAACGACATGCGCAAATATTTGTTATAAAATTAATATATGATTATTTCGATCGAACGGTCATGTTTATGTCAGTCCAACAAACCACAGGTCATTATCTAAACCAACGAGACATCGCAATGTAGTGTTATGTGTAAATAATATTAGATTATAGTTCGCTTCACACGAAATACTTGAATAGTGTAGTGTTCCAATGGGGATTGACAAATTTCGAATCCGAGCACAAATATCTTGATAAAAGCTAGGCAATGGAAGGAGACTCGTTTCTGAAGCGTCAGAACAAACAAAATCGTTTTCTCTTCTACTTTTGCTACTCCTTTATTCCTTACGTTCGCGGAAAACGAGCAAAAGTAGCTCCGGCATTATTTCTCCCTTTCGATAAGAGACAAAGCGGAAACTAGAAAGGTTCGATAATTCTGAAAAGAGCAATATGTAACGAGTGTCAAAGAGAAATTCGATCGAGCTAGTACTACTTTTTTCCTTTTCCTTCTTTCCTCCTTTATTTTCTTTTCTTTTTTTCTTCTATTTCTTCCATTCTTCTCTTTCCTCCCTTTTCCCTTTATGTCTTCTCTTTTTCGTAATGCCTGATAAAACTAAAATCGATTGCTCCATGAAATTCACCACAAAAGAAAACCAAAGGTCTGAGCAGGGGAGAGATAGATAACGCGATTAAAGAAAAATTTGATGGGCATAAAACTGACAGCGATTACGTTATAAATGAAATGAAAATATAATTTATTCGGGATTGTAACGGCAACGTTACGAGATAAACGGTGAAAGCTTTGGCTTTCCCTTTCGATCGGATAGCGGTAAATTCTATCGTAGTCACCTCGTGAATTGGAAATCAATGACGGACGGAGCAGCACGCACAAAGGCTGGAATCGTGTACGAGGATTTTTCGTTACTTTGACTGGAGAGCCCCTCTCTTCTCGTCGCGCAATTACCATCGTTTCCTTTCGCTTTGATCATATTGATCCGTAAACCAAGCAGAAAATTGGAATAGCTAGAAAGCGAACGAGCGAGCGAGCGAGCAAGCAAGCAAGCAAGCAAGCAAGCAAGCAGGTAGGCTGGCAGGGAGGCAACAAGCAAGCAGGACGCAGAACGCAGAGAAACAGAGCCGCCTATTAATTATTTATAGTAATGTGATATTGATCCGTCTGGCCACCTTCCACCGTACCAACCGACAGTAAACTCCCATACGCCTACGTATCCCATCGTTTCTGATAGGCGCACATACGCCGCCATCATTAACGTTATGACCAACGGATATAATCGTTCAACGCAATGCCGATCCTCATTCGTTTCGATAAACACTGAATTTTCCTTTTACTATCTCGCCGCCTATATCATTTCAAGAAATTTCGATGCTTCCGCTTTCGACTAAACGTTCCTACCAAATCCTACGATCTCTCTCGTTCAAATTATCGAATCTCTCGTTAACCTATCTCTCTTCTCATCCCTTGTGAAATGATACTTTATTTACCTTCGGCTACGAATTATTGCGATTTTCCGCGAACGAACGAACGAACGAACGAACGAACGGATATGATTCCTAGGAGAATAAGAAGTTTGCTTTTGTATATTGTTTAAATTAACATTCCGTTAATCATCGAGTGTATTATTATTTTCACGACGAAAACGATAATTACAACTTAATTGTAATTTGAATTTATTTAACGGTAATCATTATTCTATTTCATTCGAAAAATTTTCAACGATTTCGATGATCACAGAAAGGAAGAGGGTGAACAACGGATAAATTTATCTAACATTTAATGTGCAACTTATTATGAAATTGGTTTGCTTTACGAGAAACTAAACAAGCGGCGAGACTAATTTTCGACTAATCATACACGCGGTTTGCCTTTCGACCGACTCTAATTGCCCATTTCATATACCGCCGGAATCTCTTACTCTTTTCCTTTTTTTTTTTTTTCGTACAGTCGCTTACAGAATTAATCGGATATTTCATAAAATTGAACAACCCTTTATCAGATTAAGCAACTATTATGCTTTGAATATTTTAATGTAGGAATACGAAGTACACAAGACATGTTTTCCTTTCGGCTGTAACAACGAAAGAAAAATGAAAAGCAAAAATAAAATAAAATATTTTTTTTTTCCTTTTTTTAATTGTTACGTGCTATTGTGTAATTATCATCAAAATCGATCAATCGCAGAGAGCGACTTACACTTCGCTATAAAGATCAATTATACTTCCATTATATATTTGTTAATAAGTTCGAGAAAAATAATTAAAATTCAAAAAGTATCCAAACATTTTTACGACTGACTGTATATTAAAATTTTAATGGAAATGCAACGCGTGTTATTTTGATATTTTCGTTCCGGCAATGTCAAATATCGCGGCATCGACACGATGTCAACCACCGATGCCAAAGAAATTAATTTCTGCAATTCAAGTTGAAATTATTTAACACGTCAAAAAGTACGAATATTATTTCTCGCATTTATCGAAAGTGTTAAAAACATTATTTAACACTTTACACTTACGTGCAGAAAAACGACTTTAATATGGGGGAAGGTCCATTGGAGAAGGAAAAAGAAAAAAAAAAAAAGAGAAAAGAAAAAAGAAATAGAAGAATAGAATCAATCGAAACGTTCATTTTCAAAAGTACTATTCACGAAAAAGGAATCGCTCGTAAACAGTGAAGAAAGTCGATGGTTATGGCACGTACATACGAATATCTACTATAACCATAGACACGTCTCGTTTCTATTTGATGCTTTTATCCGAAATTAAAAGGCCACTTCGCTGGTTGGAAGCATATCATGCAACGGTCCATCGGTGCAGACCTACCACTCACCGTTGACCAGTTTTCAAAGCATTAACGTGGACTCATTCGAGTGGTTGCTCCTCTCACATACACGTTGCCTTAGGACTAGAAATAGCAAGCGGAAAACGTCAGGAATGGAAATAACGGTAGGCACATTCTCTAGCCGACCAACTAGCTAGTAGTAAGCCAGCAACAATGTCCTTGGTAGCCACCAGCTATTTCCGTCTATTCACGTACAAGGCGGCACAACTATCAACAACGGTAACGCTCTAATTCGCCAGTAGTCACCTACTATCTTTACTACTTACACTGAGCATACAAACACGAACTTCAACATTAATACCAACACCAACTCGTTTCATCTTTTATTCGTATCTCAATAATGAACGCCGTCGTCGCGTGTCGCTCGGTTCGCACCGGGTATTTTCTAAAAGCCTCTTTACGACTTACCCTACCTTCCCCTATCCCTTGTGTTTACGGCGACGTTAACGGTCGACTTGCCGCAATTCCGCGTCAAGGAATTAACTTTCCGTGGCTCAGTTTTTCCCTCTTCCCCTCCCCTCATTGGAGACGAATTTATAACCTTCCAACTATCCCACTGAATATACAACGTGTACCTTATAGATCGTTGAAATAATTGAAAATTAAACAAGTAAATCCACTTTCCGTAGTTCGGACAAGCTTACTAAATATTTCGCTTATGAACTGGAAGTTCACGGATGGAACGCGTTTAAAAAGTGATGAGTCATTGTCCCGCGATCTGGACAGTTGATAATTATTTTTCGTTTAATTTTTAACGAGCCAAACTTATGGGTTCGTTATTCGAAACGAAGCTATTTCATTTTTCATTGCGTTTTCTTCTTCTTCTTTTTTTTTTTTTTTAATCTTACCTTCTTTTCTTTCCTCCTTACCTTCGCGAATGTAACTACTTGACCCCAACGTAATTAATACAATTAAATTTGATCATTTATTTAATTATATTGTTGAAAATACGTTTCGCGAATTTTTTCGCAACTGCGGCGATCACTAACGACTCCCCATAACGACCTGTTAAATCGTCCATGCAAAGCTCCCCTCGGTGTGCTCGAGGTTTTTTTTTTTTTTTTTAAATAGGAGAAATGAAAAATAAAAATGATTAATCGCATTGTAATATTTGAGCACGATGTACGCGCCAGGAGTTACGTGACGTTGATAAGTCTCTCCTGCAAAGCCAGCAAGTTTCTGCTTTCCGATTTACAAACAATTTTAAAGAGTAACGCAGCAAGTACTGCCACTAATGAACGCGGTAATTAAAATCTCCCTGAAGGACCGCGTTTTTGCTTACGCATGTCGTATATACTCCCAGACATATATGCACATGGTATATTATATACATATCTGGTTTAGATGAACCGATCATTGCTTTCCGTTAAACGTTTAATTTTTCTCTTTCTGTCTGGTCGGAATAATTGTAAAATAACGACTCTAAAAAAAAAAGACATAAAAGGAAAGATAAAAAAAAATAAAAAATAAAAAGAACCAGCATAACATTGAATATCGCGTATGTTGAGTATCTGTGGTTCTCAAAAATATAATACAAAACAAATTATGTCATGTTAGTCGAAATACACGATTAACGTACAATACAAGTGGAACAATTAGGTAGAATTCAATTACTATTTTATATATTAGGTGGTTGGAAAAATAATTGCGACTTTTATTATTTTACATTTACCACTAGTTTTTCTGGTTACTTTTTATCTGATTACGATTATGTAATGGACCATTGTTAAGGATGAAATCGGACGACTGATATTTCCTTACATCATTATTTTCACTTTGATCATTCGACAGTTGTTCGAAAATTTGAAAAGTATCAAAGTCTTTAAATTCTATACACACAACTCCCAATTATTATCGCACGTATCTTCTATTCGACCGTGAGAAATATTATTTTAACGCAAATTACACACATCTACTTTATCGTTAAGCTATTCACGGTCCTGTACGTTCGGTATTGATTTCAAAGGGATAATTCACTTCAACGTGGAAATACCTGCTTATATCTCGTTCCATTTTCCGTGTTTCTATTAATTATCCCGACATGACATAACGTATTATGGCGAGTTATTCGTGAAAACCAACTAGAAATTTTCTCTCTACGTTCGACAAACAAATATTCATAGAGTATATATATATATATATATAACGAGAAGTCGGAAAAAACTAAATCTAATTACCGAGGCATTGTAGCGCATCGTGCTTAATGCACTAATTAAAATCTCGTGGAAGGCAACCATTCTTTGTTTCGTTTAACGCTCCAAACGGAAAGCTCATTGTTTGCCGTTGGTAACTTTAGTTAAGATATAACTTCGGTCTTTACTTTGCTTTGCCCGGCCGTGATAGCTTCGCCATTAGAAATTCTACTTCCGTTTCGTGTATTCGAGGGAAACGGAAATAAAGCTTTATGAATAGGGCCGAGAGATAAAATTGCGTCACATATATTGTAGAATATTAGCATCGTCGGTACTAGTAGCCCGTCGAAAAGATATTTTCGATGTTAATCGCAGTGAAAGTAACTTTTCTCTTTTCGGCAAGAAAAATAAATAAAAAAATGAACAAAAAGTTAAAAAATAAAAACAAGCTGGAAAGACATTCTAAATTTCAATACAATTAGATGAAATTAAAATAATGAACAACGACGTCTTATTAATAAAAACAACAACAACAATAATAATAATAATAATAACAAACTCGAGCAATTTTTATCATTATTTTAATTATAGTCTTGGAATTTTATAATGTAGAAACGACCGATGCGACTTTTGGTGTTAATCATCGATAAATTCATATTTACGCTTGCTCGATGATAGTAAAGAAGAAAGGAAAGGAAAGGAGAGAAGAGAAGACAAGAGAAGGGAAGAGGAGAGAAGGGAAGAGAAAAGAGTAAATCCAATACGTGTAGCTATACCTTCTCTTCCGATAATCTATATTCTCCATCGACTGTATAACTATATACATACTACGTATACTTCAGCGTATCCTCCTTTAACGTACATTCTTTTTTTTTGTCTTTACCCAACGTGTCCGCCAACAACATGCATTCGATACATTGTTCTCTCTCGAAGCAAGAGGACAAGATGCATTCTTCAGACTCTATATCGAAGCTGAGCCCAGGGCATTCCATGGTATATACGAGTACGTATGTATTATATAAAGAAATGTTGGACAGTATTGTGAAAACGTATCGTAGGAAAACTTTACGAAATGGCGACGTTAAAGAAAAAGAAAGAGAGAGAGAGAGAGAAAAGAGAAATAGAAAATAGAAAATAGAGAGGGAGGGAGAGAGAGAAAAGCAAATGTCCTCATCGCTGGACACCGATTTTTATTATACTCACTCTACGTGCGAGGAGATTCTCGAAAGCGGAGCTACGTGACTGCTCGTTTTGGAGGGGAAACGTTGGTCGGAGATTGAAATCACCTCCTCGCAAATATATTTTAAGCGACGATCTCTCTCTCTCTATCTCTCTCTCTTTCCCTTGTTACAAACTTCACCACTACGAGCCTGTTTGTCAGCATAAGAAAAAAAATTTACTCTCCTTGGTGAACTTGCAAACGTTGCTTTCTCTTGCTATCACGAGAAAGGAAACGAGGTGGGTGCGTAGTAAAGAAGAATAACGGCAAAACGGGATGTTCTTTACGTTAAGTCTTGAAAGTACGAGCTTGCTCACAATAAAGTTAGGACGAATAGGTACGTTACGTGCAGCGAACACGTTGATCCTGCACTTTGCGATGCCGTTACACAGATATTTGGTTTTCCAACAGAAATGGAAACGGAAGAATCGTTAGACGCGTACACTCGCGATGCGGTGAACTGTACGTTTTAATGACGTGCATCGCGATACGCGCAATGAGAGCTAAAAATCGTCAAACTGTAACGGCGTTGCGCTCTCATTAAAAACTACAACTTGCCTTCGTTTAGATTTTTACATGGTGAACGCTAATGACGGATTCTAAGAGGTCATCGAATCAATGAAAATTGATAATAAAAAGAGAGAGAGAGAGAGAGAGAATTTTTATTTTCCATCTCTCATAAAATCGATTCAAATTTTTAATATCTCGACTCCCGTAATTATTCGACGAGTTTCGATATGAACTTACTTTACAGGATGCTCTCCCGAAGAAATCTGCAACCCAAAATACCCTTTCACCATCCACGAAGAACACCATCGGTTCGCTACTGCTTTATGCATGCGCACGATACAAACTGATACTCGAAACTACCTACGTTGGATGGTGATATAAGCTGTAAGCCGATACAAAAGGACCGGTGCGCGCTGGATGTGTATTAGAGTTACGAAGGTACCACCCACGATTACTTTTTACACGCGGTGGCATTTTATGTTACCGAGAGACAGCTTCTGTCGGGGGTGGGGGGGGGGGGAGGGGGACACTCGTCCTAGTAGCTAGTTTTGGATTCGATCCAAAGAAGGGCACCGATAATATCGTTTTAGTGACATAAAATACCCGCCATTATCGTACGAAATGAACTTCTGCTCGTATCCAAGCGGTATAATAAAGAGCTAGAGGAGTTTGGCAAGGTTCATTTTTTCCATCTCCTTTCTTCCTCACCGAACGACTTCTCCCACCATTGACAAAACTGTCCTCGTTTTCTCGACTGTCCTTAGAAAAGCATCGAACCGAGTCCATCGTCTGTTCGTCGCGTGTATGCTTCTTCCACTGGACTTCTCGAGTGGATGAAGGGGAAGTAAAACAGACAAAAGGGAAGGAATAGACGGAGATAGAGAAAGAAAGAAAGAGAGAGAGAGAGAAAGAGAGATAGGAAGACAGATAGACAGACAGAGAGAAAGCTAGAGCGAGAGCGAGAGAGAGAGAGAGAGAGAGAGAGAGAGAAGAAAAAGAAAAAGAAAAAGAGAGTAGAGCGCATGGAACGTCCACGTTGAACCAGAAATTCCCGACTCGTCGCAGAGCGGAAAATTGCAGAAAATGCGAAACTTCGCGGACGATAAGCGCTCGCTCGTACGAGTAACATACGTTCCACCGAGGGAAGCTCGTATCGTCGATGTTCGTCGGACGAGGAGTGTGTGTACTTCCCTCGCTCGGCCAAGCCGTTGCACTGGTGTGTACGTGCGCCTTCAGTGACGTAACGATGCAAACGCCGATGTGGACGGCCATGCGACAGCGCAGGTAACAAAATTCCACTGATTCGACGACTGAGAGAGTGGCAATCGTGGTCGGACGATCTGGTATTTGCATGCGAAATTATGGACGATGTGACGATGAATTCGAAAACCATCCCTTACGATCTAACTATTGCGTTTGATCCGTTGATCCCAGTTATTTCCTTTTCTTCTTCTTCTTTTTTTTTTTTTTCGTATGGTTTTTTCATCCTCTAATCGTCGATAAATCTCGTTTGCGACATGATCGACGTAGATCGATCGTTGCGTACATCATTTTTCGATGATATCGTATCGCGATTCTACTTCGGCTTCAGGCTCAATTGATTGTCGTTTAATTATTTCCTATAAATATTATATACTAGAAATATTATATTATACGTTGGACGCAATTTGTGAATATAATTATTAACGGTTAAATTGTAAGAAAATATTGTTACGATTTGTAAATATCGTCGAATTCAGCAAGACTAGTTACGTTACTGCGTACTCTCGCGTATAGAAACGAGACTTTTCGGTTTGGTATATAACGTCTCTCCACTGCCCCCCCCCCTCCCCTTTCTTCTCTGCCGCGTTCTCGAGAGTCTTTTTCCCCTTCTCGAACGCTCTCCCTTTTCCTATTCGAAACGTTTGCCAACGACTATTTATCGCGAGGGCTCGTTGCCGAAAAACGAAGAACACTTTGGAAGCGGTACTCACGTCGCCCGTTCGAATGAGACAGCTGGGATGACACTTTGAAACAGAGACGTACAGATTTAATCGGGGTCCGTCGAACTTGGAAACGAAATATGGCAGTACCGAAGTTACCTTGGTTTACGAGAGAATTTCTCTCTCTCTCTCTCTCTCTCTCTCTCTCTCTTTTTTTTTTTTTGAAAACATGTCGTTCCTGTCGTAAAGCTATCCCCGTTTAAATCGTTTTGCCGTTTTTTTAAATCGAATTTCCAATACATTCATTCCATCCATGAATTCCATTATGTATTCTACCGTGTATTTTCTACTTGTGTGTGAGTGTGTGTGTGTGTGTGTGTGAGTGAATATATGTATGTATGTATAGCTATATTTAAATCTACGTGCTAATTTTTAGAACTTCGAAAAAAACGGCAATAAATCCGAACCACGAATTTAGCGAAGTAAGCAGTCCAGGATGTCTCAAGAGTCCTAATCGAAAAGACGAGAGAGAGAGAGAGAGAGAGAGAGAGAGAGAGAGAGAGAGCAAAGAGAACATCCTTGAACTTTGACCGAGGTAAAATCTTGAGGCTTGCCCTGGTATAGTAAAGCGACGTCGTTGAATCTTCTCCTTTAGACCAATCGATCGGACAACAGGGAGGAACGACACCTCCGGTGTCCACGGTAATCCTCAGTAAATCTTCATGGTATATATACATACATACATACATACATACATATATATATATATATATATATATATATATATATATATATATCCCTCATGTAAACTGTGTCCGTCTCAATTCATAACAAAAACTTGTGAGAAATGCTAACAACGTGCAAGTTCATGCTTACGGATATATCGTCGTCGTATACGACGTCAAGAAAATTTTCTAATCATTATTTTTCAAAAGAAAATCCTCCATTATCCTCTCCATTTTATCAAGTATAATAAAATTCAACAAAGATTTTTCCCGAAGGAAATTTATCAATTTTTCTCTCCATCAAAACACCATATCAAAATTCAATGATTCCTTATCCGTATTACGATCAGAATCGAATGCCAATACGATAGACTAGGAAACCGACGTTAGAATAAAATCAGGGTGATCGTAAAGTGCGAAAGAATATTTTTCGGTCGGAATATAGACGGGAGGTCAAAGCTGGGGATCGCTTCTAGACTATCGAATTACGGTGTGTTCCGTGTCCGGCATAATCCTTGCCAAATCCTGCTAGTATATGTAGAACGTAAAAGGGGTCCCTGCGGTGCCGCGGTTCGAGAAGACAGAGAGATTGGAGTGAGAGAAAGCTAGAGCGAGAGAGAGGTAGAGAGACAGACAGATAGAGAGAGAGAGAGAGAGAGAGAGAGAGAGAGTGAGAGTGAGAGTGAGAGTGAGAGAGAGACAGATAAAGAGAAGAGGCGAACAGCTAGTAGCAGTAGGAGGGGGAGGGATGAAATTGACCACTGTCGTTGGCACTTGAGGACCGACCGGCAATTACGAGGTATCCCCATGGCCCATTGCCACTGTTGGATGCAGCTTGGCGTTGCTGGTTGGTCGGCCGGTTGTCTGCTCGAGGATATACATACCTCAGCATTGTTCCTACAGGGTTGCATCTCCAAGCCTGTAGAGAGAAAGAGAGAGGGGAGAGAGAGAAAGAGAGAGAAAGAGAGAGAGAGAGAGAGAGAGAGAGAGAGAGACAGAGAGAGAACATCAACATCCTCCTATCCACCTACTCTTTTCCCCTCATCTTCTCCTCTTCTTCTCTATACAAACACGGCCGGCCTCCTACGTCTGCTCTTCTAAATCACTACTA
The DNA here is from genome assembly GCA_918808275.2 of Dolichovespula sylvestris. NCBI lineage: Eukaryota > Metazoa > Arthropoda > Insecta > Hymenoptera > Vespidae > Dolichovespula > Dolichovespula sylvestris. The sequence goes on from OU964966.1 coordinate 5,999,390, forward strand.
TCTCATGGTTTAACTAACAATGCTCGCTGGCTCGCCCCTAGCTGTGGATCCTTTAGTCTGCTTATTATCTCCAAACTCGCTGCTTTATCTAGGCTAGGATGAAAACTTTTTCAACACTTTTGTGCAAGAACTCACACCACGGTACGCCTTCTATAATAACTTTGTTATTTTATTTTCTCAATCCTTTTCTCTCTTATAACTTATTCTTTTTCCCAAACACCCCACCACTTTTTCTTCTTCTTCTTCTTTTTTTTTTTTTTTTTTTTTTTTTGAACAAACTGACGAGGAGTAAATTGCAAAATCTGAAATATACTATAGGATGGGCGCATAGAGGTGGCTCTCTTTGATATCTTCGCCATGTGTGTTTGCCAAATTCAACGTTATTCGTGCTTTGTCCCATCTGTCTCTCTCTCTATCTCTCTCTCTCTCTCTCATCTTCTCTCTATTCCCTGTTTCCCTGTTTCCCTGTCTCTTGTGCTCTTCAACCGGGAAACTACATTGGCTCGCTCGATTTACGCACACGGTTTAATCAATGTGTTTCGATCTACCCGACGGAATATTTAGCGGGCTCGATTCATGTTTAATGGTACGGACTATTCTCGAGATAAACGATCGGTCCTGTAACGACGGAGCTCACCAGAAAATTCATCTAAATCCTTCGATCGAACGTAATTATCGTATCCTGTTTTCGACATTGAACTCTCGGCCTTTTCTTCGATTTCTTTCTTCTTTCGATTACTCGACGAAATTGAATCAGCAACACGGATGTCGAGAAATCTCAATATCCTGAAGAAAGATACAAGGAGTCGAGGGTAATGGAAGAATATCGTCGAGTGTCTCCGTATCGACAAACGATAAATTAAAGGATAAAACGCTTATATTCGTCGGATGCAAAGGATTTAGAAAGGTCGTGAGCTCGTCGCGATATCGAAGGCCAAATGTATTCTTTTTTTCTCTTTTTACTTTTTCTATTTTTTTCTTTCTCTTTTCCCTCCTACAATTTACAATTCTGCAAAATCGTATAGACAGTTTTTCCTTCCTAGTGAGATCTCTTTAGGAAATACGTTGTAAAGTACGCTTAACAATTTGTCGCGATATTCAAATAAGCCATTTTAAAGAAAGCCACATGAAAAAGTTGTTTGGTATTTCTAAGATGTATCTACTTACAGCATGCATACCTAACCCCATAGAACAGCAAAGCTCGCGCTTGTTTGGAGTACAACGAACGTTGTGACCGTATCTCATATAATCCATGTACGTTCTCACTCTCCGTTATTCTAACACACACGCGCGCGCGTCCACACACACACACACACACACACACACACACACACACACACATATTTTCTCTCTTTCTCTTTCCCGTGGCTCTTTCATTGTCGAAGCGTAGCTTATTTTTGCCGTGGATTCCTCGTGCGAATGCGACTGTTTACCGGCTCGCGTGATTTATGACCGTCGGCTTGAACTTGCCGTGGTAAGCTTTTACGCTTCTCCCCGTTGAAAAAAACTGAATGTAGAAGGCTTTCGCAATATATTACGGTGTGTCATGGCTCATTCCAATTTCGTGAACTCCGTATCTCTGACGACGACGACGACGACGACGACGACGACGACGACGGGGACTATCGTTCTAATGCAGGATTAAGAAGAAATACTTTTCATCACTAAAGAAAATCGTTCCGTTCGAAAGATATAAGTTTAACATTTAAGGACCATGTCATTTCAGTATAATTTTGATTGATGACAATAGATTAAAAATAAATGCGAATAAACTTATCGTATGATAATTGTCCAAGAATTATTATGCTCATACATGTACCTACTTTATATTAATTTTATTTTTTGTAAGATAGGAAAAAGAAAATGTAACCATGTAGGATGGTTAAATTGAATGAATTCTTGAAATTAATGTTGTCAGGTTAAAGCTTCTTCCCTTTGTGTAATATTCTAGATAGCGGCGTTGTAAGAGAGCGCTCCTACTCGTTGGTTCTGAGCTTTACCAGTGAAATGTTAACGATACGAAAAGGACAAGAAAGATAAGAGACATAAGTTAATACGATGTAATGGTTAGAATAACTGTTATACGGAAGTCTCGTTGCGGTCAGGTGAAGACAGACACGTACATACAATAAGATTATCCGCTTATCCGAATGTCCAGCTCCCAGCAGACAGAAGCCGACGATGGACTGCCTTCGAGTGTTCGCTACAGGTGTGTTATCTGCATCTGCTGCATCTAAACAGCGTAAGCCGACAGTACCTCTAAGTTGCAAATGCAATTTCACCGAGTTGAGCCACTCGTTCGCGCTCGGTTAACACCATCAAATTTTGTCAATGTTATCCGTTTTGTCACGGTCATATAGTAAGAGTGCCGCTTTTAGCGTGGCTATTATCGAAATATCGATTTTCGATGGAAAAATTTCATCGAAATTCGCTATATTTCATAATAGAAATCTTTACGAATTTTTGATCGTATAATAATAATAATAATAATAATAATAATAATAATAATAATAATAATAATAATAATAATAACAACAGCAACAACAACAGCAATATTAATAGGAAAAAAAGCAAACGAGAAAAAGAAAAAAACACATTACCTTCGAGAGAACGGAAAAAATAAAAAAATAAAACTATTTCGTAGGCGAAGTAAAATCATAACTATGTAAAAGGAAATAATGTAATTATAAGATGATATAGAAAACTAGTCTTTCATTTCTCGGGTAAAATTGAAAAGACGAACGGTCTGAATAGTCTTTGTATCGAGTCATAGAAATCGGAAGTCACAGCGGGGCCACTTCCAAAGTCTTGTAAACTTCGTAGTCTCGTAATGGCACTCGGGTTAGGTCGCGCATTCGTAAGATTTCAAGTTGGCGATATTACTGGTAATTTTAATTACTCAACGGAGACTATCGGGAGAGAAGATGAAAGCACGTGGCGAATAAAACATAGAAATGCAAAGTGGAAACTTTATTCCGCTGGGAGAGAAAAGGATGGATGGTTAGAGGTGACCTCGTACGATACTACTAAGAGAGAGAAAGAGAGAGAGAGAGAGAGAGAGAGAGAGAGAGAGAGAGAGAGAGAGAGAGAGAGAGAGAGTTCAATTAAAGGCAACGCAGCGTTATCTAGGTGCAAGCAACGCGAATGTACTGGATGTTACGAAAGGTTCTCTTATTTTTCAGTAGCCAACAGTCGGACATTATTTTCAGCGTTACGCACCGTTGCCTCCGTCCATTATTCGAACTTTCCAAAGACTACTGTCGCTTTTTCGCACGAGTACACGTGGAAATTGTACCGGAGAAAATGCGAATTTGAAAAAAAAAAAAAAAAAAAGAATGAAAGATTCGTCGGAATACGAGGATAATAACGACCGGCCGACGATTTATAAATGTCGCTTTATTATTTTTCTCCTATGTCCCACTGTATTCTCTTTCATTTCTCAATTTATGCTTTTGAACGTTCCTTCCTTGGAAATATTTCTTTCTTTCTTTTTTTTTTTTTTTGGTCGTACAAGAAGAAGATCGATTATATCGCGAGATTAAGCTTGAGAAAATCGATATTAAAGAATTGCTCGTTGAAATGGCATGGAGGGAAAGGTGGATTTGAAGTAATACTTAGGTGGGATATATATCTCGTTAGGAGGTTCATGTTGTTTCAACCAGAATACGTGGAACGTATGTTAATGTTAGAATTTCTTACGAGCGTGGTATATTTCTGGAGTAGACATTGGTACGGTGTTTTCGCAAAAACACGCTCGTTAGTTTTCGCATGTTGCGTAACGTAGTGTTAAGCTCGCATAAAGGACGCATAAGTCAGGAAGAAGTAACGACCGACTTGCCTTTTTGCAGGTTTCGCCAGAATAAACCCGTCCGTAGGTATTCGCGCGAACGGTGCGAGAGCAAACGCGTTTTCTTTTTCTTCCTTTCTTTCTTTTCCTCTGCCGACAAAAACTTCTTTTCTTTTTTTACTTATTTTTATTTTTTACGCAAGTTCTTAACGTAAGAACATTGTGAGAAAATACACGCGAACTTTGTTTCTCGGACGTAATATAAAAATTAATTTTACAATTTTTCACGAAATTATTAAATTTTGATTTACATTTATTATCGAGATAGTTAATAACGTTTTTAAGTAAATGTTTAATCAGCCATCACGGTTGTACGAATTCTTATTTAAATTAATACAAATTAACAGTCATTTGTAAAAATTGATCTTCTTTATAGAAAAAAAAAAAAAAAAAAAAAAGAAAAAAAAAACAAGGAAAAGAAAATATTCTTAAAAACGATACTCCATTTCGGACAACTTATAATAAACGATTTCGTGGCATAAAACAAAGCTTCTCGTAAGGTTTCGAATCGGGTCAACGTCCTGGAAACGTTCGTTCTTAGGCTTAAGGCGCAACCGTGATTTACGAGAGGAGAAATGCCAGGCGGCCGGTTTGGACAGAAGGACATAAATTACTGAAGCTTTAATCGTTGGGATTAATTACAATCTTAGTGAGAGCCTTTACGCGTTATTCCTGTCATCGAACGGTAACTCTCCTCTTTAGTAAGCTTAAGAAAAAGAAGCTATTATAGATATTGCCAGGTCGAATAACGACTTGATTCCACGAAATAATCGTGTATCTATGATATATAGACAAACGACATTTCGCGAATCTATAAAATGACAATTTTTCGTATAGGGATCGGGTACAATTCGAAAACCGATGAGAATAAGTTCGAAAAAAGAAAAAAAGAAACAAGAGGATAGATAAGGGAAAGAAGGATAAAAAGAAAAGGTGGGGGGAGGGAGGGAGGGACGAACGATATTTCTCAGATGGTCTGTCGAGGAAATAGGATCTTGAGAGAAGAATGCAGATCAGGGTAGAAAAAGTGCAGGCTCTGTTTCCGGTCCGTATCCGTACGAGTCAGTGAGCTCTCGATCGTATTTCACGTGGAAACGAAGCGAAGATTCTCCTTCTCCTTCTTCACTTCACTTTCGCCATCCACCGTGCAGTTTGCGAAAGCCCCGCGCGCAAAGGATTCGCTTACCGCGAGGAAACGATTTCATTTTTCCTCCGGCTGGGATCGTTTTCAATCGTTCGTTCCCTTTAGCAGTCAATTTTCTCGGATAATCCGGTGCCGATTTTCTACTCGCTCGACCATTTCCTCACCCTTTTATGTTTTTCTCTCTCTCTTCATTTTACTCCTTCTTCTACTTTTTCATTCTTATTATTATCTACCTATTTCTCTCTCTCTCTCTCTCTATCTCTCTCTCTCTCTCTATCTCTATCTATCTATTATCAAGTAATTTGTAGCTCGACACACAAGTAAAGCAATATCTCAGCCGAAACCAAAATCCGTATTGTAGTCCCATTTAAGTACTCATTGGTACACCTGAATTCCAAGAGCCGTTGAATCGTAAACTCAATCAAGAGCACAAGACGTTAATTAATTAATTGCAAGAACGATTTGACACCTGTTAGAACATCGTCGCCACTACCGTCGTCGTCGTCGTCGTCTTCGTCTTCGTCGTCGTCATCGTCTGATATGCCGTTATCGCTTAATGGATTAACCATCAATATCCGTGTGTCTCTTCGATCCATCCCAATCACTTATCATCTTTCTCGATAGAGACCGATTGACGTTCTTGATAAATTTCGAATTATCTTTACGCAAATTCCTTTAATTTTCCTGTTCATTTATATTGATATACTTTCAATAGAATAATATATATCTCGACATTAATATTAATATACGATTAATAAAAATATTAATATAATTTAATCTACATGAAATATAAATTTATGTATTCATTGATTTAAATTTAATAAATATCGATTTAATATCAATTTTTATATCGCATGAGTCGACAATAAAGAAAATAGAGAAGTGAGAAAAGTATTTGGTTTAAGGAGCGAATTTTTGTATTACAACAAAAAAATGTGGACGATATCATCCCTTCATCTCTTTCTCCCTCCCTTCCTCCCTCCCTCCCCCCTCTCTCTCTTTCTCTCTCTCTCTCTTCTCCGATTGCAAAATCGTTTCCGGAACGGCACGCCGGATTCGGGTTAATATTCTTCGGATTTACAGTCACACATAGACGGAATAAAATAGAAAGGAATTGGATCATGTAATTTGAAATTCCGTTATAGAGATTTTTGCCTAGCTAGGTCCCCTCGAGTTTTTGTATTTCATATAAAATTATCAAATTTTCTTTCGATTAGACATATCGATACTTATAGAAAGAGAGAGAGAGAGAGAGAGAGAAGAGAAAGCATCGATAACAATCGTTAACAGACAGAATTCAGGCAGAATCGATCGCCTGTGGTTCACGTGGCTTGAACGATAATGGGACGTATGTTAAAAATAGCCCGACATTGAAAGCGTTAATAAATACGAAAATGAATTTGAATCTATTGCAATTAATCGTTATCTCTCATCGAACGTGACGGTATACCATCGTTCAACATCGTTACTCATCAAATCGTTCCCACTTATTAAGTGGAACCTCGTTGAAGTATATCCTCCCCCCATCTTAGAAGTATATTCACGAATTTGTCATCGATCGATCTCGAATCTTTATCAAAGTCGACATCATATTACATTTATGAGTTCAATTCTCGATAAGTCCTCTCTAAGAATGTGAAATACTGTTTGACAATGACATATTTTTCTTTTCCCATATTGTAGAATGTAAAAATTGGGAGATCAATTTAAAACCGACGAATGCGAAAAGTTCAAAGGTCGAGAAAAGAAGACGTTCTCGAATCGCGTTCGAGTTGGCGGTGGCGGTGGCAATAGCAGTAGCAGTAGTAGAGCTCGACGTAGTATAAATTACGAATATAAATTGTTCGAAGTATCTCGGGAAGGCGTTGGTTATCGTTGAGAGAAAGGTCTCGGATTACGGACGACATACGTTTTCATCGGCTTGCCTCGTCAGGAACAAATAAGAAGGATCCCCGTAGTGGTCGGTTCGAGTCAAACTAGGTTTACTGTGCCGGTAAAAGCCTGATGGATAAGACTACTCCGAGTGCCATCATAGATCAGGGACTCGGATAAAACCTTCGTCTTGGAAGCTTTAAGACCATCGTACCTCTCTCTCACCGTTCGTGAAAGAGAGAACGACCAGGCGAATCTTTTGAAACCTATTCGAGCAACTTTCATAGAATCTCTACGAGAGAGAGAGAGAGAGAGAGAGAGAGAGAGAGAGAGAGAGAGAGAGAGAGAGTCTTTCATTACGTTTTTGAATTCAACAAGAAGGAGCCATCATCTACTTTCAGACTTTTGCAGAAATCTTTACGATAAAATATCATGGGACGGTGGGGGAGGGGTTGAAGGGGGGAAATGGCACTCGAGCAAATTTTTTTACCGAATGACAACGACCAGAGAAGCAATTTCGTATTGTAAAGCGTGCAACTTCTTTCTCCCCCGCCCCCTTTTTTTTTCCACTTTCGTTTGTCACCTTTGCTCAATTCGTATAAAAATTCGCCTTCGATTCGAGCGAGAAGGATTAATTTTCTTCTTTTTTTCTTTTTTATATTACTTCGAAATACCATTAATTTGTCGACGATATTATGTAAAATAATTATCGTATGTAGTTCGAGACGTGCCATACATATTTATAAGAGTCACTTGTATCTTCGAATATAATTACGACACGATATTCCCCGCTTGCATAAATGTATTTACGTAAGTGTACTTGTGGTTTGTATAAACATGTTCAAATATATAATATCGCTTTCTATTTTATCGTACAATATATACCAATTAACGGAATTCAATTTATTTCAAATTATTTGAAACAATTTAAATTGGACTCTTGATGTGAAATGATTATCCTATCGAGATATCGATCGGACGGATCTCGTTGAGAGCAAACTCGATCGATGTAAAATTAAAAAGAACAAAAAAAAAGTGTGCTTTACCATCAATCAGGCAATTTTGTTATTTTCAAGAGAAATTATTCTTGTTTTTTTTTTTTTTTTTTTTTTTTCTTTATTTCCTTACAACTTAGAAACAAAATAGCGAGCACATTTTCACTGTTAGTATCGTCCGGAAATTGTTTTCGTTTCGTCGCGTTCGTACAGATATCCAATTTATCTAATTTTATGTAACACGTTGGCATATACGCATGAACTGTATCCTAAATTCGTGAGTGACGTATAGAATGAGAGGACACGCGTGAGCGCGAGCGCGTGCAACACTTCACAATACACACATTTAATTATTGGTGCTTTCGCTCGTCAAACTTCGACCACGAGCAATGAAACGTTAAGTGCGTCGAATATTCAACCGAGCGTGATTTTCACTGGCAACAGTGCGAATGCTATTAATTGTCAGGATTGATTGGCGATGGACCACCAACGGCACGTCACATGTTCGAAGTGATATCGATTTTCCTACTGGTAACGAGCGAATGTTGTCGCTATTTTTGAGCGGACCGATGGGGGACCTGCCCTTATTAATTCCAGGTTCGCTAATACACTCGCCTAAAAATTAATAAATACAGTTTTTCGCGATAATCGTGTGAAAATGGAACCCGTATGATGGGGAGTAATGATCTAAAGAAAAAAAAAAAAAAAGAAAAAAAATAGAGGTAAAAGATAGAGATAAATAAACGTCGGACGAATTTTAAACGATCGAAAAAAAAATGACATTTAACAAAAACCACCAGATAGGTACGGAAAATGTTCGCTCCGTTACTTTTACTGTAATAAGTGGGTGATACGGAAAGAACAAATAAATAAGTCAAAAGAAGAAAATCTAATTTTACCTCGGAAGAAAAAAAAAAAACCAAAGAAAAGAACATTTTCCTTCTCGACGTCAAACCCTTCTTGAATATCTCAGGGCCATCGAATAATTCAACATGACGAATTTTTTCACTTATCTTTATAAAGTTCGGCCAAAAGGAAAAAATCAATCGATTCGAAAGAGAGGTTGCGTGTTAGAACGAAAGTCAAATGAGACCATCACGAATTTTGCTGTCACGGAAAAAAATCCATCAGGGGCGGAATCCTCAATTACACGAGGGAGGGAGGGGGGGGGGAGGAAAGATGGTGGGGAGGGAGAGCACGATAATACGGTCTAGTTATCGTAGAGTGTGATTTACGACGCCATTATACTAAAACGGATCGGTTCACCGGTATCCAGTGCGACGTTATCATCATAAAGTAGCAATAAAAATTTATTGGCACGCCTTTCCCTAGAGATTCTGCGTCGTGCCAGTGAAGGCGGATGCGAAGGTGGCTACGGAAGGTGTTATGGGATTTGAAGGAGCACATCTCTTCGGGTAGAAGCCGATGCAAAATGATAACTTTTAAGTCCCACTCTTGCACGTGACATACAAATCCCCCCTCTCCCCCGCCGCCCTCTCACTGTCTCATCCACCCTTCTCTCTCTCTCTCTCTCTCTCTTTCTCTATCGTATACTTCGACATCAAGAATTGACAATGCATCCAACAACGTTTTACACGTAAAGAATTTTATATCGATGGAGGGAGAGGAGAGGAGGAGGGGGTGGGGGCGGGGAGGATACGGAAAATTGAAATTACAATTGAAAGAGCTCACTCTCCGATTCCCGTAAATGAAATCGAATATTCTAACATATTTCACGTTTATCCATTGCGATAAGCGAGTCCAATAGCGACAGGATTCTTTCATTATTGAATTTCATTATTTTCATTATTGATGGCGAAATAACTGTTATTTTTATGCTACGCTGCGATTTCTCTCTCTCTCTCTCTCTCTCTCTCTCTCTTTTTTTATTATTATTCTATTGCCATTGAGAGCTTCGTTCTACGATTCACCTCCCGATGAATATTGATCGGTAGTTGAATAATCCTCTGATCGAAACGATGATTCTTCGAATTTATTTCTGTATTTCCCAACCTACTGATATATGTAGTACGTACTTATATATATATATATATATATATATATATATATATATATATATACACACACGCATATATATGTACGTATAACGAATAAATTATTTTCCAACGAAACAGATACCGACATGTACCTACGTAAATCGAAACTCTAAACGTACAGCGTAATTTCTTGGTTCGTGTAGTCGGTCTCATCGTTTCGTTGGAAAACGCTATCTTCTTCTCTCTCTCTCTCTCTCTCTCTCTCTCTCTCTCGTACCTCCGACGAATCATCAAAAGGCTTAAAATCACACTCGAACGAATCCCGTTGCTTAATGAAATCGTTGGGAAACAGGCGGAACGTTAATGTGAAACGATCCAAACGTCCAAATCCTATCCTTGGTTATCTTCGTTACTTACCTCTTCTCTCTCTCTCTCTCTCTCTCTCTCTCTCTCTCTCCTTCTCTTCCTCCTTCTCTCAGTCTCTGCCTATATCTCTGTCTCTATCTCTGTCTTCCTCTCATTCGTCTCGCGAGCTCGGTAATTAGCAACCACGAATGAGAATTTGTAGCAGAAACACGAGTATATATTTCTCTCTTCTTCTTTTACAAATTGTAGATAGAAGGGACAAGAGAGTCAGAGCGTTAAATTCGAATGTAAAACTCGTAATTAGCGTGAAAGAAGAAGAAAAAAAGAAAGAAAGAAAGAAATAAAGGAAGGAAGAAAGAAAGAAAGAAGAAGAAAAAAACGAGCGGAAAATAAAAAGAGAAAAGGAAAAAGGGAGTAGGAGGATTTTAGAAAGAATGAGAAGCCGAAGTACGAGATAAACGAGGGAAAGTTTTAAGGGAGAATCAAAGTTCATTGGATCGACTTGTGTGCCAGCGTGGAACGAGGCGGGTCCGCTGACCGGACCACTTGTGTCACTTTGAATTAGTCCAGTAGGACGAGCTAACTTTGCCCACGTTTACAACACTCCCAACGTTATCCATTTCTATGAGTCTGTTTGATCATTTAATGAAACAAATTCAGGTGGACCCAACAGAACGTACTGTTTTCTCTCGGCCGTTCGTATCCATCGACGTTGACGAATTTTATTCATCGATGTCACTGATTGTCTCTGTTCCGCTGCGACCTCGGTGCTGGCGACGCTTTCGAACGAATCAATTTCCAATTCATTTTTTCATGAATATTTTCTAAAGAATCAATGAATGGCCAATGATTTTTATTTCGAAAAATGAAAGAATGCTTCAATAGAATCGTAATTAGTTGTTAATTATTGAAAGAATACATGATCAAATAATACAAAGCGTAACGCACGAATTGCCTTGGCGTTTAAATCCGTTATAGGCACGTTCGTATGTGTGTATCTACTAACTAAAATAACGTAAATAGCAATTATCGTTAATCAACGTTATTATATTCCATATTTATCATCAAATTTATATATATTTGTATTATGATGCGTTACTAGAATCATTTTAGCAAAATGATATTACAAAGCGTTACGAGTAAATAAACCGCTAATGTAATTAGAAAGATAACAAATAATCGACAGGCGGATATTTCGATGAGGGAATATATATCAGATTAATTGGAGTTCACAAATGACTAAATATTCTATTATAACAACGATTCTCCTATTAAGACGGAAAAAAAATGTTTTGTTTAATAAACCATATATGCATATTTTGCAATAAAGTTAAAGCCCGTGTTTGCCGGTACGAGGTTGAATGGACTTTATGTCGAAACGATTCCATGTGTACCAATTTGGACATCCCTCCCTTCAGCATCGAGAGCCAAACGTCCTGTGCACGAGAACAGCATTTCGTGCCAGCTGCTGTTCGAATGTTCGTAATCACGGAACAGTAAAGCTCGGGAGCGTACGGTTGGCCAATCTTTTTAATGCACTTTGAATTACGATATCGTCGTTTAAGAGTGCGATCGCGGATTTAGCAATTTTTTTTTTTGCAAGAGCGCACTATATTTGATAGCCGTCGCGTTTCGCCAATCAGTCTTTTTCGAAAGGGTAGGAGGGAGAAATAGAGGAGGGGGCGGGGGGAAGCAGAGACCAGCGAATGCTCGATCCATGAAAAAAAAAAGAATGATATTTTCCGTGATATAAAATTGAACACGTAGAGTCAAGAATTCAAACGAGAATATTTGAAAGTACTTTTTTTTTTTAATCGTTTACAAACGAACGATATTAATTATTAAAGAAAATGAATTCTTCGAAGATTACAAATTTTTATACCCGCGAGAATAAGTAACATCGTATATTATTTATTTTAACAATATACGGCAACGATCGACCCGAGAGATACAGGTGTTAGAAAAAAAAAAAAAAAAAAAAAAAAAAAAAAGATGAAGAATAAAAAAGAGAAAAGAAGAAAAGGAAAAAAAAAAATTTACACCCGCAGCTATTTCGAGGACAGAAAAATATTGCCAAACTTTAACACGTAAAACGTCACGAACCGAATGGACCGCGTTTGAAAATTTCGATTTTCGAGTTCGCGCCTCCCCGACCTCTCCTCCCGCCCATCCCCTTCGTTCGTCGTTCGAACGTTTCGTATCGTAGAAATCACGAGCGAGGCGGAGCTGGCGGACGAACGAAAACGGCTTTGGAACGTCGGAAACGAGCGGGGCGAAACAATGGGCAATCTCGCGACGGTGGTCAGGAATTACGGTGTGGCTCCCCGCGGCACCACCACCATCGCCACCACCACTACCAATGCTACAACCAATGCTACAAGTACTGCTGCTACTACTACTACTACTGCTACTGCTGCTGCTGCTGCTGCTGCTGCTGCTGCTGCTGCTGCTGCTGCTGCTGATGCTGCTACTGTTGCTGGCCGTATTGCTACGGTCACATCCAACCATATCCATCCACCCCTCTCCCGTCCACCCCTGCAGATCTAACACACGAGAATCGTTCGCCGTTTTCAACGTTGAACGTCAACGAGGAGCTATTTGCTCTGAGAATTACACAGAACGAACCTTCCTCGTGGTTATTGCGATGCAGAGTATCCGACGAAGTCGGTCGACGATTTCACGACACAGCCGTGCACCAACGCGCCCGAACACATGGTCAACCCTGTGAGCAATTAATATGCACAGGATGACTATGAGTTGCTGTTCAGTATGCGGGACATCATCGCCTCTATGATAGTATGATTGTCGGGACCACTCGTGGCTCGATTCAACGGCTAGCATTCCCCTCCACGTTTTCATCCTCCACGCTGACACCCCCCACTTCTAAACCATCCACCCTCCTATCCATCCTCCCTCCCTCCCTCTCTCTCTCTCTCTCTCTCTCTCTCTCTTTCTCTGTATACCTGTCTCTCTATCGCTTTTCCACTAACAGCAATGGCAGTCAAATCCATCCGACTAATCCCCAAAGGAACCCCACGTGCCACCACCCTTATCAGTATTCAATGCCCCTAAACTGCTTTTTGACACGGCCAGGTACCCGAGAATTCCATTTTATAACTCGATTCTGAACTCGCCGTAGCGTAAACCCGGCCTTTCTCCTTCTACTCTTTATACTCTTACTCTTCCACTTTCTCGACCTTCTTCTACAAGGCAATAATCGTTCTCCTTTCGTGGTAATTACTGAATATTTATACGAGCACGGCGGTTATTAAATTCCAAAGGAGAACTTCCTTTCTGTCATCAACGAACTGAATTATGTATCAGATCGTGGTACGATTTTTTTTTTAGAGTACCAAAATTAGGATAGATAGACGAAAACGTTAAGTGTCTTCTTCTTCTTCTGTTTGTGTTTTTTTTTTTGTTTTTCTTTTGTTCTTTTTCTTTTTTTTTTTTTTTTCATTCCGAAGTGTGAAAAACACGAGACCGATGTCACGCTCGAAATTCTATTTGTCACCATTTTGACTTTTTACTCTGATTCTTTTTTTTTTCTCCTTTCCTTTACAATGTTATCACCGAAATCGATCGCGCAACTGTCACGAAATTTATCGACAGTATTCGACAGTTTTTCACGCGCCTCTTCTTTTCGAGCACGATGGTGCAATAAATGTAATAGATGTACGTGTTTAATCTTTTTTTTTTTTCTATTACGAAAAGGAAAAAAAAAAAAGGAAAAGAAAGAGTCGTTTCATTTTCGAAAAGCCTGACAGATTACGATATTTCGATGAATTTACCGAATGTCTTCTTACATTTTTATTTGTCTTCTCACATTGCGCGTGGTTTGCCGTGAATTCCATTGGATTTTCTTGCTCCTTGCTCGAATAAAGAAAATATTATGTCGCAACAAATGTACGCGGCGTTCCATCGCTTCCATGATACGGCTCTAGACCTTTAAGAGAATGAAAAAAATAAGAGGAAAAAAAAACAGAAAGAAGAAGGAAAAGAAGAGGAAGAGGAAGAGGAAGAGGAAGACGAAGAAGAAGAAAAAAAAAAGGAAGAGCTTAAAGCTTTCGAACGAAGCTGGAGCGCTTGAATTTATCTGGAAAGTTTTGCAAAACAGGCACTCCCGATAAATCATATTATTCCCTCTTTTTTTTTCTCTCTCTTTCTTCCTCCTGACAATAGCCACCGCTGACTTGACTCTTCTCGTCAGACCATTATACATAACCGTGTAACTTCAAGTATCCCTGCTTTCTCTCTTTCGGATGGATGAAAAATATCACCGCTAAGAAAAACTTCCGACGTATTGTCTTTCGTAAGCTTGACATATAGAGCGATTACTTGCCTTTCGATATGTCAAGGAGACGGAATTGATCTTTTACTGACATTATGAAGAAACTTTTTGTTGCTCTCTTGAGCTTCAATGGAACGAAAAGAAAGAAATGTTCGCGGTGCTCGAAATGTTCTCACACGCACGCACTTACCCACACATTTAGAAAACGTTATGATTCGCGTAGAATTTCGGACGACGATAAATATTTAACGCGACGTTAATTGCACTTTTTTTCCCTCACACGGACACTTCCTAGCTGACGTGTCTATAAAATAAAGACAAAACAAAAGCAACCCTTTCAATTTCGTTGACTCTTTAAAGATAATAATTCTTCTTTTCCTTTTTTTTTTGTTCCTTTCCTTTCCTTTGCGTTCGAGCGAAAATCGTTGTTCGTAAAACAATTTGATTTAATTACCGTGAATTTCGCGAGTAACCATAGATATTTCTTTCTTATATGAATTATTTAATTTTACTATTTAAAATTCGAGTGAAATGGGAAGTCGGCCGAATTTCTATGTAGCAGTGGCTTAATTCATTTAAATGCTCTATCGAACCGAATAGGCAACGCGGAGAATGGCGGCCAGTGAGCCGAGCCATTTATCCCGCAGACCACGATGAACCATTCCGTGCAACCCCATGGGTTCCAACCACTGACGGTACCATCGGGTATGCCGATCGTCCAACCTCCACCAACCACGGCTTCTTTTAGCCAACACGCTGTATCCTACAAAATGCATGATATTAAAATGACGATTTGTAAAAGAGAAACGATCGTTTCTGCGTATAAAATGAAAATTTAGATAAAACGAATTAAAATGACCTCGACTGGAATTTATTCGATCTCGCTTTACTTTGATTTATTTTTCTCTTTCCTTTTTTTTTTTCTATTCTCTTTTATTTTTTTTTTTTTGACGACTATTTTTGACTAATTGAGAAAATTACCATTTTGAGATAGAGCTATCGCACAAATTTTCGTTGGACGATATTGAAAAGTTAACGTACGTTAGACGAATAATATTACATTTGTTACGAGATGAAAAATTACGTATTAGAAAAATCATTTCAATTTCACTTAGACCATGTCGTTCCCGTTAAATAATTAGATTAAATCAAATCGAACTGGTAGCGTTACGAAATGAATATTTCGAGAGAAAATATTGGACTATAATTGAATGAGCAAGAAATTACGCGATGGACTTTTTTAATCATACATCCTGTTGCTACGAAGAAATGACGAAAAAAAAAATAAATAAATAAATAAAACCCCGAAATAATCTTCTTGAAAAGTCGTTGTCCTTGTAGAGGCGTGGTACCTTTCAGTTCGGGCAAATGCGCGAGGAAATTAAAAATGAAGGACTTTCGGTTAGCGGTTAGAGGACGTAGCATCGACGTAGAGCTGACACTTTTCATCAGCAGTGACGTAAAACGAAACTATGTAAGAGTAACAAGGACACGGGAATGCAACTTCCGTGTACTTGAATCGATAGAAACTGTGATCGTTCCAACGCGATAAGTTCAATGTGACCTCGTTTCCGCTTTACTCTTTCTGAAATTCTTTTAATTTTCAAATAATCCAGACTTTACGGAAAGCCGATAAAACGTATCTACATCTTTTATGATCAATAAAAAACCGAACGTAAATGGAGAGACGACTGTACCGAGATTAAATCGGCTTCTCCTAAAAGCGTTCATGCGTTCTTCGTATGTTCACAATGATTTCCATTATTACGACGAATTTATGCGATAATCGTCTTAACTTTTTCGAATATAAACATGAATATACCGTGCAGACGATAAGCACCCTTTTATGAACAAATTCTATTCCCTACGTATCGCGACGTTATTGTTAAAAATATTACAACGATATTGTTATGATTATTTAATCGGATATATTTCGTGTCTTCGTGACGATACACATAAATATTTTCGTTATAATTATATAAACGAAAATTTATAACTTAAGAAATATTATTCGTTATCCACGTTAGACTTGAATTATTGAGAGTTTCGCAATGCTAGATTAGGATTTGTATTTTGTAGTTATCTACGAAATAATCACCTCGGAAAGCTAGCCTAACGATAATGACGAGGCAGAGCGTTAGATGAAGCAATTAAACTCGATAGAATGAAGTTACAGAGAACGGATATATCTACGGTGGACTGAGTCTTGAATCCTCAAAACGAGGCGGCAATCCAGCTGCTGTGACTAGATTTTCAAAGCGTTACGCGTTATACCGAAACCGCTAAACGTTGTCGCAGGAAGTTCGAGCATTGACGTTCTCAAATGAAAATCGCTTACGATAGGACGATTGCGTTTCGCGACTCGGTAACTCTCTCTTTCACATGAACATCTAACTCATTGGTTGTTTGAAAAAATTGTTAAAAACTCGATATCGACCCTTGTGTAAACCGAGCAGAGAGTTCAATCAAATTTTTATTTAAACAATATGAAGTATTGACATTCGATTCAAACTTTTTTGTTTGCCTAAATGAAAATAATACGTCTAGTATTTATAAAAATTGTGCAATTCAAAAAGTAATCTTTTTCTCCGATCTTCTTTACATTGTTCCAATGGAAATCTCATTTCTAAGTAAATAAATAAATGATAACAACGATGATATAAATAATAATATTGATGATGATGATGATGATGATGATGATGATGATAATAATAATAATAATAATAATAATAATAATAATAATAAATGATATAAATACGATGAGAGATCCGCGCGCGCGTTTGTGCACGTTCGATTAAAGAACTACAAAATTGATTGTACAAGAGATAAGCAGATATCTCTTGCCAATAGATATTTCATGGAAGCGTACCGGAATGCAATACAAATTAGATGAGAATACCAAGCGAATTCAGTCCCATCTAGTTGAATGCGATTAAATAAATAATTACCAATGATGATAGTCGTTTTTGGAATTTAAAGGAAGAAGCTTAGTTCTCGTGCAGGATCGAATTCCGATTAGTACTCTTGAATGTTTCACTATACAACCGGCAGCATGTTCGTTCGAGTACATGAACTCATTGTTACGTTACTCACACGGATTATACTCACCAAAACTAAAAAATAAAACAACGACGACGACAGGAAATAACATGAAAAAAGAAAATTCTCGAGTGAAATGATAAAAAAAAAATTTCAGATACAAACGTTATTTATCACTATTATTTTTATTATTATTATTATTATTATTATTATTATTATTATTATTATTATTATTAGTTAAAAATTATTTTTCAAAATAAATAAAAAAGTATTATTTCGATCGATGAATAATCGAAGGCAAAGTTAAAAGAGGTCATTTAAAAAAATTTTAATACATGGACGGTAAGACCGAATTTGTCCCTTGGGGATTCGTTGAAAACTCTCAAACGATTTTCAGCAAATCCAGATAGTTTTCTATTCCGTAAATCCGATAGCGCTACTTCTGACGATGGGGATAAATTGAAATTTAAAGGATACCAAGTACACGGCGAAGAGAAAAATATTTGCCGCTTAGGCTATAATCCATCGTCGTAACTTACGTTGAAGGAGGTAAAGCGGCTTGACCTATTTCCGGGAGGAAATAAGAGTGTGTTTTGGCGCGAAGAAGATAAAACCGTAAAAATCTTTGAGAACATTCGATTAAGCTGTCCGATCTTAACGGGACAAAAATATCACGGCGAATGATCGGATGTTACTTGAATCTAATATCTTTGAAAATAATGTAGAAGCACATAAAAGAAAAGGAACGAAAAAAAAAAAAAAGAAAAAAAAAGGAACGAAAAATTCGTATAACTTCCGCAATAAGGATAGCAACTATTACGACGACGAAGACGACGACGACGACGACGACGACGATAAATTTCATCGGTAGCGCTCGCTTTTAAATGAACGTGAAACGCTCGAAACTTGTTTATTAATCATTATGCAGAAAGCGTCCACGTGGATTAACAGTGAACGTGGGAGGGAGTAGATGCATTTTGCGGGTGCGGACTCTTCGATATTCAAATTCTACAAATTTAATGCACCGCAAAGTAGAAATATTACCAGCCTGAAGAGCTCGCGATGATCCATGCAAGCCGATTTCATAATCAATTCTGACAAAATTATTAATTTTCGTATTTCTAACCGATAGCCATGACTATCGTATATCGTTACATATTACCGTCGACATATAGATATAGATATATATAGTAACTGGCTACTAGAGAGAAGTGAATTTCTCTGATCGTTTCTCCTTCGCCACAAAATAAAATGTAGATTAAGATCGCTCAGATTATCCGTAATTATTATTAAATAATATTGATTATATGTCACGACGAAAATTTTGTAACAATCGTTAAAAAAAGGAAAAAAAAAAGAATTAAAAAGAAAAGAAGGAAAGAAACTTATCGGATAACAAGACGTAAATAATTTAATATGGCGAGTAAGGAAAGACACAAAGTATTAATAACGTGTTAAAAGAAATTTCGTTAAACCATTTAAATGGTATCCAGTAGAAAACTAGGAAACGATATAGTAAGCACGAAAGGATCACGTCAGTTCTAGAAAGGCTCAGGCGAAAAAGCGTGAACTATCGAGCCATCTACCATAACACGGAAAGTCTCGAGAATTTCAAGAATTTTCACCAACGTGATTCGACACCAATGGCGTCGCTCTTTAATAAAAGCTGAAGGTGAACATTCCTTTATCGATATCGAACGGTCGAAATAGTTCACGTACACTACCGTTTCATGATCGTGGCTACCAACCTCTTTGGTGGTGTACTATCGAACAAAAAGCCACCGACTTACCACCCCCCCCCCCACCCCCCCCCCCCCCCCCCCCAAACCCTGAGCATCGACGCATTAATAAGTTTTTAATGAGGGTGTGATCGGTTATGGCTTACTGCAAAAGTTATCGTAATTACTGGTGCGTGCGTTTGAGAGGAGTTTAATGAAAAGCAATATCGTTGGAAATTCGATAGACTACGGTCGGGGATATGAGAAAGACAGAAGGAAAAATGGCAGGGTGAGTACTTCGCGATCCAAGGGTGGAGAACGAGAAAAGAGAGAAAAATTAATTAAAGGCATCGCTTGAAAAGATTCGAGAGATCGATTTTGACTTTGTAAACGTGCTTCTTAATTAACACAAATACCTATCTTATATACGTAAATGCATACGTGTTTTTTTTTTCGTCGTTGCACAATCATCTTCTCGCTATAAAAATATCTCTTTATTCATCGGATCATCAAGATTATCCTTTTATCTTTTATTGTACGACCGTACTGAACGTTGTAAACCAAGAAATATATAGGCTGTGTTTCGAGATATGCCGGATCATGCGCGTGTTCCTGGACGGTTTTTACTCTTATCTACCTTTGTCTGTAGGCGTCTGTATGTCTATACGCAAAAATAATCTACGGTTTGGGTCTCGAGATTCGAAACCTGGATTCTGGCATTGCATGCGTTACGTTTTAAATCATTAAGCTCTATCCAACGCTTTCTAGATTTCATTCTTTCGTACCCTTTTATTATAATATCGCGCTCTGTAAATTCTACGTGTTCGAAGTTGTCATTCTTATCATAATTTTCATCGTTGGATTAGACGAACACTTTGAATTATTAATAATTCATTAACTGTTATATCATCATATATGAAAATATAATTTTGTATTATATATATATATCTTTAAAATATCACGAATCTCTAAATTCGGACAAAATGAAAGAATTGAAATTAGTACGGTTTTCGAGTTACACAAATGTAAAGACAATTGTTCAATAGATCGTCAAAAAGATAATTAACAATTTGTGGATTTGATTTATTGCGGAACGTAATAGAACGTTTCACAATATGTTCGTTGGATTTAATGAAGAATAATTTTCTTTCCCTCTTTTCAAATAAAATTGAAAAGCCTATTGAATAAAAGATAGTTCAAAGGTAAGTTCTTTAGTTAAAACGATGTCTAACGAACAAGTCATACTGTTCTCACGAATTCTAAGATCGTATTTCAAAGGTCTTGACCATAAGTACCTGTTTATTGATCGCGACCCTTAGTTGATCCTTACTGTAATTGCACTCTCTGCTTATTCCCCTTTACATTTACTGATCATCGTTCGCTAATATCCAATGATTCTCATCAAAAGAAATAAAAAATAAACTTTGAAATTATATCGAGTAACTTAAAAGATTTTACGATATCTCGTTTTAAACGCAAAACTTTAGATAAGATCATTAAAGGGGAAATCGATTCTCGTGAAGTATTGCAGCTAATTTCTAGAATTTATTTATTTTTTTTTCGAAAGACTAATTATATACCTCTCTTATTATTAATATTGCTTTCATTAATCTCTTTGATCCCTTTCTTTTCTTCTTTTTGTTTTCTTCATTTTGTCTACCTTCTTTTCGTTGAAAATTCGTGTTCCATATACCTATACCATATACGTACATACACATACACAGTACAGAGTATATGCTTTGTACGTGTACATCTAATCTGGTACGTGTATCAGATTTTCTTCGTACCTGTCGTTTGTGGATGAACCGAAAATCGAAATTTTATTCCTTCTCGTCGTCCTTAATAATTCAATTTTCCGAAGTTCGCAATAAACGGGCTCGCCTGTGAATCGTGGTTTTCTCGAATGTTCGATTTTTATAGGAAATCCAAATCCGTAGGATAAGTAAAAATCGTAAGCGAAAGCGAGAACGCGTACGTACATACATTGACACCGTCTCGGCGAAGTATCGAGTTCGTCTTTTCCCTCGCGAACGGCTCGTAAAAGAAATCGATTTCGATACCCTTCACCTTAGGAATGCGAGCCGAACGTTTTTTTTATTAGAATTTTTCAATACGAAACCGTATAGCTGTCCTTCGCTGTTTATTCGTTCTTTCTTCGAGAAAGGTTAGGGCGAAACAGCGATAAATGAAGTGTGCGTATACGAATGAGTAACTCGACTGAAATTTTACCTATCCCTTTCCAATCGTATTATTTACTTATTAGAATCTTATTGCCCATTCGACTTCGATATACCTTCGTAATAAATATTATACTACAAAAAAAAAAAAAAAAAAAAAAAACTAAAAAAAATGAATTGTATATTTATCGTGCTTGAATCGATTCTAATTATTTAAGAATTCAGCCTGATATAATATATAAAAAAAATGTTTACAATTTTACATCAATAAGATTAATAAAAATAATCTTTTATTTAGAAAAATTGGTTCCATTCGATAAGAATATATTGTTATAGATTAATGGATATTTTTTCTTTTCATATCGCACATTACCTATTGGTCGTTTCTCTCAATTCGATCATTCGAAAATTCATTTATCGAAAACGTTTTGTCTCCGCATTAATTCGGATAATCGACCGTCCCACTATATTTCCCTTGGCAAACTTTCACGACAACGAATATCCCGCTTGGAATTGCTTTCTCGTCTCGACTTCGTCTTAAATCGGGAATTAATTAAAGAGCACTCTCTCGTATAATCCTCCTCTTTATTAACAAAAGCGTACGGAGGCGAACGTACACGTGGAAATTTTATAATTTTCATAGATAACGATATGTAAAGTCTATGCGGGACGTTTCACAGTGAAACAGAAAATTAATTTACGTTCCACGAAAGAAAATGTCAATATATTATAATGCATGAAAGCGATGACGTTTGCCATTTTTACGTCGGACGTCCGACGTGCATTTTAATTACGTTAATGTCAGTAATTATTATGAGTATTTTAGTACACGGCCAAGGATGTCGTCCGTGGTATAGAAAACGAATTGATTATTTTTCCCAAGTAATAAATATTATTATTTTATTTTGTTTTATTATTTTTCTTATTTTTCTTTTTTTTTTCACGAACCAACGAAAATTCACGAGTAAAGGCGAACAGAGAAGAATGGATCGGTAAGGATTAAATGATAAATCACGTTGAAATCCCTTTACTCGACTCATTTCCACGAGATGTAAAATGGAACAGTTTTTTTCGCGAGAGACATCACAATTTCAGCGAAAAGTTTACGTCTAAAATTTATAACGTACGTTACGCGTAAAAACGTTGTAAAAACGTGACTGAAATCGTCACGGCGATTTACGAAAAATCGCGAGAGCGTTAAATGAGAGGAAGGAAGAAAAGAGAGAGAGAGAGAGAGAGGGAGAGAGAGAGAAAGAGAAAGAAAAAAAAGAAGGAAGAATTGAAAAAAGAAAACAAAAAACTAAGAGCGAAATTTCTTTTGGAAAATTGCTTTAAACGTCTTTTTCTTTATTCCTCGAAATGCGTACGAGCGAATTCTTTTCTAACAAATTTACCTATCTCAATCTTTCGTACAAGTTTTCACGGGATTCTCGGCAAATAAAAGATCGTCGGTTTTCCCTTGAGAGTAAAACAAAAAAAAGGAAGTCTCGCGTGCAATAAGCTCTATCTTGAAAATTAATAATTATTGTATGGAATGGAGGATAGATACGAGATTTGTATGAGATAACATAGCGAGAAGTTCATATCGATGAATGAATGGAACCACGCACGAGTAAATACTTAAAGGGAATTAAAAGCAAACGTGGCGGCAGTTACACGCCAGTGGGTACGCGATAATAAGCGAGAAGTGAACGTCGTAAGGCGAAGGAGGAGAAGAATGCGTATTAGCGACATATCTCGGATAATCGAGGCTACGGCATTCCGTATTTAAAGGCATTTTGCGTATTATAAGGATAGAACCTTCCTGTATTTCCTCTCTGACGACCTCTTTACTCTCTCTCTCTCTCTCTCTCCTTCTCATTTGATTCGTCTTTCCTTACAGCACGCATACACCGAACCATCCTAATCGCTTTATCGTTCTCATGGTATATAATCGGTCGTTGAAGAGGTACTTCCACTTTGACTTCCCCCGTCCCTTCCCACTACACCCTTGTCCTATTCTTCCTTACTCCTCCCTCCCACTCCTTCAGGAATATCCAGAAGATTCAAGAGCATCGAAGAATCATCGAAGTAAGGGTCGATTCTAGATCCAACCGGCCTTCTTTGCTCCCATCTTCTCCCCTTCCCTCTTTCTACCTATCTCTCTTACTCAGGCTCAGTATTCTCTTGGGAATATGCTCGGAATCCATGGTATTCTGAGTATTTCCACATCGAAAAGCTGGACGGCGGTGCGTCTGTCTTCGCCTTCATATCAGCAGTTGGCCAGCCTGCTGCATTTATACGCCCAATGATAAGACGGTTGAGAAAAGCGAGAACGGATGTTAAAGGAAAACAAAAAACGTTCGGTAATTGAAAGTTCCTTTCGATTTTTCGTTTTCTTTTCTTTTCTTTTCTTTTTTTTTTTTTACATTACTTCTTCTTTATTACGACATTTGTTTTTCGAGACATTAAACAAAGAATTCGACGACTCGAAATTCTACGAAGTATTCGATATACATAAGATTTAAAGTGTGTGTGTGTGTGTGTGTGTGTGTGTGTGTGTGTGTGTGTGTGTGATACACATGTATGTATGTATGTACATGTATATAAGGAGAGTATCCATTTGAGATTTTCCTTCGATTTAACTTCATCTACGGAGGTGTACATATACGTGTACGTACGTACGTATGTGTGAGTAGAAAATTCTAAAGAAGGGTAGGATCTCATTACAATGTATAGAAAAAAAAAAAAAAAACAAAACAAAAAAAAGGAACTATTGTTCCCGAAAAGATTTCGGTTTCTTTGTCGTACGCACGATTTTTCTATTTTATATGCCAAGAGAAAATAGCCTTTATTTCGTTACTAGACTTTCTGAAATACGAAAGCAATTTACATTTTTTCATTTTGCTCTTGTATCGAGAGAAATAACACTGGAACTTCTTTTTATGATCGGCCTCATCGGATTCTCAAATAGTGGTGGAACGAAGACACAATAACTTTTACATTTTCATACGTTTTCTCTTGCGATTCCTGGAGAATTTTGTGATTTGCATTTAAAACGTAGAAAGAAGAAGAGAGAGAGAGAGAGAGAGAGAGAGAGAGAGAGAGAGAAATGGATAAGAGAACGCTGAGGAAAGTTGCTCGGGAGTCATTGAAATTTCAAATAATTATGAAATTCGTTGCTAAAATGAAAATCGATACGTCGCATAATATCGGATGTTACGATCTTACGGGGCAATGAAGTGAAAAATGAAAGAAAAAAAAAAAAGAAGAGAAGAAGAAAGAAATAAGGATAGATAGAAAGAAAGGAAATTATCGATCGAAAAACAGTTTCTTTAGGGGGTTTCGATTCGAAATTCCAGAAATTCTACTCGTACAACTTCAATCGAGCAAAAGGGAGAATGAAAATTTGCTTTGCGCGATGGTATCTCGTTTTTAAAAGTCATTTATTTTTATTTCTTCTTGAAAATAAGAATCGTCGTAAGAATAAGTCGACGTAGGATTATTTATTCTTCCTGATTATTTCCCACAACCGGTGGTAACGCATACAAATGTTTTCTAGATATAATGACTTAAGATTGGATGGAACGATCAACGTGTTCTACTTAAAAGACTCTTTGACAAAAAAAAAAAAAAAGAGAGAGAAGAGAGAAAAAGAAAAAACACTAATTACGATTTTCTCATTTAGTTCTAAGATGGAAATTAAACGATGGGACGCCTTTTACGCCGTATACACCGACACAGTTTAACGTTTAACGTACACACACGTACGCAACTTCGAACATATTAAAAATAATGAAAGCCTCGGGTTAAACTCCTCAAATAAAGACCCATATTTCAAGTGCGCTGGCCCAAATTATTTTCCATAAACTTATTCTCGACCCTTTATATAAGTTTGAAATTCTATGTTCCCTAGCCTTTCCTTCCTCTGCTATCTCCCTTCTCACATTTGAGAAGAGAACTTTACCTCTCCCTTTAGGAGGAGTAAGAAGCCAACTTTTGGAATTCCGTCGACCGACCCCTCAAGTTTCGTGATACGCGCGCTCGCTTTAAGTCATAAATCCAAATGAGTATTCTATCTCACGTTGACCCCTACGTGAGATCACCGCTGTATGGGAGAGATAATACCGTTTGTACAGTAAACTCCTACGCAAAAGACCATCCTAACAATTCTACACGTATCATAGATTATAGATCGTACAAAGGCTCTTCAAAGTGCGATACCATATTTTTTTTTTCTTTTTCCATTTAAAATAAATTATTACATACTTACGAGATTATCGTTCAAAGTATTCATTTAAATTTCGATCCTTGAATTATTTACGATCCAACAAATCGTACGAATCTCGACGATGGGGAGAGAATTATAAATTTGAAATTTGAAATTATAAATTTAAATAAATCTAACCGACATTTGTGGAAATAGTGCAATTTGTTATCCGAAAGAGATATCGTCTTGAAATCCCGTGGAAGAGTTCAAATAAAGGGTTATAATCGGGGTTATTACTTTCACAATGAATTTTCAGAAAGATCACTGCGATTATAAAGAAGAAGAGCGGATTCATCGGCTAAGAATAAGAATAAGAATAAGAACAAAAGAATAAAAGAATAAAAGAATAATCGTATTCTATTACAAGACATAAGACAAGAGGAATCATTCCCAGTAAAAGGATGCCATTTCTTAACGTGGAACGAGATTTTTATAGAAGCTCATCTTCCCTGAATGATACGCACTAGATAAAAACTTTCCATCACGATGCACGAATAAAAGTCGATAACTCGCGTAACTCGAAATTGATTCGATCTTATCTTTCGATCGGCGATAAAAGAAAAAAAAGTTACGCTTCGCTAATAATTTCACTATTTTCTTATCGTGATCGTGAATCTCATTTTATCTCCATTTCCTCGTTATTTTATTATTTTATTTTATGTTATTACTTTTTTTTTTTTTTCGTTTAATTGTGATCAAATCAATGAGAAACCATAAAACTTTCAATCACCAAATTATAATACGTATCGATCTCATAAAAAAAAGAAAAGAGAAAATCCAATGATCTACTTATTCGTTCATATTAGAAAAATGGGACAGAGATCTTTTTCAAGGAAATAAAATCTCATTATTTTGAGATAACCATCTAATACCCATATTGGTTCGACAAAAGAGAGAGAAAGATAAAGGAAAAAAAAAGAAAGAGAGAAAGAACAGAAAAGGAAAGAAAGAATAGAAAAAAAAAAAAAAAATCTACCGTGAAACGAGGCAAATATACCTAAAAAGGAAACACGTAGTTATACGAGATCTTCGCTGGGCCACTGTGTATCGACTGAAATTCGCTATCGATCCTCGTGGAAACGATACTTTTCTGTCGGCAATTCGAAGCTTAAGACGGTGCGGAGGGAGGATCAGAAGGAATAAAAGACGGTGGTAAGTAGCGAAAGCTCTGGGCAATACTTCCTCGATACGGATTGCACGTTCTCTCTCCTACGTACTACTTGTACGACCCTAATTTCTGATGGCGTTTCCATGTGTATGTGGACGTATGTATGTACATACGTAGAAGCCCGAGCTAACAAATTCACATATAGGGTAGACGGTAATGGTTTCTCTGATGTCCAGTGCTCGTAAAACTCCCTCCCTTTCAAATTATGTAGCAGGGAGATATTTTCTATTTGACGAGCACATTTTGAAGAGCTTATTTAGGTTCTTGAAAGAGAATGAGAGGGAGAGAGAGAGAGAGAGAGAGAGAGAGATTTATGAGTAAATAAAATATTAATAAGAATAATGATGTATATATATATATATATATATATATATATATATTTTTTTTTTTTTTACTCCTATCACAGGAATATCAAAGAATTTTTCTTTCATACATACTCTTCATATATTTTCCCCGTAACAAAATACGATATTCTCGGTCGATGAATTGTGGCTTTACGTGTTAGCATAGTACTTACGCATGGAAGTGGAAAGCAAGGTGACTTTCTCAAGATCGAGCTTGCTTCAAGACAGAATTCTCCCTCTTCTCTCCGTTTCCTAGAAACGGATTGATGGTTTTCATTGTTCAGCAAGATGAGTGAGATTTCAGTGGTGGTCCAAGTACCATTCGGCATCACCGAACGCGCATACGCTTTGAGTCACACATAAGCCTTTTGACCATCTTGCATTCAGGGTTACGGAATGGGCGAAGTCGAGCGACGTAATATCAGAATCCAGCTTCGCCCTTGCCACTGACGTACAACAACTCAAACGTACAGATCATTTCGTAGAATGTATTCTCGAGAATTCCGTCTTGAGCACCGAGGAAAATCTCTGAGACGAATAATAACAATTCGCGCCGTTACACGGTTTGTGATTATTTTGATTAACGAAAGTAAAATTGTATCGTTAATTTCTATAATTTTCATTTCAAATAAAAAAGAATAATGAATGATCTACTTAAAAAAAAAAAAGAAAAGAAAAATAATTTTTTCTTTTCTCTCTCACTCTCCCTGTCGCTTTATTTTTCCATATAATACCTACGTATTTTGTCAATGTACCATTCGAGTACAAGGAACCCATGAAAACGGGTTTAGAAATAACCGTTCGCGTAGGAGAATGGGGGGAGGGGAGAGGTCTGGTATGTCATCGGTTTTTTCCCCCTTTCTCTTTATGTAGATCTGCCCGTCTTTCAAGCTTTCTGTCTTCGTGGCAACTTGACAGATCGCGTGTTCGCTGAATAGAAACTCCTCTCTTGCATCCATCTCTCGTTGATTCGTCTCCTTCAAATAAAATTATATTTTCTCGAGAATAGAAGAGAAAAATGTCAAAGGGGATATTTCTTTCGTCCACTCTGCGCCACGCTTATAACAATATCACATCTTTCTTTCGATTTAATTTACATAGAATTGTTTATATTCGTTCGTAAATAACGTATATAACAAGTTATTACTACTATTAATCTTAATAATTAACTCGCATTCGTTTGTTGATAATCTTATTACGTGTTTACGTATATTAATTATTTTCCAAAAGCTATAATTAATATAAAATCAATTATTGATTTACTAATTCGAAAACAATAGAAGGTGGGCATTTTAATTGAGCAATATTAATAATATTAATTATTACGATAAGTTAATTGGACACTAGTAAAATTTGTAACATAAATTTGAGATCTCAAATCCTTAAGGTAAAAAAAGAAAAAAAAGCAAAAGTAATATAAAATTGACATCGAGATGAATCATGACAATCAAATAATAATAACAACTGAAACCATTTAATTTTTGTCAAGGAACTAAATTAATAATACTTCTATCATAGTATTTTATCATAGTCAAAGTCAAAGTATCATTTAAGTCAAGTGTATTAACGTTCTAAATGAAATTAAATTGACGACTTTACAAATGCACGATCTCAAAAGGAATACAATTGAATACGTGGATTTTCTAGAAAAAAAGTATCTCTTTGTCCGTATTTCAG
Source organism: Dolichovespula sylvestris (assembly GCA_918808275.2). NCBI lineage: Eukaryota > Metazoa > Arthropoda > Insecta > Hymenoptera > Vespidae > Dolichovespula > Dolichovespula sylvestris. Next base: position 6,028,274 of record OU964966.1, read on the forward strand.
TGAGCTTCTTTATGAGATCGCATACGCGTTCGCACTATACGAAATAACGATTATCATATACTTAAGAAAAATTACTATCTTTTAGTTTCTACAAATCTATAAAATAAAGAATAAACAATTCTTATTTAATACGAAAGAAGATATCAATCAATATAAAATCTAAAAATCGAAATTAGATTTTATTTCTTTCGTCGAATGATATCTCGATATTGAAGGAATGCAATAGAACTGTACGGCAGAAAATGATTTCAATTCAGAAAATTCTCATAATTAATCTCATTTCGAAAAAAAAAACAAAATAATATCGAGAATACACGTTATATGGACGCCCGTTGTAATCAACGAATTTTATCATAGGATTTCACGTAACTATATACTTATTTATGAAAAATTTTCCCCGCAGGGGAAGAATATTATGAAGACAGGTATCGAGATTGCGGACGTAAACGAAAACAATTATCACCCCGTAGGATATGCATATGTTTTCGTTCGGCGTATTCAGAAAATGAGATTACAGCCTTTCGGAAGGAAAACAACGAGTTCGCTAACGTTATTAGATTTCCGTTTATCCCCGGAGGCTAGCCGTCAAAAGGAACAGACGAGTTGTTGGGGATATACAGGAAAAAGAGAGACAGAGAGAGAGAGAGAGAGAGAGAGAGAGAGAGAGAGAGGAGGGGGGATAATTCGAAAAAGAGAAACAGAGAGAGAGAGAGAAAAAAAAGAGTAAATTATACCATCGTGAACGCCTCGACGATAGATTGGTACTGATTTCAATTCTGGCAAACAGACACATTTATCAGGACCGTAGCGATAAAGTAAATAAACGTGCGAGCGGGAGAACGTTCTTTTAATTACAAAGATATACACTGTAGCGACAAGGTCATTCCTTGACGAACGTAATCGCGATCTCATGAAATGAAAATGTCTGCCGCCAATCTAATATAAAAGACTTTCGACACCCGTCTCCCCTTATTTTTGATCTTAAATGCTACGATTCCTCGATTGAAAGAACTTTTAACGGAACTGAGCTATCGGACGATGGTATTTCATAAACGAACCACCACCAATCCCTGATGAGGTTTCCGAAAGAGAAAAGTATCTCCGTTTTATCGAAAATCGATCGTGTGTCATGGAGGGGGCAGGGGGATATATTGATCGGCTATTGAAAAAAAAAAAAAAAAAAAAAGAAATAAAAAGAATAATATTGAGTTTGCATATGTTGATTTTAACAACGTTTAAATTATTGATCAACTTCGTCGATGTAATTTACTTTCTATAATATGTTGTATGCAAATTAAAAATTTTTAGATTTTAATGAACTTCTATAGATTTAATAAAGGACAAACAAAAAAAAAAATAAATCGACAGAAACGAAAAAAAAAAAAACAAGAAAAAGGATTAAAAAAGAAAAAAAAACAGTTTACTAAGACGGAATCGATTCGAGAGAAAATGACGTACTCTCTTTGAATAAGACTGCGAATAAATGCGAAAAGTTTCACATGGATTATTGTCACGCGTTGTTACGCGAGAGAAATTCCTTTGCCGACGCAATGCAGGTGGAAGATGTCGGCGATAAACCTTGGGCAAATTTGCATGGAAATATACGGAATAAGGGAGAGCACTCTAGTGTACTACGGTTGACGTTAATACGCTCGATTAAATGAAATACCTTCCTTTGGCATCGGTTTTAGAAGCTCCTATATATTAAATTATTATATAACATAAATGCGTAAATAAAATCTAACTGCCAACGAGTAAAGTCAGCGTTATCAGATTAAAATTAATATAGATATGTACGTTGAATTTTATTTAAATTGAAATATCATACGGAATTATTTATACCCCAAGACCTTTAATTTGCAAATTGAAATAATAATTTATCATTTCCCCTTGATGATTACTATTATATTACATTATAATTTTTAATGTATCGATCAATGAAATGAAGGAAATGATATTAAATATAAATTGTTGTATACCACCTTAACGCGTTGCACCCTTTAACATGTATTATATTATTACAATCCATAGGGATTCGAACATTTCCAACTTCCTGAATTTCAAATAGACTTCCATAAAATACGAATCGTTACGAGGTCATGCCTCTCGCGAGACAGCTCGAAGCTATTTTAATAGTACTCAACGTCGAATAAAGATAAAATTGAGGCAAGGCAAAAATCACGAGATGTAGTCTTCTCGCTGCGATCGATCAGAAAAAAAAGTAATCTGTACACACCACGTGCTCTGGAGAACTAACTCCTGTGATATGTGATAGGCATTTGTCTCTCTTCCAAATACAAGCATAACAGCCCTCGAGCGTCGTTACGAGACGCCATAAATACTACGCGAAATTGTTGTTACGTCAGCTCTTTTCCAAGGGAAAGCATTCTTCCCGTGTTAAGGGAAGATACACACGTTCACATGTATACATACATACATACATACATACATACATACATACATACATACATACATATATACATACATATATGTATGTATGTATATATATATATATAGATAAAGACATATACATTAACATTTTGTAAAAATCGTTCCCCTAATCGAAACGCACGATGACGAGCCACGAACGTACGAATAGAACGGAATAACAAATGAATCGTCTCGGAACTCGAATCGGGACTTTTATCATTGTAAATAAATGACACCTTCCGAACCTTTTCCGAGCTCGAATTGGAATGTAAATTTTTTGTTCCTACGAAAGGAAACGCATGTCGTTTGGTTGGATCGATTGAATTTAATAGTACGACTCGACGATTCGAAGGTACGTAGATTAGAAAGGGTCTCTCGTTGAGGGAGGCCACACTTGGACTTTCGGGTTCCTTTTTCCATCCTTTTTCGACGTTTTTTTCTCCAAATAAAGCGATTTCTCTGTAACGCACTCTCCCTCTCTCTCTCTCTCTCTCACGCTGTCACTTTCTCTCATTCTCTATCTTCTCTCCTCTCTAGTTCTCTATCGTTCGTTTTACAACATCACGAAGAGGATAGATAGACCAGACTAGAGGAGATGGGAGGCAAAAAGAAAAGGGGGAAAAGCTATGGGGCAATGGTGGCGAGTGGTGACTAGATGGATTTGCATTTGAAAGAACCTCCACCCTTTTGGGCCACTGGTCTGTAGGATGAAAGAAGGACCGTAGGGCATCCGTACTATTTACCCGCCGTAAATACCTAGTTACGATGAGAGCGAAAGAAAGAGAGAAGAGAGAGAAAGAGAGGACCGATTCCTATATAAATTTCTCCTTCCATTATCAGCTCGGACTTTCTGTCTTTCTCCCTTTGACTCCCTCCCTCTCTCTCCCCCCCCCCCTCTCTCTCTGTCTCTGCCTCTTTTTCTTTTCCTACCTCTTCCATTCTTTTTTCTAAGGACATTTTACCGAAGGTTTCTTCGTAAAAGTCGATCTCGACAACCTTTTGGACACGCAAAAGTCTAAACTTTTCAATTTATTATTATTCCTTTTATGGGTTCACTAGAGAAAAACTTTACCACGCAAAATATTGTTGGAATATCGAGTCACGACTTTTGCCTTGGATTTTGCGGAACGCGAAAATTCTATTATTTATTTTATCTTATCGTAACTTCGATAAAGATGATAAAAATAAGATATGGCGCGCGAACCGTACCAGGATCGATTAAAGTTAAAGTTGAGGTCGATAAGAAGATATTATCGTATTATGCAAGAAACAAAGAAGGAAAAAACGGAATATCCGAAAGAAAAATCACCTAAGTAAATAAAAAATATTTGTTAGTAATCGGAAAGAGTAGAAAAATTAACTCTCTCTCTCTCTCTCTCTCTCTCTCTCTCTCGCTCTCTCTTACTATTTCTTTTTTTATTTCGATGAGGAATTTCGTGAGATATAAAAAAAAAATAATAAAAGAGAAAAGATGAAATAAAATCACAAAATGCGTTCAACGGTTGGCCGGGCAGAATTAATTCAATTAAACCACTTATCCTGCTCATTATGACCACCTCGGAAAATTTGAAAGCGCATAGCGTGCACTTGGAGCCCACATAGACGAGGACGTATATATATGTACGTACCTAGGGCGAATTTTCGCATTGGAACGCAGCCGTTGTGTTTCCACGATTTGTTTCGTTTAATTGCCGCGCGACGGCTTGCACTAAAAATTGTCCCACGGACGACCAACCAACGAAAGGTATACCTCCATTGCGTATACCACGAAACTGTAGGACAGTGTCGCTGTGCTAGCAGAAGATAAATGTGCGTTCCCGTGAAAACGTGAATTTTATCTTTGCAATAAATCTGACACTATTTGTTAAAAACTGTTTAACCTTCGATTTTATCAAATTAGATCATTATACAATTAAATTCATCGAGTATGAGAAATAAAAAGAGAGAGAGAGAGAGAGAGAGAGAGAGAGAGAGAGAGAGAGAGAGAGAGACTGTTCGTAAATAAAAAGAGAAAAATGTGATCGGATTATTCTTTTCTGTCTATATAACACTTTTACTGGGTCACTGTTTATGTTCAAATCTTTCTGAACATAACCCAAGAGCATTTCTATCAAAAATAGATATATAAAGGTAAAGTACACGATACGGTGGAGTGGTATTCGAAGAAAAATATATCACCGAGTCCCGCGAGATAAGAATCCCTTTGCCTTTCGTAAGCGTGAAAATCAACGAAACTCGATAAATATATAACGGCCGAGATCGCAAGATACAACTCGGATACTAAAACTCAAAACACGATCGAGATATATAGCTATGTATATAAGATGAGTCGTTGAAGCTCACTTGAAAAATCGTAATTTTCAATGGTTGGAAAAAAATGCGAAGAGCGTCCTACATTATTTATCTAACGTTATGAAATTAATCTTTTCTTGTGACGTTCGTGTCCGAGGAAAATTTGTAATCCGTATTTTTATCCTCTTTCACCATTATTGCCGTCATTCTTATACACTTTTCAATATACCAGACGTAATACGCAAACCAGTAATGTTATTTCGTGCTTTCATATCCGCGATATTTTTATACCTCGCATTTGTTATATGTATTTACGATACAACCATGTCGCAGAATAAACAAGATATTATTTGATAAGATGGAAAAAGCGAGAAAAGAAAGTGAGAGAGATATAAGAGAAAACTAATATAATTACGCAGGTCATTTTTAATTTTCCCCATAGGTAAATAAAACGAGAAGGAAGCATATTAATGGATTGAAAAATTTCTTTTTCTCTTTTCAAAAAGCAAAGACCAAAAAATGGAAAAGAGAAAAGAAGTAGGGCATTAAACGATCGTAATATCTATTCTTTGTAAATTTAGACGAGTTAGATCATTGAATATTATAATAATCGCTATTTTAATGGGATCATTGTTACATTATATGCTAGTATAGAGAAGATAGAAGGAAGGAAGGAAGGAAGGAAGGAAGGAAGGAAGGAAGGAAAAAAAAGCTCGTTAGTCGAGTTGGAACAACGCAAATTGCTGAAAAGCAAGAGCGGTTGGTCTTCTTCCTGATAGGACACACAGAGAAAGAGAGATCAACGATAATTAACGGGTCTTTTCCTCGCTTCTATGAGAGAGAAAGACAAAGAGAGGGTGGGTCCAAGAGGATTCAAAGCGCATCAATTTCGGTTCTATGTGGAAAATCGGCTACAACCACCTTCCATCCTCTTACCACCAATCCGTTTGCAACTCTCTGCATCTCTTTCTCCTTCTCTTTCTCTCGTTTCATACAGGAAGCTAGACAGCAGTTGGACGTCACATTGAATTCAATGCTGACAGTTCCTACCGCATTCAGTCAGCAACGTTTCATCCACCTCGCCAAGTTATACGGCGTTGAAATGAATCTGCGGCTACCGCCACAGCGTGCTAAATAAGCATCGACTCTTTCCACATCTTCCTTTCTCAAAGTATACTCAGACATCGCAAACGAATTTAAATTTAAATGCCGTCGATCCGAGACTTAATCAAATCTTAATTTACTTCTCGTTAATTGTCTACCTCGTGTGCTACCTTATTTGATATTCTATGTTTTAATACGTTCTGTCCATATTAATTCTACTTTAATCTTTATATGTAAGACTCCGAATATCGATTCTTTTTTTTTTTTTTCGTTTCTTTCATTTGTATAAAATAAAGGTACATCAATCGTCGATGAGAAAAAAATTTTCTTTTTTTATTTTTTTTTTTTTTTTTAAGATCACGAGTTGAATCGACGTTATCTGATTTTATTTTCACATACGCCGTCGTCCTGTCGCACAATTTTTCTCGCGCACAATCGTAATATTATATTTATTTCTAGCATTAACTTTAAGTTGTAGCCAATTCGAGGTAGAGTAAAAATTTTACGGTGTTGCAAAATAATACTACTCTTTTTCCCTCAAACCGATGTTAACACGAGCCAATGTAATTACGTGTCCAACGCAGTACGAGCGAAAAGACTCTTGAAATTTGGCTGAACGAACGTACAATATTATGGCTGTATGATCGTCCTATGCAACAGGTATCTTACGTGCAGTAAGCTCGTTACACTGTACGCTACGTTTAATTCTGTGTTCCATTGTCGCTGAGAAGGATCTACGACGTACGAACTTGTATATAGGTGTGCATGTGCGACAGAGTATATGTGGTGGTTGGCCAACGTCGAGTGATGTATTAAATATAAATGTAAGACGAAAGCTACCGACGGAGTCATTACCGAGGTCTTTAATTAAAACATCCTTTACGATGAAGGACGTCGTTCCTTTATTATGAGATGGAAAAATTACGATTTGCATCCACCGTGCCATCATAATTATAGTTCCGAATTGCTTTACGTTCTACCTCGCGCACTCTACTTCTCTGTGTGTGCCAGTACGTGTACGGAATATTTATACCAAATGAGAAAAGAAGCTTATATGCGCGGGATTCATTCCTGGAAATTCATTAATCTGTAGTATCAAATAAGTAAACGATTTTTGAAAATTAACGTTACGGATTATAACTGAAACGAGCAAGGAGATTTAAGAGATATCCACGTAGATGGGAAACGTTCGATTTCGTTTCAATCTATTCTACAATGTTATACATTATATAAATCGTTTATAATATACATGATTCTGGTAAAAGCGGAAGCGATTATTTTATGTGCAAATAATAGTTCGTTATAAAGTTTATTGTTAAGAAAACGAAATTGTACAAGTTTGTATGGAGGAGGAAAATGACGATGAAAATACTATTCTTAAGAGAATACACGACAAGGAATTATTCTCTATATTAATGGATAGACAACTTGGTTCTAACACAAAGAACCATATAAGACATACAAAGAGAAATACTTAGCGACTAATTCCACTAATTTTCCTTCTCCACTCTACAATTGCGATTCGACTATTTTCCCTTGGAATTATTAATCGTCGTAATATTAGCTGGAAATAATTTTTTACGTTTAATATTACATTTTTTAATATTAATATTTAATATTACATTATTTAATATTACGACAAACGTTAGTTTCTCATTTTGTGTATATATATATATGTTATTAAATGCAGGACACAGAGAATCAATGCATTTGCCTTTGATTCGCGATTTCATTCATCCTCTCACTCTCCATTCTATTCACTTATCTTCTCTCTCACACCCTTCTATCTTCTTCCTCCCCCTTACTCTTCCCCCAAGTTTCTCTTCACTTTCTAAGAACACTTCTCAAATGAGTTTGCCATTCGACGTGTTCGAGTCGAAGCCCGGTCAGGATTTGAATAATCCGTTTCTCCGAGCTTTAAGTGTTTTTCAAGATTAGGTGGGTACTACTTTATAGGCAGCTCCAAAAGTCAGAAAGTAATTTATCTTCGTTTGAATAGGTCGCGTGCGACGAGTAAAAAAAAAAAAAAAAAGAAAAGAAAAAAAAAAGAAGAAAAAAAAAAGAGGAACTTTTCAAGGGCACACGAATAACCCGATCGCTTGGTTTTCCTCTTCGCAACGAATTCGCTATTATTATTCAATCGTCCTCGATAGATAAAGCGATAAAAGCATGAAGATCTATCCTCTTAAGATATACTTGATTCATGATCGAGGTAGGTATCCATCTTCCTTCGAAAATGATTCCCATCGGAATGGAGAGAAGTGAAACGTTTCGTTCGCCGTTCGATTTCTATCTTTTCTTACTGTCTATCATGAAATGCCGACCAAATAGAGAGAAACTCGAGCGAAGTAGCTCAGAAACGAGAGTTACGCGCGGGCGAACGATTCGACTCGGTGTGTTTCCAAACGAGCTTCGTATTAAATTTAGCGTTACCCCCTTTATTCCCTGCTGGGAATGATTTCATCCATATTCTCTCTCTCTCTTTCTCTCTCTCTCTCTCTCTCTCTCTCTCTCTCTCTCTCTCTCTATCACTCTTCCTTCCTACGTTCCTCCTTCCTTCTATTCTATTCTAGATGAAATTTCTGGATCGAAACGTTTGATTGTTCATCATACCAAACTGATCTCTTCGAAACATTCGTCTGTATCTCTTCTTATTTTCTTGTAGGTAAAAGCACGAGTAAAGATATAGAAATATATATATATATATATATTTTTTTTTTTTTTGAAATAAAGGATCGAAAATGCGTTGGAGAATCGGATCGTGACGTGAAATCAACTTGGTAGTAGATTTCAAAGTCCATTTCAAGTACAAATGAAGTATCTCGGGGTACTCTATTTCTTGAATTTCCAAAAGACTTCGAACGACATGTTTATTCTTACAGAAAGATAAAAACAAAATTCATGATAGATAGAAACATTCGTTGACGTAATACTCGATTGCATTTCATTGAATAACACTTTCTCATGTTGAATATCCAACGGCAGGCATGAGTCACTCATCGACCATCACCTCCCACCACCTTAACACATCTCCCCAGAGGACATCAACCCCTTACAGTGGATCATGGTACAGCATCCAGCAATCAGGTAAATCTAAGATCATTTTCCACGCGAGGGATTCGATTCTTTCTATCCCTTATATACCTCGAATACGACGCTAAATCGGCAAATACCGTAGCGCCATTCCCGTTTCCTATTCTCTCTCTCTTTCTCTGAGAAAACGTTCATTTTTCTTCCCGTTAGAATGCACGATTGAGTTTCTTACAGTGTTCTTCGTGACTTAGCCAGTTCTCGCTCCTTATCTTCCTCGAGCGTCTCGGACTTTTTACTACGGCAAATAGAAATCTTTTTGTTTTCTTCCTATACGACGGAGTTTCGTTACTTTCGTTACTTCTTGTTTGTCCGTTACAAGTTGTTAAGTTAATTAACCGAACGATCAGATAACCATCGCCGTCATCAATATAATTCCGTTGTTACAACAAATTTAATAATAATAAAAAAAAAAAAAAAAAGAAAAAAGAAAAGAAAGAAAAAACAAAAAAAAAAAAAAAGAAAAAAAGTTCAAACCTACTTAAAGAGCAAAAGAAAAGAAAAGAAAAAGAGTAACACTCGTTGTTCGAGCTTTGTCAAATAAATTTCCCGTAAACTCTACCCTCTTTTCTTTCTTTTCTTGTTTTGTTTTCTTTCCACTCATCCCCATCCCCGCCCTATTCTCCGCCACACTTTAAAAATAAAATCGAAGTATTTATTCGTAAAAACTTTAAAGTCGATAAGTCTTTACTTTACACTTTATCCCATCCATCGAAAGATTTTCCATTCTCGGCGAAAGATTTCTACCGGCAATCCTTCGATCCTCTTCCTTCCTTCGAACTCCAGAAAGATTCAATTATTCCTTTTATACCTAACGGTACATACGCAAAAGTCGGAAGAGCCGAGAGGCTTCGTCTTAAACAGAAGGATTTAGCTTTCCGTTAAAGCAGAGACAGCCGATAGGACGCTCGCATCCTCATCAATTTTCTCTAGCCTTGCCGTTCTGCCCGTTCTTACCTCCTTATTTATCGACGAAATAACGTCGTCTCCTCCTACTCGACTGGCAGCATCGATACTCACCGCTCTCTTCCCCTTCCCCTCCCTCATCACCACACCCGCCCACCGCCAACGTTTCTTCCGCCCGGTTACGGAGCATCGATACTTCGCGTCTTATAGATTGCTTGGGAGTACGATTTACTCCGACAACGCAGGGTATGCCTTCTCCTTTGGACGTTCCCTTTGTAAAGAACTTCTTTCCGTATTCACGGCTGACAAATTGATAGTTCGGCTATATAAGACTTTGAAATTTCACGAGAGAACAAAGTAAAGACGAGAAGTATCGATATTTAATGATACTATGATATCCATGGGACGTACGAACGATAATGCACGGACGCATAAAAGGGAAAGAGATTATAAAAATACCCTTTAAAGTATATAAATAACTCTATAAAAAATTGAAACGGATGCAGGAGTAGGAGTAGGAGTAGGAGGAAGAGGTTAATATCGAAAAATGTTCTTTTTAAAGGAACGAGTGGTTATAGATATTTTGGAGAGGGTAAAATCGATCTCGACGAAATGATATTTTACAATAGAGGGAATCATTGGCACTTATACGAACGAAAATTGTCCTTTGATTTATATCCTCGTATTTGTGTCCGAGTTTTGATCGGCAAGCCGTTATTTTTCTCAAGGGTTTCATACCATCTCAGTCCGATAAAAGATAGAACGGACGACGTCGCGGAAGGGTTATAATTCAATCTAGTGACGTTAGACGAAAGAAAAGGATCGTGTCATCGACGAGTGACGTTCGAGGTCGACAAGAGCCAACAATGGATTTGATCCTATATCCTATTTCTTTTTTGGATCGATACCCTCCTTAAGCTGACACCACATGCATTATACGGAAAAGGAGTCCGCGATTGTCTGCCGACTACAAATGGCTACGGGTCGCCATCTCTAGTGTGCCACATTGTCGACGATTTATACTCTCTTAGGGCCACCAGAAAGCTGTAACTCCTTACAAACGAGATCGCAAGGAATATCCGATTCCGGGAGAAGATAAACTCGAACAAACCACCGCGTTGCCCCAGACAAATAAGACAATTATCGAGAATATAAGCATCGCGGTAACGTGAACAACAACAACAACAACAATAATAACCACAACTAATTAACGCAAGATAAAAAAAGATAGTAACGTGAGAACAATTGCTAATACCATTTGAAACTAAAATTTTATCTGAATTTCCAGACCGACGTGGTCCCTCAGGTAATGATCGTATTATATCCGTCTGACTTAATTCAATATCTTTTTCAAATACATCGAAGCCAAAGTTTCGGCCATTTTCGAAGAAAAATTGATAAACCGAGTTGGATATTATCGTAAACTTCGTGAAAGATATCGGGAGTCCATTTTGCCAGACTTATACCTCTGTTTCGCGTACGAAAACTCGCGATCTTCGTAATTTAGTTTGGAGTTAACTCGAAGGCACTGCCCGGAATAAAAACCTTACTTTGGTTCATACATTTTTATGAGCTTAAATTCTGAGCGTGTCTTCAGTCTTAATTGAAAAACTGGAACTAATTGTGAGTAATGGTTACTTCCTAGGAATTTTTCAAAACACCTTCTCCTCATTTTCCATCGTTCGTTCGTTTCCCGAACAGTAGATGAGTAAATACGTGTGGTCAGGGGATTTTTATGTGTTAAAAAAAAAAAATAAAAAATAAAAAAAGAAATACAAAAAGAAATAAAAAACAAATAAAAAAATCCAAGGACGTCAATAAAATATCATATAAAATATTCAAGATGTCGAATTAAGATGGACGAGCGAAGAAGATTTTCGCGAGGAAAGAAAGTCGAATCGATGTCGGGATATAAATTTGTGGGCGAGCACATTACACGCATAATCAATCTCGCGGCAACTCTCTCTCTCTCTCTCTCTCTCTCTCTCTCTCTCTCTCTGCTCGCGCTTTCTAAAGCAGCTATGGAATTTTTTCATCAGACGGCTCAGACCGATAAGAAGCAGACGAAGGAGATTTCCTTCTCCGGGTTCGCAAAAAATATAACTTACCTACCTTGGGAATTATCATTAATATGACGTGACATATAAGAGAAATAGAAAGATAATTAGGGATTGGATCAATTTCCTTGATTGTCCTAAGAAATATATCCTAATCATATTCATACCACTTACGTATGATACAATAAAGATGATATAAAATTCATTCGAAATGAAAGCTTTAAAACCTGGATCCTTCCATTAGCGAAGATTTTACTTATGAATCTAGATTAAAAGAAAATACCAAGAAGGTTTCTCCTCTATTAACACGCTGACACGTTCTTCTCGTGGATAAGAACCGCAAGTAATCGAGCTCGTTGATAGTTCAGCGGGTAGAACGGTGGAACACTTTCGAGTTTCGCCTTGCGGCACGGCTAGCGAATGAACTCGACAACCAGGATCTTGGTGGCCTTTAGTCGGTACAGAATACTCCGTAAAATTCAACGATAGCGAGATTCCGGTAATGAAAAGATAAGAAGCGATGCGGAACGTAAACTTCATCGAAGTCGATGATGGTGTTCGCTTCGGTTCGAACGATTCTAAAGAGAGAGAGAGAGAGAGAGAGAGAGAGAGAGATCTACCGAGAAGAATAAGAAAGTATAAGAGACGGGAGGGGGGAGGGTTGATTTTAAATAGCTGAGAAGGCAGACTAGTCTGATGAAAAGGAAGGAGGGTGTTGGTCATAGATAGGAAAAGTTTCGTTCGAGCGAAGGAAAAAGATGGTAAGAATGAATGAAGGAAGGAAGGAAGGAAGGATGAAAGGAAGCGAACCTGGATCGTAGATCGTTCGTTGTTACGGTCCTGCGTTTCAATATCCAGGTGAACTCTTGATCCCCATAATAATCCTCTTTGGTCACTACCGGTGGTTTATTGCCGTCGCTACTGTTACTACTACTACTGCTTTATACCTGTAACCTCAGTCATGGTTCTTCTTTCAGCGACAAACTGAAAGAAATCTATGGAGTTCTAAGAAAAAAGGATAGAGCTTGGTATGGTCTAGTCACTTTTACCTTTGTGGACGTCCATGATCCAGCGTACTCACGCACGTACACTTCTTATTTCTTCTCTCTCCCTCCCCTCCCCTCCTCTCTCTCTCTCTCTCTTTCCCTTATACTGCACCTTATTCGAGTTATCTTTCGTTTATGAGTTGGTGTACTTTATCGCGAGGACATGTTTTCCTCGTAAATTTGAAACTTTCTAACGTAACGTCGACTCTACCGGTAACCAAGATGGCGACCTTACGACATGGACGTTAAGTACGCGACGGTAATCCTTCCACCGCACGTACGTTCATAAATCGAGCGGCCAAGGTGCCAGAGAGGGTGAAGAGTATATCGTTCCACGAGATCGATGATAATCGATGTCCCTTCGAGAGACGGAGTCGTTCCCTTAGAATCGAGTTCGTCGAGCTCGTTCCATCCACCTGTTTCGTCGTTTTTCTTTCAAACTTATATACGAAAGTCGTTTTTACCCGTATTCAGTCAAAACCACCGCACAGATCGTAGATTTATTTGTTTTATATAATTTGATCGATCGCGAATGAAAAATGGGGATAAAGAATATTTACCATTATTTGATCTTTGAGCTAATCAAGAGGGGAGGGGCGGGGGCGGGGGCGGGGGGGGGGGGATAAAATATTCAAGGAGAGATCATATTTTCTTTTTTTTTTTTCTCTTCCTTTCATGCGATACAAGAACGCGGCGACGGCTGTCGAAAATTATAAAATGTAATTCAAGAATATCTGGACTAATGAGCCTCTTTTATTCCTGTCCCGAATACATTCGGGGCAGTCGGAGAAAAGGGGGGAAGAACGGGATTTTCGCTTATTACAGCTACGAATAACAGAGTTAAAGGAAAGGCGGGATTTCGGGAATCTAATTAACTTTACCATCGCATCCACGTGAAACCAAGTAAAAGTTTCGCTGGAAGGCAATCTCCAAGAAAATATCCCATCGTTTCCATCAATCTTTTTTACCCTCTTATTTCCTCGTCGTTTTTTTTTTCTTTCTCCTCGTGGTAGTATTGTACTTAGAAATACAGGGTAAAGATATTTTATTTAATGATACCAAGAGAAACTTTGTTCTTTATAAGAACAAAGCGTATAATTCTTGCGTATTTCTTCTCAATATTGAATCGTGGGATATAAATATTAAAGAAAAAAAAAAAAAATAAATAAATAAATAAATAAAAAGAAAACAAAAAAAAACGAATCATTGAAAGAATTCTTCTATCGAATAGGAAAATAAATATTAAAGAAAAAAAAAATAAAAAAATAAATAAAAGGAAAACAAAAAAAAACGAATCATTGAAAGAATTCTTCTATAGAATAGGAAAATAAAAAGAAGGAAAGAGAGAGAGAGAGAGAGAGAGAGAGAGAGAGAGAGAGAGAGAGAGAAAGCGAGAAACCGAGTAGTTAAATCAAATCGCAAAATAAAAGAGATTAATCTATCTGAACTAATTTATAATTCGCGATAAACTCAACCGCTCAAAAGAGACGATTTAATCTTGTAAAAGAAACGAGCGAATAACCTCGAACAAAGTAAGAACAAGAGCAAAGGATAGCGACATCGTTTTATAGAGAGAGAGGGGGGGGAGGGGAAGAAAGAGAGAGAGAGAGAGAGAAACGAAATAGAATATCGTCGCGAAATCACCGAGTTCTTAAAATTCTCACCTCCCCTACACATAATTCGTATTTAAACGCTTTCAACGTTGAAAAATCTTACTCGAGCATTTCTCAAAAGAGAGAACCAATTTAATGGCGTACGACATTCGTTTCGCTTAACTTTTATAGGACAATTAGACGAAACTTTTGCGAGAAGTCATAAAACCGGCAGCTACATTCATAAGTGTGTGGCGTGGCTTTCCGCGTGTCTACTACCGAGCTAACGTGCCACTATTACTACTCGCGAATAACAACTTCACCTTCTTTTATTCGCGAAACCGTAAAGATTTAGAAAAGGTGAACGTACCATTATTATGTACCGTGAAATGCCAACAACGTTGTTGCACAGTTGTTACCTACTATGAATTATCGTTCCGCGTTTCACATTTTCTGTCTCCTTTCTCTCATGAGCTAGCGTTTAAAGTCCGTATACCTGGAGAAAAGTGCAACAATTCGGATCTACCTGAATATAATATTCATCGTTTCGTTGCATTATGCTAGGCTTCTTTTCGCTTGCAAGCAGTTATCTCTCTTTGTATTCTTTCTTCATAAAAAAAAAAAAAAAAAAAAGAAAAAGAAACGAAAAAAAGGGAGAAGATTAAGAAAGAGAACGGGAGACAGACTGAGAAAGAGAGAGAGAGACAGAGAGAAAGACAGAGACAGACAGGCAGAGAGAGAGAGAGAGAGAGAGAGAGAGAGAGAGAGAGAGAGAGAGAGAAGAGAAAGAGAAGAGAAATACTCACATCGCATCTCGTTCTCCGCAAAAGAAACAATTCGCATGGGAGAAGCGGAATAGCATAGACGGAACAGAAAGAGGGACGAGAGTTTTTCAGTTATAAAGTTTCGAAGGAGAGATCGAAATAGTCAGAATTGAATCTCTACGTTCTCCATGGAAAGAATTTCTTCATCTTTGTCCGATTCCTACTCGTAGTTTTTCACGTTTCTTCCGTTCTAAGCTGACAATTCGAGAACAGACGCTTTTAAAACGATTCTCCACATGACGTTGCGACATCGATCATAGGACGAGAACGATCCTGATAAATTCAAAACACCTATCATCTGTTCGAAATTGTTAGACTACGTAACGCGTTCTACATTACACGATCGTCAAAATATCGACCGGTTTCATTAACTATCCGACCAGAATAATGTGACGAAATGAAAAATAATCGGAAGGGAAATGTATTCCTCTTAGGAAAAAAGAAGAAGAAAAAAAAAAAAAAAAGAAAAATTTCACGAGTCCGTACGGCTTCGTTTTCCATGATAAAAACGTTTCTCCTTCGAGCTCTTACGAAAATAAAGGGTAACGTACGTCCCATTCGCGAGAAATAGTGTACCTATAGAAAGAGAACGTGAGCTTTTCACTTAAAAAGTTTCGGTTAAGAGAGAAAGGGTGGCGTGAAAAAGAGAGATGAAAAGAGACGGAAAGAATGGAAGAGAAAGAGAGAGAGAGAGAGAGAGAGAGAGAGAGAGAGAGAATGAAGAAGAAAGCACCGTCAGAATTAGATTTCACACGAGACACCGTTTTCCTGTGGGAAAAGACTTGCACGTAGTGAAATAGCGTTATCGTAGGTGAAGTAACGAGTACGAGAAGAGAAGAAGCGGGTACGCGGGAGGGGAGGGGAGGGGAAGATGCGTATTCATAGCAGACATGCTACCGCAAACAATGCTTCGAATCGTCGTACAAATCCTTCTCATTCGTAGACCATCTTGCACCAGTTAAGTTTCTGATCTCCTTTTCGCCAAAATGATTCTAAGTAAGTACGTACGTACGTACGTACGTACGTTTGTGCTAATGTGTACGATAATACTATAGCATTTCACCGAAGAGAGATAGGGAGAAAGAGAAAGAAAGTAACTAGAAAAGGTGAAGCGAAAGGATTAAATTCAATGGGTAGAATAGTAGAAACCACATAAACAGAGAGTAGGTATATGTGGGGGAAAAAAAAAGAGAAGGAAAAACAAAAAGGAAGAAAGAAAAACTTTTAGCCTCGAATCGAAAAGTATGACGAGAGGAGAACGTTACGGCAATAAATCAAAAACAAGTAAAAAATTTATACGTAAGAGAAGAGTATCGTCCGAACGAAAAAGTCGTTTTAAGAACGCTTTTCTGTCCTGAAAAACGATTCTCTTTCGAGACCTTTTACCTCGAACTTCGATCTACATCCCTTCAAACGACTATTCACATATCGATGCTCCCCTACAAAATTCATAAATCCTAAGAGATAGTATGATAGATGGGAAGAAACTCTCTCTCTCTCTCTCTCTCTCTCTCTTTTTCTCCCTAATCGCTTCCATCTTTTCCTAGATCTCTATGCAAAATTTCTGATAAATAATATTGCAAAATCTCGTAAATTCTCTTAAAAAATTTGTGTAACCACGTTTACGTCATTGCGATCCATTTACGTATTTCATTAATTATTAAAGGTAAGAGTATGATGAAGAATATCACGAAAAATCATCTCGGGAAATATTTTATATCGAGGTATAAAGAAAGGATATTAACAATAAAACGGATCACCATAGCGTTAAAATTTTCATTGATTATTTTCATTTCGTCTATATTTCGATTGACCGTTCTAAAGGTAGATAACAAAAGGGAAAACGATACGAATATAATAACGTTAAAGTACCTTGATCAAAAAGTATTATAAAGGATTTATGTGGCAATATGTGTTCGTTATTACTTAGCATACCCCTCTGTTCGTATACAAAGGTAAATCGTAACGAAATTTCAAGCTCGTTAATTAAAGTCAACCACAAATCAGTAACGCAATGAGTTGAAAGCGTGGATACAAAAAAAAAAAAAAAAGGAAAAAGAAAAAACGATCGATAGCGTTGATATGTGGATATTAGCTGTTGGGAAAGAGGGACTGAGTGGTTTCATTCGTCACCAGATTTAATTGTACTCTATCAAGGACAACGCTCGTATGCAGATTAAGTCAATCAACATGACAGAACTGCAGAAAGAAAGAAAGAGAGAGAGAGGCCATGCTCGCAACTATGTAAACTCGGAAACGCTTGCTATTTCTCGTTCGTATGGTGGAAAAACACGTTCTCCGCCTTGTCCGACTGTTTTACATACTCGATGAAAGTTTATTGTGCAGAAGCGTACTAACGATTCCACAGTGTAAGGTCGGGCGAGCGAGCGAACAGACGGCCGTATTCAACGTGCCCGAGGGATTTGCATTTCGAGGACAATAGTTTTGGTTTTCGGATCTCGTTTCGATCGGATTTTCTCAGTCCAATCGGCCGAATAATATTTTGCGCTTCGCCTAAAGGATTACGCGGCTAAAATGCGAGGAAAATTGATGCGACGAATGAATTTCAAAACTCGTACGTTATTATTATAAACTTTAGGGAATCGCTCCCCTCGTATATTTTCAGTCTCGTTAATTATACGAAAGGATCGTTGACTCCCAATTGCACTTACCGACGATTTCAACTCACAAAGTGAAAAGGGAAACGAGTTTTGTCGTCTGAAGGATTAATACGGCTATTAAAACCCTGTATATATGGTTGGTTGGAAAAACGAGAGAAAAAAAAAGCCGACGTAATTGGAGAATGAGAATGAGAAACTAAGAGGTTGGCACAAACGTATCCGCGAAGTTGTTCATCGTCGAACGTTAAAGCAAACGATTCCGTATCTACGAAAGAACGATCGTCGTAAACGATTAAATTTAATTCCCGATAAGCCGACATATGTATCTCGGTTGACGGCTACGTTTTATTTACCCCGTACAAGTTTGTACCGCTATTTGCGTGCTTTATCCACTACAAATCCTCTGGATTCTCGGGAAAATACGAAAAGATGGGACAGAATCGTTGAGATAAAACGGTTAAGCCAAGATTTTATCGCGTGCCCGGAGATCGAAGAAAAAGCAGCGGAAAATACCCTAAGATTCAGCGCCCGTTAAATGAATCGTCGAAACGTGGCTGATGTGTCGGGAGAAAATGCACTGGCCGCGTGATTTCCTGAAAAATTATGAACTTTCCCCTTTAACTTCGATTAAATGCGAATAAATCTTCGTCTATGTAAACAAAAAACACACACACACACACAAAAGTAGTTACCTTATCCTTGGGGGAAAGAAAAAAAAAAAAAAAAAGAAAGAAGGAAAAGAATCATAGAAATTTTTTATATTTACAACGCAGAACGTTTCAAAATAATATTCAATTTTATTCGCGATTAGAATTTTGACCGCCATTTTGCAAATTTTCCGCAAAAAAGATACCTCCTGTATTATAGAAAATAAAAGGGAAAGACATTTTTGGAAAATGTAAAATTGAAACGTCTGGATGTTGCGTATTTCCCTGCATATAATCGGCTCGGTGAAGGGAAAAATACAAAGCTTGCTATCCTCTCTCTCTCTCTCTCTCTCTCTCTCTCTCTCTCACTCTCTCTTTCTCTTTCTCTCTCTTTTTGTTCTTTCGTGTAGGAGATATTTGACGTTTCACTGGCGACATCACGACGACATGAAGAAAGAAAGATAGATAGATAGAGATAGAGGGAGAAAGAGAGAGAAAGAGAGAGAAGGAAAGAGAGAGAGAGAGAGAAAGAGAGAGAGAGAGAGAGAGAGAGAGAGAGAAAAGGGAAAGACGCGGACGGATTTCCCGAGCGTCTGGTGAATCTAAATGGGAGCTTCGCGTCTGCGGCGTATGTAGTTTCCAGTTAGTGCCTTTGTCCTGACATGAGATGCGTAATAGGACGAGTATGCAGCCAGACAATGCGTGAGTCGCACTAGATATCGACGATATACCGTCGGCTATATCCCTTTTCTCTTCCCCCATCCCATTTACCCATTCCAACATTCTTTTCTCATCCGTGTGATTACAGAGCAGCATCGAGTGCATTGTTTTTCAAACATCGACCACAGGTCATTGGCGGCCCTTTGTACGTTGGTTCCGACAATTTGAAAGGTCGAGCGTAAAATTCATTTATAAACTTTAATGAAAAACGAACACGAATAAATATTATTTGCAAAGGTCCACGAAAACGTCTCGGTCCGTTAAAAATTTCATTTTATATTACAAGATATAATTGATATCATTTTAATGTATATTATAACGAATAATGAATATTTTTGATCACGTTATAGATATATCATAAGATTCAGGTATGCGTTGATAAATATGATATACTTATGCATAGGTACACTTATATATGTTTATTATTAATAACGTAAATTAAAATTATATTGTTAATGATATAATTTTACTTTTAACTCAATCGAATTGCAATATTTTAATATTTTCTAGGGATAAATATTTCGTACACTAGGTATAATAATATGGGATGATCAGAGAAAGCGAATGGAGGACACAAAGAGCAACCCAGTGAATTTATGCAGTAGAAACTTTTCATATCGTCCTTAAGCGTGTATATGTATGTAAATTATATGACTATATGGAATTTCAATTAGAATTTCAACGTTCGGGCGAGATTTTATTCGTCGCACGTAATGTAAATCAGAAACGTTCTTTTCACTGTTTTTTCTTTTTTTTTTCGATAGAACGGTAATTTTAATATAGCCTTTCGATCGCTAATAAATTATAACGAACTTCAGAGGTAATAGACCGCTTAATAAACACTGCAATTAATCCCTTAGCGTCTTACCTAGTAACTGGTTAAAATAATTATCGTTTTATCATTATATAAGGAAGAGAAACAAAAAAAAAAAAAGAAAAGAAAAGAATTAAGTTCACCAAATTTGTGAAACAAAGGTGGTGGAAGGAGAGTTTTATATTTCATTTGAAAAATTTAATTAATGACAATGTTAAATTCTTTTAACATTTCTTTATGAGAAACGACAATTTTTTTTTTTTTTATTCAATGTTGAAATTTAAAAACCCCGAGATAATTAAATAGGATACCTACTATATTTCGGTTAGCTGTTGAAGGCAGAAAGGCAGAAAAATGCTCGACTTTATTCTCAAAGTACATATGTTTTTACTATTGAATTTTATATGAAAAATATATAAAAAGACGTAGCTTAAATTACCAAAAAAAAAAATAGAGCATATTTAAAAATATATAGATATAATGATACTTCAATAAATTAAAAAAATGATATATTCTATTGTGTAGATCAGTCGAGGGAGAATTTTACGAATATGGTAACATAGAAGGGTGGATAATTGGGTAGAATTAAGATATATTTTGCGAAGGTGGTGTTTTTGAAGCAGAAGGAGATTGATGAAGGAAACTGAATAGATTTATGAAATGTTGTTCGGTAAAACTTCTGACAGCTGCTATTTCAGTCTCATTAATGATTTAAAATTTCTCCGATCATCTATACATTTATTTCTAAGCATTATAAGGGAAACGTTGTTAACTTTTTCTTTCTTTTTTTTTTTTTTTAACTAATTATAAAAAATTAATTATCATAACCAGTTAC
Organism: Dolichovespula sylvestris; assembly: GCA_918808275.2. Classification (NCBI taxonomy): domain Eukaryota; kingdom Metazoa; phylum Arthropoda; class Insecta; order Hymenoptera; family Vespidae; genus Dolichovespula; species Dolichovespula sylvestris. Next base: position 6,049,252 of record OU964966.1, read on the forward strand.
TTCAACCATCCTAGAACGTTTGAACTTGTGTAAATACTTCAAACGTGGAATTAATAACATTCTCTACATTAAAGATGTCCTTTTTTTCTAGCACTTCGAATAAATCAGAAATAAATCAAAATTCATTTACTTTTCGAAACTTTCACGAAGAGTCTTTTATTTCTGATTGCATCTCTAAATATGCATTTTCAATTTTTCAAGCGCCACCGTAACCCTGTGATTCTCTTTTTTTTTCCCCTGACTTTTCGACACGAACAATGAAACGTTTAACGAACTCGGGTCGCGATCCAATTGCGATCCTTGAAGGATCAAATCTATTGTGCATGCTCGTACCTATGAGTACACTCGATTCAAAAGGTACGAATGCACGGAATATTGCACGAATATTCGAACGTTACAACCCTTTCTTTCTCTCGATCTCTCCCCAACTCTCTTATTTTTTCCTACTTTTATTCTCCTTTTAATCAGCATTCTTCTACAGTTTCCTATCGTACAGATCACGTTCGATTGTTATCCGATTCGTAGATCAAAACTATCGTCGTTACATGAGCGATAGCCGAATGACATCCGTCTGATCACTGACACTGTCTTTTCAGGCAAACAATGGCAACAGAAATGATGCCTTCTCTTCAACTAAACTACGCACATTCGTCTAAAACCGTAACATTTTATCTTCCTTCCTTTTCCGTAAAAAGCAGAGTCTCTTTCCCGAAGGTCCCCCAAAGGGTTTTTTAAAAATATGACGGAAAATTATTTCCAACGACCGATGTCATCGTTACATACATTTTTAGTAGTACTTATACATTAATCCTTTTTGTTTAATAGTAATCATAAAATCAATTAAGTTTTGAACTGTCAATGGTAAATATACGTAAAAAAAAAAAAAAAAAAAAAAACAAAGAATAACATTTATCCATAGTTATCTTTCGTTCGACAAGCATAATGATCATTATATAAACAGGGAACAAAGTTTGGATGTTAATGATTGATAATCGCAATATTATACATATATTTTTAATTTTAACTTCATCAAGTATTAATCTTTGTAGTCGATAAAGTGCATTATCGGGTAGTACGATCTAATGCATTTAACTGATTCACATTGCTACTATACCAGCCGTAATCCGAATAAAATATATTAAATTACAATGAAGTAACTCGTTTATTGACACCTTTCCGATAAAATTACTCGCCCGTATATTTGGCGACGCTTTCTTTTCAAATCGAACCTGTCTCTCGTTCTACAAGCCGATAGACTTCTACTACCGTTGACCGTACCATGAGAGAAATTCCAGATAATCTGAAATCAAACGAACTTCTCTCTCAAAGCACGTTCGAAAGCATTTTCGCAAAGCCCGATAACACAAAGAGCTCCCAAACGTTCCAGAAAATCTAAGATGAACAAAACAACAATAACCAAACAAGGGCCCCTACCCTCTTTGTGATAGAGTAATAAAAGCCAACGCTCGTTATTCGTCTCTTTGACACATAGTTTTTCTTCGTTTTAAATTATCAGCAATCGTTATAAACGTACATTATACGTAAGAGAAATATTAATGTGTTAATTCGTAAAATAAACAATTGTCACGTGAAATATCTGTAATATCGTTCGTATGTATGTATGTAACTTATGTTATTCATCGATGCAGAAAGCCGAGCGAAGAGTATTTGTAAATTAAGAACGTTTTCAGGTTGGTACGTCGTGACGCATTGATTTTCCGAATTCATTCCGCGCCTCGAAATCATTCTACGTTTTGCTAATACCAAAAGGATGTGAATTAACGGAATACGATTCCGTACTGCCGCAGTAGGATGGCGGCCTTCTCTCGTAAATATTTATAGAAGCGACTGAATCCTACCTAAAAGAGCACAACAAAAACTATGTTTACACGATTTCAGATGCCGTAGGATTAGACGGGATCACGATAAAATACTTGTTCCTATTACGTACACGTGTTACGTATAAATTTATACTTTCGTGCATGCATATATATATATAAAAGTTACAGAGATCTACAAAGATCATCGTTTGATCTATAAAATTAATGAATCTCATTTTGAAAATAATAATTACGAAGAGGTTAATAAATCTGATATCGATTCGAGTTGAATATTACTTTTCGAAAATGTATTTTTCATTTATAATGAAAATTCAATAAAATCTTATTGTATAGATATTAAAGTAGAAATCGAATGGGAGGATATAAGGAATAATTTGAAAAATCGTAAGACGTAAGGATAAAAGGAAGATAAGTTTCTATGGAGTATTAAAAGGGTTTAGTACCATAGCAGCCGCGAGGCGGAGACGAGCGGAAATGACGTTGTATCGCATCGCGTTTCCGCCATCGACGTTGTTATTGGAAATAACAGTAAAAACGATAGCTCGGATATTACGTAAGAGTACGATCCATTAAGCCAGCCCTCGGAAAAGGGAATTGGATTCGTGGTTCGCGAGCTTCTTCTCTGTTTTCCTCTCTTTTCACTCTTTCTCTCGTATTCTTCTTCTCTCAGTCTCTCTTTGGTAACGCCTGGATCGCGACGAGCCCCCTCCGGTTATAAATTAAATTTTACAAAGAAGACCAAGAACTCGGCTGTTCTTCCCACGGAAATGGAAACTCCAAGTGGGAGTTTGTATCATGGACAAAGGTGGGTGGTGGTGGTGGTGGTGGTGGTGGTGATGGTAATGGCGGTTAAAAAAAGTATAAAAAGAAGATAGGAAAGATCAACGATCATTTACAAGGGCGAACTAAAGTCCAAGTTCCTTATCTCGTGATATTAAAATAATCTTTTATCGCGAGAAATTAAAATTTATTTTTTTTTTCTACATCCACACGATTTATTTTATTCCGTTATCGTCTACTACGAGCCGAACCACGAAGCTATATTATTTTTAATCTCGAAACATGCCTCCGTACTTTTAATATTTTAACTCAAGATCGATAAAAGTTAAATAGCAAGCGATGTAAGCAATTTTCCAATAATATCGGAGATTCCAGTAGCAAAAAGAAAAAACAAAAGGAAAAAGAAAAAAGGAGGATGTTTATGAGTGGAGTAGTACAACAGAGTAGTATTAGTATGCGATGATATAAGACGAAACCCAGAGGAAATTAATATTGTCGAGAGTTGATATCAAAGCTGGATATATATATAGGTCGTTCTTAAAGAAACAATTCACAACCCAGTGGTCCACTCTGGCAAACTTCAACACGGCCGCAATCAAGCCCGAGGCGAATACGTGTGCCGACTGAAAGGACACCGACCGGTTCCTTGATCTATCTTCCTGTTGGACGACGTGCACGAACCATCGCAAAGATCGACTTAAAAAGAAGTATTCTCAACGAGTTTTCCTCGATTCTAACTTTCGCAAAACGTGACGTCAATTTTCGAAATTTCTTCCCAACTATTGTAACAAATTCAAAATCCTATTATATATATATATATATTAAAACTAACAAATCTTTTGCTTATCCCAATGCTCGTAACGATAGCGATTACCGATGTAAGATCCTATTTAAAGTATCATTGTATTAAAGCGATCTTCTAAATGAGAACCAAGATTCTTAAAATTAATACGCGTAAATGTATCAAAAAGGAAAAAACAAATGTAAAACCAAATTTTCACTGATTACAGATACAATCTGCATTAGGAAATCATACGTTAGATATATGTACGTTTTCTTTTTCTTTATAAAAAAAATTATGACGATAAAACAAATCGCTACAAGAGATACAATCGAAGTAATAAGATTAAAAAATATGAAAGAGCGAGTACTTGAAAGATACGGAAAGCTAATTAGATCACTATTATTGTCATGACTCCCTATATATTGCATGTTAGAAAATTTAAGAGTAACAGTATCTGACTCGATGGACAGACATAATAAATACGCGAAGCCCTTCTGTATACTGGCAAACCTTCTCCTATCGCCTGGACACGAAGACAAAGAAGCTTTCGGACGCATGGCAGAGAGAGAGAGAGAGAGAGAGAGAGAGAGAGAGAGAGAGAGAGAGAAAGCAGTTTGCATCGAATAGGTAATTAATTAATATGTCAGGTACTATATGGCTAGTTTTGGTAATAGTCGGAGGTAGGCAATGCAATATCAATACTGACGTTGGACCTTACTCTGACAGTCACGTGCATGTGTATAAATGTGCATGCATGTGTACTTGTATTGTATTGTTTTTAAGTAGGGCAATATGTACAACCCAAGGGTATATCGTGCTAAGGGACGATAGCGGAATAGAATGAATATGGATGATGCAGTGAAAATGAGTGTCGGTATTCGTACACAGGCGCAACTAGGACGTAAAATGAATTAATTTCAACTTTGCACGCGCTTACAAGCGTGAACGACCAACGTGAAGTGCGGACCAAGAGAGAAAGAGTGAGAGAGCGAGAGCGAGAGCGAGAGAGAGAGAGAGAGAGAGAGAGAGAGAGAGAGAGAGAGAGAGAGAGAGAGCAAAGAAAAGGTAGGAAAACTAAACTAGAATGGCCGAAAAGATGAAGGAGACAATGAGGGATAGTAAGAGGTGGAAATTCTGAAGTTGGCAACAAAGATAAACATAAGTTAATAAGTGCTTACGGTAGCCAAGTACGAGTAGATATTAAAAAGTACCTAGCTATAATATAATAAAAATAGTTTGCTACTGAGTTTCTGTCAAATTTGCAAAATTTCCATTCTTCGTTAGTAGTGAAACTTCCATTTAGGTGAAAATGAATTGTTAAGGAAATTCCATCTAAAGCAAAAAATATCATAAAGTCGTTACGTTTATTCCTGTCTTTATATATATATATATATATATATATATATATATATATATATATATATGCATTTCATAAGTACATTGAAAACCAAGTGAAAAGAGTAACGTAATTAATAAATGAACGATCGATAATATTCATTATCAATGGATATCAAAACTTTCATATCGTAATAAAATGATACGTGTTCTCTCACAGAACAAGATTGAAAATATAAAAGATTTTTAAATAAGTAAGAACGTGAATCACATTATATTATATTATATTATATTATATTATAATATATTATATTATATTATATGATTTACTCTGCATAAATTATATAAAGTAAAAGCATGTAGGATGTTTCGCAGAAAGAGACCGACTTGTGAAACTGTACAAAGGAACTGCACATACTCCGTTGGTATGTCGATATGTTTAACACTACGTTAAATGAAAGTATACTTTTTGAGACCATTTCGCAAAAGCGCATACTCTTGCCAGAAACTCGCCTTCGAATGAGACCTTTTCGCGCATGGTAGCCATTTTCCCACCGAGGATTTGCATAAGGCCGAATGTGCACGTAGAATTTTCAACGTCCGCCGAGCGTCCGCGGATTTTGCAGGATTCGTCGAGCCAACTTTCAGCGTACCGTTGTCGAGGGTAACGCCATGACTTTCAAACTACTCGGAGATAAAGGTAAATGATTCTCGAACACGCAATAGAGTTTGCTATCTGACTGTTTTGTGAAATAAAAGTCTTTTTCTTTTTTCTTTGTATCACTTTCTAATGCAACTGCCCGCGTATAAACCTAGAAAGTATATACAAATTTATGATCAATTGTCCTTTTCGCATAAGAATTATGCTTATGTATCTATTACGTAAAAAAAAAAAAAATATATATATATATATATATATATATATATATATATTTAAGAAATAATTAAAATCTTTTGAAACGCAACAATAAGAAAAAATGAATTTCTTTCCGACGGAAAGTAATAATAAATTGAAGTCTCCTAGACACTTCATACAAGAAACTTCGCGCTGGTGTGTTGGAATTTTCGTTTCGTATCACCGTTATGACATTGTCGGCTAAATTTCTTATCTCTCTCTCCTTTCCTCTCTCGCTCTCTCTCCTCCTCTCTCTCTCTCCTCTCTCTCTCTCTCTCTCTCTCTCTCTCTCTCTCTCTCTCTCTCTCTCTCTCTCTCTCTCTCTCTCTCTCTCTCTCTCTCTCTCTCTCTCTCTCTCTCTCTCTCTCTCTCTCTCTCCAACGTCCTTTTCGTGAAGCGATGCAGCATGCAGCGTCTTCGCATCGCTCAAGTACATTCTCGAATGCAGTGCTCGGTTCTCGCGTACGACGCGCGCATAAAACTGAATGCATTTTCGTCATATTAGATACCACCACGTGTGCCGTATGCATGTTGGACGCTACAAAAATATATATCATTCAGATACAAGGACCGGTCGAGAGTATGTATTATAAGAATGTGATGGAAGTAGAGTTTGTTATTTGAGAGAGAGAGAGAGAGAGAGAGAGAGAGAGAGAGAGAGAGAGAGAGAGAGAGAGAGAGAAAATAAAACATAAATATTCGAGAAGGTCAAACGAAAGGAGACTAATTACGATTAAGATCATAAAAATTTTGTTACAATAATAAATAAAATGAATGATGAATCTTTCCGATTATTAGATATTTAAAACGTATGTATATTTCGATATGCATTTGAAACCAAGATATGGGGGAACGGGGAGAAATGAAAAGATAAAATTCAGAATAATAAAATATCGAAATCTTATTGTGGAAGGAGGCCAGCCTTCGATTCGTGCACGTACGTAAACTTTGACGGAGATTTGCATTAGAACGAAGGCGATTGCGATGCGACGCGGCCGAATTTCTCTTTGATCCCAGCCACTTGCGGATTCCGCAAACTTCTGAAATAAATTCCTCCTTCTTGCGACGTCATCCTTATTAACGAACGAATATCCGACGAGTCACTTTCGCCCGATGTTCTTCCGACGTTATAGATACGAGACGAAAAAAAAAAGTAAAAAAATTAAAGAACGTCCAAAAAAGATGAGAAAGAAAAAGAGAGAGAGAGAGAGAGAGAGAGAGAGAGGGAAGAAAATAAAAACTAATCTTGCTTCTAATCATCAACGAAATATTGCGAAATATTTATTATCGGCCATCGTTACGTCATTTTCGTACTTGCATTATTTATAAGTTGATTAGTTCGGCAAACGATGGAAACATATAGCAACAGGCACAACCTTTGGAATTATAATACAAATACGAAGCCTCGTAACAATTTCAGAGATAGACGTACCCTATCTCTGCTTTCCAGTTCGCGCGCGAACTACTTCCAAAGATTTGCATTGAGGTGACATCAGATGCAATGCAGTGGAATTTTCGTTTGATCTTCGGTGTTTGCGGATTCTATGACTTCGTTAGGTAAACTTCTCGGCATCTTGCGCGATGTGCCGCCTTTGAAATTGCCAAGAGAGAGAGAGAGAGAGAGAGAGAGAGAGAGAGAGAGAGAGAGAGAAATTCTCGATCTCTCGACTTCGGTTGACTCGCCATTGAAATTATATGCAAAGATTCTTCGTCTAGTGGGAAAGGTAAGCCATCGTAAGTAATTTTTTTTTTCTTTCCTCCTTTTTACGTTTCGATTATTTCAAGCGACCTGAATATATAAATGTATTCAAGAAAATACATTTTCTAGTATTCATTTAAAAAGTACGTTTCATTTGACAGCTATCGTCAATTCATTTCTAGAAACAAACTGAACATTATTAAAACTCTTTTCACCTGTTGATAGTCACGATGTCACTATAAATTTCCTTCCTTCGTGAGAAAGAGAGAGACGGGGACAGATATAGAGAGAGACAGACAGAGAGAGAGAGAGAGAGAGAGAGAGAGAGAGAGAGAGAGAGAGAGAGAGAGAGATTGAGAGAGAACATTGTTATAAATCCATACAACGCAAGCATGTCATTCGTATTCTCTTAACTAACCGATGAATCTCTCTCATTTCATCGCAGCTTATAGTTTGCTATGCTCGTGCCATCGGATGTATTCGCTGATCGAGTAAGTTTCTCAATGTATTGACCAAACGCAATGGAAACTGGGTTGGCAGCCGCGAAGATAATAAACACGCTCCTACCTGTGCAAACTGTCAAACTATCTGACCGTATGAAATTGTTATTGCTATCCAGGGACTGAGCTTACATAGCGACTCTACGCGAATTAGTTTCGTTCGAGTTTAAAATCGACGATACATGTTTTCAACGGGAAGCACAATGCAGCTTGACTGTCAAGAATCTTTGAAATAAATCTACGAAAAATAAAACAAATCGTTTTGTAGAAATACGAATCTAAATATTATCTAATCAGACACGATATCGTTATATATTTAACTTCTCGTAGATTGGTTGTTAATTATGTTGTTAGTTAAGTGACTTATTTTGATACTTAAACGCGGTAGACGAAGGCAAACAATAACTTGTTAATTTTCTCGTTAAAATAATGCAACGAAATTGGGTCAAAGTCGAACAATTTAATGTCATTTAAAAGTTTTCGGAAGAATTTCTATCCAAGTGAAATATCATTAAACGAGCAAATGAGGCGTACTCTAACGCATCTAATAAATCGCTTTCTGCTAACGTTATACCCCAATAGCAACGAAAAGCAAAGATAATCCAGAATAAGAAAACGAGGAGTTGTCGTACAATCAATCAAAATTCACGTTTCACGATAGGTACGATTATTAATTAGAGATCGTAATTAACTTGATGGCGCGTTAACAACATTCCGACGTAATTAAGACGGATGTCGAATCGAATAACGAATATTATTAAAATAAAAATGACATTGGTTATACAATTTATAAAGAATCTTCTATATAAAAATATTGCACAGTATCGATTAATTATACTTCGCTTGAAAACTTGGAAATATTAAAGCGACAAAACAAGCGAGATAATTAACAGAGAAACGCGCCTCAATACGGCTTAGTGTACGCAGAGAGAGGATACTGGACTGGCGTGTAATGTACCGATCAATCGGAACATAGAAGCTTCAACGACCATGATGCAGTATGGAGCTGCATAATCGAATTAGGGTACACTGAAAGTAAAGAACCTGCGAAGTATGAAGGCGGAGAATAAAGAATTGCAAGGGTGAAAGAGGAAAGGTAAAAAATTTTTATATTTTCGCTCCCTTGTGTATATATATATATATATATATGCACACACAAAAAGAATAAATAAATAAAAAAACTTCCTACGATTATCCAAAGTAAATGAAGAACAGAAGGAATTGTTTATCGTACTAGAAAGAATTGCAAACGGAAACGGGCACGGAATATAACTCAGAATATATTCGTGTATTTTTATCATCGACAACCTTCGATCTTCCTTATGCGTGTACAAACGTAACCTGCGCGGAAATTTCTGACCGTAGAAATTTTCTAACACGATGCACAAAGGCCTTTATCGATTCTCTATATGTAAACAACATCCAACCATCCATCTTCCCGATACACTTGTAGCCGTTCTTAAATTTCCATACGTTAGCTATCGCTACTTCGTTTTCCTCCGTCTTCCGATGTTTCCAAAGTGTGTTACGTGTGTATCTCTTCGCTACTTTGTATTACAAAGCCGCAAAACGGAGCTACCTCCTTCCTCGTTCTTCCTTGCGTCAGTGAAATTCATCAAGGCGTAATAACGAAATATCGCGTATAATACTTGCCGGGGAAAAATTATTAATATCGGTATTACAAAACGCAAGAAAGTCGGGTCGCACGTAGAAAGGCCGACGACGATCCAGGAGAGACGTCGACAAATTACGTTAGGACGACAAATTGTTCGCATTAATTAATTACCGAAGAGAGCGTATGCTCGTCAAGATGATAAGACGAAAAAAAAAATGAACAATAAGAAGAGGAAGAAGAAGAAGAAAAAAATGAAAGATAAAAGGTAAAAGATAGAAGGAAAAAGAATAGGCCGACGAGCGTGATGAGCGTTTTTAGATGAAAAAAAAAAAAAAAAAAGAAAACAAAAATAAAAAGATAATATATCGCCGAGGATGATTTAAAAATGACGCGTGTCAGAGACGAAGGGAGAGAAAAAGTAAGGGAACGGGGAGGGGAGGAAGAGGGTTACAAGTAAGCAGGATAAAATTAATGGTCGTCTGAACTTCATTCGTTCCTAGACGCATCTGGAACGGTTTGTACAATAAAACCTTGAAAAATTCCGAGCAATTTCTGCTACCGCAAGATTACCACCTCCGTATTGATAACCATACATTTGTCCGGTTATAATTTCGTCGAAAGCCGAAATATCGCTTTCTCTCTTTTTCATCATTCTAGGTTACGTTTCTATTTCTTTCTGTGGAAATATGTATTACGGTTTTTCGATAGGATTTACAAACTCTGGTAAAATCAATTTCAAAACTAAACGCTCGTAAACCGCGATATGAAATTACTCAGACCATAAATGAAAACAACAATGGTTTTGGTGGACATATGCTTTAGTTTTGAATAATGTAATTATTATGACTCTCTCTCTCTCTCTCTCTCTCTCTCTCTCTCTCTCTCTCTCTCTCTCTCTCTCTTTCTCAATCGTTATTTTTAATTTTATAAATATCATTCAATTAATTTTAATTTTAATTAGTACTCTTCCCATATATGTATGAATTTATTTTTATTTCTATCATTAGATTAAAATATCGTTCATAGCATATAATTTTTAACGACACGTGTAGTTCTCCTTTATTTGGTTTATTCCTACGGATGATTGTAGACTCTTATACCATCAAAATTATTTCTCCCTTCGTCTTTATCTCTATCTCTCTCTCTCTCTCTCTCTCTCTCTCTCTCTCTCTCTCTCTCTCTCTCTCTCTATCTCTATCTCTCTATCTATCTATTTTTATCTCCATTTAATTATAGCTAATAATTCATATTGAAAATATAGAAATTCAGAGAATGTCGACGATATCGAGCTAACAAAAATGATCGAACAGCAAAGTAAATACGCCAGTTGTTCGAAGTACTTTGTTCTTCTTCGATACGAAAATATCGAGAGAAAATACAACATGACGATAACTCTCGACAAGATTGTTAGATTTACCAATCGATAAATAGAACAATCGTTTCTATCACTAATTCGTTGTACATACTAGTAGGTTGCTGTCATTCGATGTAGTAGTTCGCGACGATTTGTCGAAAGGATTGGTCCATTCACCGGCCTTGAACACTCGTACGTTTCTATACACGATTTCACATTGCTTCTATTCGTTCGCGAAAAAATAGTTACGAGTACTGAACGAAAGGAATTCTATGGTGGAAAAACTCTACTCTTCGGTAATCTCGAACATGTTAACAAAAAATCTCGTTTATATGGACCGTATTGAGGATTACGGGAAAAATATTTTTCTTTTTTCACATTGTTATCGAGTAAAAGGATTAAAAGAAATTCCCAATTCCGTACATCAATTACTATTATGCGAAGTTAAGCAAACGCTTGAAATAAAAAGAAAATAAAAAATAATACAAGTCAATATAATTATTTATATTTATAAATTCTAAGCCACGCATAACAATTAATAATACGAACTGCTTGATCGATTGAACGATCGATTCTGATTGAGAGTACAGAAATTAAGTCGGCGATATTTAATGTACATATACATTTATATACATATACGTATCTATTGAACGTAGAAACGTATCGAAATAAAATAATGAAAATAATGATCTAAGTGCATATAATCGAATATAACGGTAATAAAACGAACGCTCGAACGCGCTTATATTCCCATTGAAGTTAAACTTCTTAGGACGTTAACGCCTACCGCGGATTCAATTGCGCGAAAGACATTAATTACGTGTCGTCTGGACCGGAAGAAGTCACTACTACTATCGCTTCGCCGTACGGTGAATTTTATTGCCAAGTAAGAAGTTCAAAAAGGTCAGCATTCGTGCGTGGGTAAAAGTATGTCCTCGATGGCAACGAGCCAATGTGAATTCAACCCGCGGAATATCGAGAAACTAGTGGACAGAAAAGAAGGGTTGTTAAGAAAAGAAAAAAAAAAAAAAAGAAAAAAAAAAAAAAAAGAAAAAAAGGACGAAAGTAGAAGGAACGACAGAACAGGATAAAAAATAAAAGAAAAGATAATAAAACGAAAAAGGTGGACGAGGACGTTGTCGAGAGGGTACATCCATACTTCTCAAATAAGACGTAAAAAAGGATTCTGAAGGAATAGTCATTGAAGGAAGGCTCCAAGAAGGCCAACTTCTTGAAAGGAATGCTGTAGCTTCGAGTCTCTCGTTTGTACGGGGAAAACAAAAGGGCGAATAAAAGAGAGGGAGAAAGAAAAGGAGGGAGACAAAAGAGAGAGAGAGAGAGAGAGAGAGAGAGAGAGAGAAAGAGAGAAAATGCGAAAGCAGTCTGGCCATACAACTTTTAATTTATTCCACTATAATCCTACGATACCTTGGTACCACAAGCAAACGAAGCCTCTGCTTCTGCTGCGAAAAAGTTTTTCGTAGGAACGAAGGACAAAGCGAAAAGACAAATTGAGATGGCTCGTTATGGAAACCCTACACCAAACAGGTGTTCGTAATCTTACTCAAAAATCATAAAGTATCGAATTACATATGTAAATGAACTTATTATACCGTGTTTTATACATTATTATTAACGAATTAACAATAATATCAAGTCAACGAGACAAATTTGACGAATAACACGAACAATTTTTTATTAACGTGTCGTGACCGAGAAAACGACGAAATGTTCATTCGCGATTGATGTTAATTAATTCAGGATAAATATGACGAAGTGCGAATTGATTGAAGGAACCGGGCAAATTTGAATAATGCACGAGATACGACGTGAAAGATCTCAAATAGAACGATAGAACGTTTTAAAATCGTACGATGGACTACAAATTTTAAGAGCATGATAATAATATAACGATCGATATTACGATTTATTGGAAACTTAAATATTAGTAATAATTAAAAAAATAATAATAATAAAAAGGAAATAATAAGAGTACAAGGTCGGTCGACGTATAAAAATATAAGATACTAGAACGAACGTGTTCTGAAAGATCCATCGAAGTGAACAACAACTGTAAAGTGGTTTTCGAACAATCTACCGTTAAAATCAGAGAGTCGTAAGAAGCGAGTGAGTTAGATAAAGAGAGTAAGAGAGAGAGAAAGAGAAAGAGAGAGAGAGAGAGAGAGAGAGAGAGAGGGCAAAAGAAAATAAGTAGGAGGAATCTGGTAAGATGTGATCATGCCTCGAACCTTTTTGCAGTGAGTTCGTCTTGTCGAAGGACGGAAAGATACGAGGAGGAAAGCACTCACTGGGAAGATATACGGAAGCAAAGAATCGTGAACAAACGCACCTAACGTTCGTAAAGAAAGAACAAGAGAGAACGAGGAAATGAGAGAAAGAAAATAAACGCAGAACAATTCGAACCTCTGTCACTCCTCCCCCTCCCCCTCTCTGTCTCTCTTTCTTTCAATGGTTAAACAGAAAACGGACATGAATTTTTCGCTCGGTCGAGTCTAAATAGCGATCTAAGAGAAAACGACAAACCAAGTGGGTCGAGTTCCTTAACCTCTGGCATTCCTCGAGCTTTTACGATGAAACATAAGCAAAAGGTAAGATTAATGATTCTCCTCTTCTTCAAGTACAAGGCGCTATTCCGCCTTAAATTTCGCTTTAACTTTCACCAAGATAGATCCGGCAAGTAGAGCGTCGCTAGTGGCCGTTGTGTTTTAATTATCCATTAAATTAATTCTAGATGCATTATCGCGAACGAGCTCGTTTCTTCGGGTGCTTCGTTAAAATGATATTTTTTTTCGTTCTTTTTTTTCTCTTTCGCTTTTTCACTAGCTATCTCCGACGAATGAAACAATTTATCGTAACTACGATTAACATATATATATATATATATATATATATATATATATATATTTAACAATTACTAGACAATAAATTTGAGTTAAATTGCATTCTCCATTTTCTTTTATTCGATCGTAACTCGAGCTAAGTTTAATAAGAACAGGATACACCGTCACCGAGCTCTAGCAGCAGCGAACGAGTATAGTATAATTTTCTGCAAGGTCAAAACGTTAAGCGTACGCTTAAGACAGGCATAACTATACCAGCATCGTGAAACTTCCCACAGTGTTGGCGCTTGTATTCTTGTAGATTTCTCTCCGGCACGTATGAGAGATATGAAAGTTCGTAATAGTCATAACTAAGATAACTTCGTCATCTAAGATTACATGAAAGGTGTGTATCCGTTTGAAACGAAATAACTTCTAACGCTGTTCTTTTGCTGAGATATACATAATTCTTCAAATCATTCATTTCGAATTTATAATCGAGAAAGAAACATTTATATGATTTATCGTTTATGTAGGTGACGCATATATGTATCATATATATATATATATACTTAGATACATACATATTATATACGCATAATAACATCGAAAGATAGAGAAAGAGAAAGAGAAAGAGAGAGAGAGAGAGAGAGAGAGAGAGAGAGAGAGAGAAAAGAGAGAACATGCTGAATACTTAAGAATACCTTTTAAAAATTAAAGATAGAAATGAGAAGAAACTCTTGCCACGTTCTAACGGAAATGCAATATGCAATACGCAATATAAATGCAAAACAGTTATCGTAGTTACCATTGGAATCGCGCCTTATGGTACTCCTTGGAAAAAGAACGAAACTTTCGCAGGTGCCATTCTTCTTGTTTTGCGTAAAAACTCACCTGGGGCGATGGAAACCACGTAAAAATTTCTCCCAGGCTCGAAGAGAAATGGTTGGATCGAGAAGATGGTTTATTGTTTCACGTGCTCGATTTTAAATGGCTCGCTGGTATAAATTTTCCTTTAAACATTGTCCGGCCGATTTTCACGACGTTCAAAAATCGACGAAGAACGGAGGATCAATTTCCGTTAATAAGAGAACGTATTAGGATCAGAGGACAAGACGTCTTGCTTATACGATGGCACGGAATAAAATGATATTTTGTTCGACCCGTGTAGGTCATCGCAAGGGCTCTCTAATAGGAAACGGTGAACTATATATTTATTTCGAAAACATGTTTTCATTCATGAACGTTAGGTCGAGCGTACGTTGTTTTGTAACAAGATAGACATATATAAAGTATAGGTCACAGATATACGCGCACAAACACGCACATACATATGTATATATAGAGAGAGATAGATAGATAGATAGATAGATAGATAGAGAGAGAGAGAGAGAGAGAGAGAGAGAGAGAGAGAGAGAGAGGTAGAGTCACGAAAATGAAATTAGAAAAAGGCGAAGAAACTACGAGTACAATAATGATAAAGGCATTTGCTATTAAACGTATACGCCTATTAAATAAGTCTCGATTCTTCTTCTCTTCTCTTCGAAGAAGGAAAGAAAAGAAAAAGAAAACAAAATAATGAAGAAAACGTACATAGAACGATTGAAATAAGAGGGAAATGTGACCGTACGGGAACTAGAACGTTACACCGAAACGTGTTCGCGCAGGTTTACTCGAGCTGTAACGGCGAGAGCATCAACGGATAGAAGCAGAAGTGGTGCAAAGAAAGAGATAGAAAAAGAAAGAGACAAACGGAAAGAGACAGGCGGAAAGAGAAAGAGAAAGAGAGAAAGAGAAGGAGAAAGAGAGAGAGAGAGAGAGAGAGAGAGATAACTACCCACCTCCCTCCGTGACACACATCTCTTCGCTTGCCCGCAGTTTTCTTCCTTTCGCCTTTATCTCAGGCCATTCCAGCGCTCCTATTTTATCCTGAGATATCAAATGACCCCCCAGATACCTTTGTTCCCTCTTACTCATCTCGAGTAACATTTGTATCTGTCCACTGTTCCACCCGATTCGCCAGGCTCTCTCTCTCTCTCTCTCTCTCAGCCTCACTCCTTCTCACTCCTTCTCACTTCCTCACGCCCTCATTCTCTTTCTCTCTTTCGCTCTTGGAGAACGGCCGTTTGTGCCGTTTTCCGCTTCTACTAGCTCGCTGTGAACCCCCGGGGTACACCTGTAGGTACCTTTACCTGCCTGCAACGCAACTCTACTTCGTTCATTAAGAACCAACACCGACTACTACTACTACTGCTACCTGCTACTATATCTACTACACCATGGCTAAGCACCAACACACCAGCAACAACACCAACACCATTACGATCCATATCGCGATACAAACGGATTACCACGAGGTAACTTTTATCCAACGTTAACAAAGACAAGCGACAATGCCTTGCGAGGGAATTAAAAATTTCATAAATCGCAACGCAATCTTGTACGCGATATGATATTTTCCTCTTGCATTTAAGGAACAAGAATCAGCGTTACAGGTGACGTTTCTATGATACTTCTTGACAAAATTTTTTTCCCGGCATGCGATTCTTTTTTTTTTTTTTCTTCTCAAACGCTCACGCGTTCTCGTTTAATCGAAACGAAATGCGAATGTAATATAATTTCGTTCGTCGAGTTTCCTTTTAATCGAATAAAATAGAAGGTTTATTATTATTAGAGATTTAATATTATCAGAGAAGGAAATTACTTTTTTTCTTTCTACGATTGGTCGTAGGGTAATTTTGTTGAATTATAATTATTAGTACGTTCGATTTAGATTTACGTGGATACATATATGTATAAATCTTTTATCTTTATATCTTTTACGTAATTATCTTTTTGTCTTTTATCTTTCATCTTTATCTAAATCTAAATCCAAAGTTGTATTTCGTATATCGAAAGGGAGGATTTGCGTAAAGGATGAAAGGAATATCCTCATTCGTGGATATGTATAGATTTTAGAGACACCAAATCCTAGAGGAGTAATGGAAATTTAAAGCTCCCATAGCGATCTACGTACGCGTCCCAGTACGACGATTCATTGAATCCCTTTCTATCCTGCAAAGAGTTTTCTTTTTCGAGTAGAATATTGTTACTGCTACTTTAAAATTCACCACTCGGATCTACTAGTAAAGTAGATTTTTTTAACGAAATATATTACAAAGGTGTGCTATATGAGACAAAGTAAGATAGAATAAAGAAAAAAAAAAAAAAAATATATATACATTGTACGCGTAAAAGTACGTAAGTACTTACCGTGCGCATATAAATATTATACGGTCAAACGTACTCATATATAAATTTGCGTTGAAAATACAAAAGAACAAAATAAAAATTCTTTTGGGCTTATCTTACGAACTTAAGTAGACGTATTTGATTAAATCTAATGCAAATTATATTTAAACTGTATTCTCCATAGTTATTGCAATCAACACAATAAACGAATTTTCATCGTATCTCATCGATATCGATCCGATCGGTATTGTTCCACTCTGTACTATATAATGATAAATTATATTACTGCTTGAAAATCAAAGTTCAAAGGGATCCTAGCGTGTTGCCACTGGAAGATTATGAGCCTCATAATAAAATGTATCAAGTTCGATGAGACGAGTACTATAGATGTTATATCATTGTGCTTCGTCGAGCAAGTCGATCGATACTCTCGACCAATACGCATTCGCGTAGAATGAATTTATATTTTACTCTAGTAAACCGATAAAATATGAAGATTTCGTTGGTAACATTGAAGTGATCGTTTGATCATTATCGAAATTGTACGGACCAATAAATCAACTTTTTCTACTCTTCGTTTAAACTCAAGAGCTAATGGAATATACGTAAATAGTATAACAAAAGGCGAGATGATGATGATCCATTTTAACGGTGAATAAAAACTCAATTGCTGCAAATGTTAACATTTAACGTAAGGCAAAAGGAAGAACTATATTTATGTAAGTACATACATGTAAAACGTCGTAGAAATTGTTCGTTGAAGAAAATACGTTCCTCGTATACACGAAGAACGTATCTATTTTCACGGGTAGAAAATACAAGCTGTTCGCGTTTGTCAACGGCTTCTTCCTCAATAAGCAAACCTCCCCCTCGATCCCTTTCTCGTCTCAAACTTTACAAGTCACGTAATAAAAATCGCAAAAACGAGAAAAACGGTAGGAAGAAAAAGGTATGCTTTACGAGTCGATCGAAGTTTATGAGGTCACCGGTTGTCTCTTTTCTTCTTCTTCTTCGTACTTTCCCTTCTTTTCCTATCTCTTTTTTTATTTCTTCTCCCCCTCTCTCTCTCTCTCTATCTCTCTCTCTATGAAAACCGCTCGCCAAGTTATTTTTTTTCGAGTTCACGCGTATCCTTCCCGTAAAACGATTTCAAAACGAAGGAGAAACCGATAGAAACAGACTGAGATAAATTAGACCCGTTAAGGACCCCAACTATATTGCCCGATGAAATGCAGATTGTTTTGTAAATTGGTCTACCGACGTCGGCATCCACTCGTAGAACTTCCTTAGTCAAACGTCACATTGAGCCGTTGGAAACTTAGAGGAATCTTATTCTTGGAATCAAATTAAAGGTATCGCATTCGGATCTTATTCGGTGCTTAATTAAGAAAACTCTCTATTATTGTTTAAGACAAACATTAATGGGGTTCATTCATTCCTTTTATCCTATTTAATAACTAGATAAAAATGTCTTAAGGACAGGAAGATTCGATATTGTTCAACCGATATTTCTTTATAATTATAGAGAAAGAAAAGATGAGAGAGAGAGAGAGAGAGAGAGAGAAGGTAGAAGCTCACCCTCTCGAAGCACAAGTCACCCTCGGATTAAAATATTTGCTATACGAGTGGCTTGTTGTGCACTCAATGGCCGATACACTGATTGGAGATCAAGCGAAAAGAGGCAAAGAAAAAGAAAGACAAGCTTGATGCCAGCAGCTGTGGGCTTGCCGACGGCAAGAAGACGAAGGGGGAAAAGGAACGTCAAGACGACGGTGGCCGTGCCAGGGAGAGAAGAACGACGCCTCGTATACTCTCCGACTCTCTCCCTCTCTTCATCCTTCTCACCACTCTTCATGTCACTCTTCGTTTCTCTCTCTCTTTCTCTTTCTCTCTTTCTCTCTCTCTTTCTCTATCTATCTATCTATCTATCTATCTATCTATCTATCTATCTATCTCTATCTCTCTCCTTTCCTTCCTCATTCTCTGTTTCTCTCTATTCCAAGACCTCCTCCACGACGGCTGTCGTACCGAATGCTCTTCTCCTTGTCTCCGCTTGGTTTTCACGACGCCTTTCTCGATCTCCCTCGCGCTCTTCTCGCAAGAAGAGACATTTGGTGCAGACCATTACCCCAGTCCCGGGTGCCATCGGCCATCACCAGCGCGTTAAAGCCGCAGCAATTACAAACTCCGACAGTCTCATCCCCTTTACTTCCTCTTCACCTTCTCGCACTACCTCGAACCTTCCTTCTTCACTACGCCTTCTTTGTTCTCCTCCTCTTTCTCCTCCACCTCTTCCTTCTCCGCCTTCTCTTACTTCGTTCCTTTCTCAACGAAGAAGATCCTCTTCGAGAAATAAAGACAAGGAACAATCTCTCTCTCTCTCTCTCTCTCTCTCTCTCTCTCTCTCTCTCTCTCTCTCTCTCTCTCTCTCTCTCTCTCTCTTTTACCAGTAACTCCCGTTACCCCATGCCCGCCTTTCCTTCCTTTCCCGACGCCCACGCCATTTACATTTGCCTACTGCTCTCGTATAAAAGTAACTTTGTAACAAACGCAAGCGGCCAATACTCGCAAGGATTTTGTCCTCTGTTTCGATGAAATTACACGTCGGGCGACACCGCAAGGCACGAAAAATGGGGTTTTCTTTAACGACAACTAACGTCGCATCCTCTTTATTGCCATTCGAGCGACCGAAAATATTTCGACTTTCGACGAGAACACGTTGCGCTTAACTTTTCTTTTCCTTTTTCTCCACTCCCCTCCCCCGCCCCGCTCCCGTTTACTTTTTGTTTGTTTCTTTCTTTCTTTCTTCTTTTTCCTTTTTTTTTTTTTTTTTTATCTTTTTTATTTTATCGTGAAAGAAAATGACCACGACTGTTGGAGAAGTTTAATTCCCTGGCTTGGTCTACCGTTGAAATTCTAATTAGAGTACGCAGACCGATAACGAAATGTTAAAACGTTTCGAAGAAAAATCGTATTAGAATTTAAAATTGCACGATATCGCGATGATCGTTAACGCGCGTTAATACGAAAATGCAACGAATTTAAAGAAAATAATCGTATAATCGTAATTTAAATCAGTACGTATATCTAGATTTTTAATTCTTTTTTTTTTTTTTTTTTTTTTTTTTTTTTTTTTTTTTTAATGTAAAAGATATTTTCTTTTGTCGAGGTTTAATTTATTGTCTCCAACGATCGAGATTGATCACTATTAACGACAATAGTTTTGTTACGATTCCATTCATAATTCATAATTTTCTCGAAAATCGGTCCTTCCTCATAATGGCTAATCTTTGGAAAATGGACTACGAGAGAGTAAAAACAATCTATTTTTGTGAGCGCACGGTTACAAATTAGAAAGCACCGTGGAAATGGTCGAAAGTTCCGTTATATCGTTAACGCACGATCGTTCAAACTCGGCAATCGGGTAAACCTTTATAGCGCGACTGTTGGCTGACTAGAAAAAGGAGATTTTTCAAGCGCGTTTACACAGCACTTGATCACCCGTGTGGATTGCGTGTCCCGACGTATCGTCACAAGGAAAGATTCGAATCGTCGATATATGGAAAATACATGAACGATTTATACTGGCCATCATTGTATCGCACAAACTCTGTCATTAAAGCGATCATTAATAATTCCTATAAGTTCGTGCGTCACGACCGATCGGTGGAAGAAAATACGGCAAGATTGTAATAATTCATGATAATGCAAAGTTTACTAAACCTTTTTCAAATTCTACGTTATTATAGCTTCGTTCACGATATATAGTGGAAAAGCACCGTAATACTATAAAAAAATTCTAAAAAAGATTGATAAGTTCGATGGTAGATTATTTTTTGAAACATATAATACGTCTATCGAACCTCGATAAAGATTTTCATCATTCAAAAAACATTATTCTATTCTATATAGGTTTATATAGGTACGTATTAGGTACTAAATTCCTGCAACGTCATTCTACAATTTTATAGCAAAGAAAAAAGAAATATTAACAACGAAGAATTCGATGGGCCACAGAAATGACCTCTAAGCTTTTAACGTGCGATACTTCATCGAGATATTAAATTCGTAAAAATCGTTTATATGAGATAATAATGAGATACATAGAGAGTAAATATAGGTCGTTCCAAGATCACGTTCGACCGTTTCGTAGGAGCAGGAGTAAGTGATGCAGTAATTCCCAATGGATTAGAGATGCTGAGAAACTAATTTATGGGCCTCTGAGGCATTCTGCTTCCAAGAAAGTCCTGTGTATATATATATATATATATATATATATATATATATATATATATAAACCTGCACAGGAGCACGTAAGGTGTTTTGAGTTGGGGAGGATTAAACCAAAGATCGTGTGAACTTCAACTGAGTTAGTAACGTATTAGGAATACTTTTTCGTCAAAAGCGATACCCTACATATACTTTCGCTTTGCTTATTAACACAAATAAACAAAATAAAATTAATTTATTTATTATTTCGTAGCAACATCAACGAATACGTTCTTATTCGACGGCGTTCAATGTTTGTCGATGTATCGATTTGCAAAAAAGCATGAATGCTCTGTTCGATTACGTGGAAAAAGCTTTGAATCGAATTTTAAAAGCAAAAACATTTGGCCCCACAAATGTAAGCAACATGGGAACTTTGCGTGTTCGCTTTATGCGAACACGAAGTCGCTAGAACGATATCGTATCGAGGTTTTCACACAAATACGCTACCGTTTCGAAGTAGTTTACCAATACCGTCACGTTGCCGTTTACCGTCGAATGATTTTTCGCGAGAACGTTCTTCACTGGACGTATAAACTTCAACATTATTCCCACGCTTCTTTATAAACTTTGAAAGCACCCTGTACGACGAGCGTACTTTGGACATGCGCGTCTCTTCTATATATACTATATACGGTGCTCTCTTATTAGAAACGTTGGGCACGAGCACACTATTCCGACCATTTACATGTCGGTGCTCGAGCGAAATCCAGAATGAAACCTTAGCAAGACACGGTGCGGAATTAAACTACGGTAGGTACTCTCGTAAAGAGAGAGAGAGAGAGAGAGAGAGAGAGAGAGAGAGAGAGAGAGAGAGAGAGAGAGAGAGAGAGAGAAATAGAGTTCGATAAAAACGATGAAAAAAGAAGGAAACAGTTATGCGTTATTAATATCATAAAAGGGTGTCGTTTAATTATAGTCAAAAGTTATTAACGTTCTCTCGAAAAATAAAACGAACATTTTATTCGTCTTTTCATGCGAGTATATCGATGCCCGTTTTACTCCTACGGGCTTGCAAACTAATTATTAAACGTCATTGAAAATGACATCGATATAAACCTGTCCGTTTTTCAATCGCGAAAGAGAACGCGAAACATCACGAGATTTTTGATCGATCAATTTTCTAACTAGCTTGATGGCCAGTAAAATGTCCACCGTCCGATATCTAATTAAGTTTAATTCGCAAGTCAGTTTTTGTTTTATAGCCATCTGATCGTCAAACGATGCCGCTTAGCTGTTGTTTCACAGTTGCCACGGAATTGATCGTTAATATTATATTAAAGAAGCATATTAACGAGAATAATATAATTTTCGTTGTGCTATATCGAAGAAATGTTTTCCAAAGAATCTTCCTTCTTTCATATTTGAAATTTAAATGATCAGATTAGAAATGTTTGAATGGTCGAACGATCGATATCGAGAGGACCCAGACCAAAACGCACCTTGCCCGATCGTATCCCATAGAAAACAGGATGTGCCTGCATTTCCTCGTTCAAAGGAGAGATTCTAGAATTCGATTCGGGCTGTGGGAGGTTTAGTTTTGACTTTACGCTCATAATACGGATCCCAAGTGACTAGAACTATTTACGTAAATTCGGATCCGTCCCTTTGAACTTCGATCCAATACAAACGTACGATCTCTCGTTGCTTGGTGAACTTGTAAGAAGGATAAGAGGAAGAAAAAGGATGGAAGAGGGGTATATATATATATATATATATAAAATCGAAGACCTCGATCTTGGAAACCCAGAAAACATCCACGAAAAGAGACCGACACGGATCGGCGTTAAAACGGTGCGTCATTGGGAACTCTTTTCGCTCGATCGCAATCGTAGCAGGCGAATCGAGTTAAAGAAATTGAAGAGAGGAGCACTGCGCGGTAGAAAGCAAGCATCCAAGAAAGAGAAGCATCGAGCCAAGCAGTCATACAGCCAGCCAGCCGGATGGCAGCGGCGGTAGTTCGTGAAATCACACGGTACCGATTCTCCCTCCCTCCCTCCCTCCCTCCCACCCTACCGAGTCCCTTCTCCTCCCACCTTTGATGCTAACTCCAAGCTCCCTCTTTCTCCGTTACTCTTTCGCCGGTTCACCCCTCTTCGTATCAGTCGGCGTCAGTACGTTGTAGGTGGACGCGAGTGCGCGCGCGCGCGCACCCCTTATCGAGTTCGAGAGCAAAAGCGACGGCTGGTGGTGGTTGGTATGGAAGTGGAAGTAGGTGTATGGTAGGTACGAGAGGGAAGATACGACGGAAGGGTGGAGAGAGGGTTGCAGGTGGCGGGGCGAGGAACGAGGAGAGAGAGAGGGAGAGAGAGAGAGAGAGAGAGAGAGAGAGAGAGACGCCCATGGAAAACGGAAGATAGGGACGGAATGTGTCTGGGGGTAGGGGTAAATCGGAGTTTGGGGGGTAAAAGAGGGATGGTAGAAGCGAAGCGAGTGCAGCTGCGAGTTCGTCGCCGCAGTGTTTGGCAGTCCTTCGTATGGACATCACGTTCGAGTCGAACGACCGATATAGATCGTAGATCGTTCGAACGCGTTATCCGATTATCGAAGAATAATAATAAGAATATTGTGGTTCGCGGTTAGTTCGAGTGGATTATTTCGTAGATGTTTTCAACGGGTTTCTCCGTTGTTACGTCGTCGTTCATCCCGTCGCCGACTTCGCCGGAAACGTCGAGAGCGGATAGAAACGGATGAGCGTCGAGATGTGAAGTCGCCGTAGTTGGAAGCGATGTGGCTTCCATTCATATTGCTCGCCTTGATGGCGAGCGGTTCCGCCTGTCCCGATCTCTGCGTCTGTCAACAGGGTGTCATCGTCGACAGGGATTCGCCGCTCTTCGCGGATGTTACGTGTCGCGGTCGCGCGCCGGAATTATCCGAGGTACCCGATAACACGAGGAGATTGTCCGTCGAGGAAGCGGTGGAACACGAGGTAACAAGTTTCTTGACCGAGCTCGAGGCATCGACCGATCTCGAGTCAAACTCGACGTCCCCGACGACGAACGACAGCCGAAGCGCCACTATCGAGACGGCGCTTCCCTATTTGGACGAATTGACGATGACGAACTGTTCGTTGACGTCTTTGAACGTATCGTGGCACGGCTTCGAACGGTTGCGATTGTTGAATATATCGTACAACGAGGTATCGCACTTGAGTGACGCGCGGGTGTCGAGCCTCGTCGGTTTGACGTGTCTCGATCTATCGAATAATTTGCTGAAGGACGTGAATGTCGGCGTTTTTAGGACGCTGAGTGAACTGGCGCGCTTACATTTACGACGCAACGAGATCGCGATGGTGCACGAGAACGCGTTTCGCGGCTTGGATCGTCTCGAGTTTCTCGATTTGTCGGATAATAGGCTGGCGGACCTACCGGATAGCGCGTTGACGCCTCTTTACTCTCTTCAAAAGTTAGATCTCAGCGGTAACCAGCTTCAAGTGCTCGGCGCGAGATGGTTCGAGAGTCTCGATAAACTTCGAGAACTCGATGTCTCAAGGAACGGCTTGGCGAAGGCCGCTTCGGGGACTCTTCAACCATTACCGGGGCTATCGGTTTTAAGATTAGCGGAGAATCCTCTGGAGGAGAAAGATGTTTCTTTGTTGCTTGGCACCGGAAGGAGATTAGAAACGGTGGACGCATCGCGTACAGGCCTTGCAAGAGTCCCGGCAGCCCTCACCAGATCCGTTCGAGCTTTGCGTCTCGCCGGCAATAAGTTGACCACCATCAGAGGCGGTGATCTCGACAGTTATCCTCTCTTACGAATGTTGGACATTTCCGATAATCGTCTCACCGAAATCGAGGACGACGCTTTAGGACGATTGGAAGTGCTCGAGGAGCTCGACGTATCTGGAAATCTTTTGACCAAGACTCCCGGAAGTCTTCCCAGTAGTTTAACCGTTCTTAATCTCCGGCGAAATGGCATAACCATTTTGAAAGGGAACGATTTTCAGGAACTTCGTAATTTGAGATCTCTCGCGTTAAACAACAATGATATCGGGCAAATCGAGGTTGGGTCGTTCAGTCAACTACTCGCGCTAAAGGAACTCGATTTGTCCGATAATCCTATCAAGGCATTAACCGTTAATGCTCTGAGTGGACCGAGTAATCTTGCCAAGCTTCGTATGTCTGGATTAACGTCACTTCAAGAGAAATCCCAACAACAAGGTGACATGGCGTTTCCCGTACAGACACCGGAACGGCTTATTGTTCTCGACGTTCAACGAAGTCCCGTTCTGGCGAGACAGTTATTGACGGACGACGCTGCTCTCTCCGCTTGCAAAAGTCTCCTCGAATTAAACCTTTCCGAGACAAATCTCACGGCCCTTAGATCGGACCTGCCGTATTTGCTCCCGCAGCTCCGCGTTTTACGACTCGCTGGAAACGATTGGAGCTGCACCGAGGATCTCTATTGGCTAGGGCAATGGTTGAGAGAGCACAAAGAGCAAACTTATAATCTCGAACTCTCACAATGCGTAGCTCCCGAGGAATTATCGGGAACTTATCTACGTGATCTACCATCGCCACCCGTAACACTTTCGACGATGATATCGACCGTTAGAACGACCCCGTCGATCGCACCGCCGAATCTCCTCGAAGTCGATCGATCCTCGAATGAAACTCTCGGATCGTTTACGTCTTACCCTAACGACATTATCAACGGGCTCGCGAATTTCACCGAGTCGACCTCGGAAATGAACGAAGAGTTTGCTAATTATTCGAACTTGGCAAAAACGACGACTCGCGAAGTTTCCAGTTCCACGAACGAAATGGACGGCGGCATCTCTGTGGAAAATTCAACGATAAGAACGACGAACGTGCCTCGCGTTTACGAAGCACCGACTTCCTTTAGAAACATAACTGCGCCGACGTTGAAAGGAACGGATTTAAGAAGAAAGGAGGCGAACGTACAAAATTTGCGGCGCAAAGTCAAAGGGAAGTTGATGATCGATATGAAAACGGATGAGAAAGGTGGATCCTCTTCTCCTATCAACGTCGACGTCTCGGCAAAAGGTAAAATGGAGAAGAGCGAGAAGTTGAAAAAGTTTTCAACGAACGACGGCGGTAAAGAATTGTCTCCTTCGTCGAAGAAATTCAAGTTTTCGAACGAGTTTTCTAGGAATGAGGAAAAGACGACTATGTCGGATAAGTACCTGACGAGAGAGAACAACCTAACGAAAGAAAAATACGTATTGACTAACGGTATAGTATCGAACACGATAGCTGAGGAACTGAACGGCCGTGCGACCGATTCCGGTACTCGACTGTCCGAACAATTATCTGGTACACATCCCGGAATGTTGGTTCTCGTTGGAGCTGCCCTAGGTGCGGCTGCAGCATTGACGGTCGTTTTGTCCAGACGTGCTACCGTACGTCGAAGAGACAGATACCATCGTCACGAGAACATCGAAGTTCATACGTTGACACCGAGCGCGGAACTTTGGTGACCAGAATCGGAGTGCGCCAGGCTCTTTGAAAGAGACAGGCGACTCGAGGAACAACAAGAGAGGACGAGAGAATCGATACTCGAAAGATCGAGGAAAGTTATTCTCGCCGAATACCTTAGGAAGATTCTCAAGTAATCTCATAATTGCCTCGGTATCGATATCGTGAAACTCGAACGATTAATAAACTTCAGTATTCGTTGTCTCTCAAAGAACAAGGAAACTTGGTGTTTCATTAATAAATCTGTTTTCAAAAACTTACAAGATTTTCGATCGAACGAACCTAGGAACTATTTGGACGGACACCTCTTGTTCGATCTTCTTTTTTTCTCTTTTTTTATTTCGCGTTACCTACGCGATACCGAAAAAAAGGTCGTAACGTTTTACGGCGGGCAAGGAAGAATGATGTATGTAAGAATACGAATTTTGAGAGAATGCTCGAAGCGATATAGTAACAGTGAAAAGACTCGGCGGTTTCAGGCATAACTCATCGATACTCGATGATCCTGATACCGTTCGTACGAGTTACGTATGTCGAGAACAATTAGAACACGAATTGTCTATGCACGTTTTGCGGGAGAAGTCGTAAAAAAGAGAAGGAGAAAGAGAGACACGCACAGGGAGAGAGAGAGAGAGAGAGAGAGAGAGAGAGAGAGAGAGAGAGAGAGAGAGAGAGACAAAGAGATGGAATAAAAGAGAACGAACTGCGTATATACCTCTGCGTAAAGGGTACGTGCGTGCGCACGCGTGTAAAACAATATACACCTAACACTTACGTCCTGTCTCGTTTCTCGACGAGAAACTACGATGACGTTCGTGACGGCGCGACGCTGAAAACCGAACGCGTCAAGCGACAGAGAAAGTGACAATAATGATATGACGAAGGGAGTGTGTCGCTCGAGTTACAAGCTCGACTTCCTTTGTGGTGTACCGAGGGAAATGGACTCCTTGTGAGAATGCAAGTGAGTGCAAAAGAAGAAAAAAAAGGAAAGAGAAAAAAGAAAAAAGAAAAAAGAAAAAAAAAAAAGAAAAAGAAGGCAATAAGGTTCGGAGCGCGAAATAGAGGGTGATAGGCGTGGTAGTTTGAAGATGGACGGTGATGGCGGTCAACAAAAAAGAAAACTACGGTGGCGAAATGTGCTTCGTATAATGGAACGAGGGCGAGTGCTTAGAAAAAGAGAGAGAGAGAGAGAGAGAGAGAGAGAGAGAGAGAGAGAGAGAGAAAGAGAGAGAGAGTTGCTCGAAAGAACTTTTATCGAGCGCTGCATGAACGAAGTCGAGAGTGTGCGCGCGCGTGTGTGTGTGAGAGAAGGAGAGAAAGATAGAAAAGGATTTGCTTGTGTGTTTGGCTATAAATACTTATGTACGAATGCGAGAGAACGTGAGTGTGAGAGAGAGAGAGAGAGAGAGAGAGAGAGAGAGAGAGAGAGAGAGCTTAAATACGAAACTATTATCGGCGGTGACAACATCGAGTGTACTGAAACGTTGCTTCCGAACTTAATTCTGGAGGTTTGGCAAATCGCCAAGATACCTTAACAAACAAACAAACACACAAATAAACAAACAAACAAACAAACAAACAAACAAACAAACAAACAAACTAACAAAAAAGAGCAGAGAAAGAGCAGATAAGAAATAACGAAGAGGCTAGACATTATCTTTCTTAAATAACCAGTGTCAAAGTACGACTATGATGATAATAAACGGATGTACAAAGATGCATGTCTGTAGCTCATTATTATTTTTTCTTAGCCCGTTTAACGATTTATTATTATGTATTCAACGTTTTTCGTCGTTTTTTTATTTTTATCTTTTTCTTTTCCTTTCGTAAACCTCGAGGGTTAAGTAATTTAAACGAGAAATGATAAATTAATGATCGCTTTCACTCTCTCTTCGCATAGATTAATATAAACGTATCTTTTTCAGCTAATTTGATGGATGAAAAATCGATCATCTACAAATAATGTATTACAACGTTACACTGTAAATTTAATTAAGCATGATTTATTAAGCGATCTAAACGTAAAAGATACAAACTATCGATATATTTTGATTTCGTTATTATACTCGTACCAAATTCTCGATAAATAACATCGTGAATTTTATTCGAAGAAATATTAACAGGTAAGTAATAACTATATTTATATCGTACACATTGACATTAATTTTGTAAATTGATGATTGCTACTGTCAGAGATATTGATCTATTGTCTGACACAGGTACTTGCATAGATAGATAATATCTACTTTAGCTGTGTATAAATGTTTATTATTTTTTTTTTTTTTTTATTATAATTTTTGTATTATCTCTCTTAATTATCGAGCCGAAAGAAGAATAATTTCCGTTATAAACGAAGAGTCGCAAATGAGGAACGCGATAGAGAATATTAACGCCTTATCCTACAAAATCAGTAACTTTAATTTGGTCGTGTAAAAGGAACGATAAATAACATGATAAAAATAAACTTCTCAACGTCGGTAGGGTATGAGGGTTTAAACTTTTTTTCAACGAAAACAGACTCGTTCTCTGACGACAAAGTTTCGTAGCGTTTTAATCCACAATAATTAACTACCGGTGAGCAATGGCATTGCTACCATGGGAATGAGTTTATCGCAGACTTAGATGCCGACGATATTTCCACGCAGTAAAGTTTTCCAACGTGCACTGGTAAAATATTATTGGATCGAGATGAGAAATGAAACGAACACGAAGGAGGAGGATGAAACGGAATCGGAGATGTCAAAGGGAAAAAGATCGACAGCTGATGATGAAAATCTCAGCGGTACTGAAGATGAAATAGTATCGTTTCCTCCGGGAAATACAACGCGTTATTATTTTTCAATATATTATTTCGATCGACAATGATTTTGTATAAAGCCTTAGAAATTAAACGTTTTGATTAACGACTAAATAATTTCTACGTACTTTCGACGTTTCCTTTCTTCATTTACTTTTCTTCCTTTCTTCTCGAGAAAATTAAAAACTCTTCTCGAATAATATACAAGTTTCGTTCGAACTCACTGTATCGTATCGAAACGAAATCAATGAACCATTAATGATTCTCGATTCTTCTTCACTTACAATTAACGTTAATTAGTTATTAACATCGGATCATTCGATATAATTGAAATATTCCCCTTGGCGTACGAGTTCAACAAATCGTATCAACATCTTGTACGACGAGTACCACCATGTATTAACTCTTCTTTTTATTTTGTCCCTTACGTCCCCGATGAGATCATTCCAAGTTCTTGGCACAGCCTCGTAAAATAAGAAAGTTTAAAAGTCAGAAAAACTCGAGGATAAAGAAAAAAAAAAAAAAAAAAAGAGACGAGACGTAAGGTACGAGGATCGCGTGCAGGGCGAATTCGAGAACGATGAGAGAAACCGTTTGTTAAGATCTTGTTTAAATTTCCTATGAAACAACCCTTCGCGAAGGGTGCTATGCGGAAATTTAATCACCGTATAGCAGTACTCTATCATCTTCTACTCCTACTGCCTCTCTCTCTCTCTCTCTCTCACTCTCTCTCTCTCTCTAACTCTTACAACCCCGGGCTATGGAACTGGCAAATTCACTAACATCTTGCCCAAGTTCGTTACCCCTACCTCTCATAACGTATATTTCGATTTACTCGGATGCTTCTACTATTTCGTAATATCGGCTTCATCGATGAAAAACAGAATCCAATTTTGAACTCATCTGCATAACGATCTAAGAGCAATTAGATACTCACTTCGCACCGCAATATTCCGAACTTTGCGTTATTTCTCGTAACGACGTGAAAAAGGTTTGCGGGGTGGGGGACGGGGCAGAGATAAACGAAAAAATGTAATATTAATGACGGAGTTTAAGTTGTATTCGCGAGAGAAATAAATAAATTTCGTAGTGTACATAAAACCGTATTTGATGTCGAAAAACATACGATCGTGGTATGAACGTACTTATTAATACACGTATAAGATATATTAAAAATAACTCTTTTAAGCTAAACTCTATAAAAAGACAAAAAAAAAAAACAGAACAAAAACGAAAGCAAAAACGGGGAGGGGGTAAAGAAACAAAAAATAACAAAAAAAAAATGTACTACTTATTCGCGCACATTACTTTTACTCTCAAAGTTCCCGGCTCCTTTTTCTTCATCAAGCTCTTTTAACGAAAAGAAAGAGAGATCAATATTTGTAACCATTCCGCAACAAAGCTACAAACTCCATTACTAACTCATTAATCTTTTGCAAACTTCACAACTGACTTTAATGGATGCCGTAGAATATGAGCCGAGCTTCGGAAACCAAAAAAAAAAAAAAAAGAAAAAAAAACACAAAAAGAGAAAGGAAAAAGGAAAAAAACATACACAAAAAGAGAAGGAAAGAGAAAATTCGTTTAGAATAGCCGTACGGTTACTTATTTTTTCTTAACGAGCTGTATGGTGCTGGAGGAGTAGTTTAATCCTTGCGATGACGAAAATTAATTACACGATATCGAAAAAAAAAAAAAAAAATAAAATAAACGAATTTCACTGTTCGAACATTAGTTGCAATATATGGATTCTTTCTCAATGAACAAAAGATTTTCAATGAGCTACGATAGACGTAAATAAATGATTAAATTCGCATAATTCGGAAAATGTGAATCGAACGTATAGAAAAATCATATGTACGCGATGAAAACATATAACGTATCCTAAATCGTCCATTTGGCAAAATATCCTCCATCTATCGTATAATAGATCAGCTATCGTAAACTCAGTATGGAGGAGTGGGAAAGACTAGAGCCTCTCGTAGATCCGATCTGTTTCCTGAAAGCACAGGTGTTTGATACTTCAGCAGGACGACGATAGGTAGACAGGAAATGTAAGACTGTGAACACAAGCAAACGGTGGTGTGACATTGATCGGTATGCGGCTCTTCAGAACACTCCATCTCTCTCTCTCACTCTCTCTCTCTCTCTCTCTCCTACCTTTAACGGAAACGAGAAGGATTGAGAGAGTGAGTAAGAGAGAGAGGGAGAGAGAGAGAGAGGGGTAGAGCATAGGGAACGCTTACCAAAAGGATCGAGGCAGCAAAGCCAGTCTGAGGTGATCCAGGGGATAGATCGAAGCTATTCGCGTTAGAAAAGGAGAAGATCCTCTTCGTCCTGTCTCCGATCGCCACAAACCTCCCTTTCCCTCCCTTCTCCATCACTTTCTCTCCTCTTCATGCTTTGCCAAGCCACGGAGCTTCTTCGCTTCTCTCTCTCTCTCTCTCTCTCTCTCTCTCTCTCTCTCTCTCTCTCTCTCATCGTTTTTCAGTCTTTTTTCTCGCTTTTCGGTCGATGCATTCGATGGTCTGGCCACCAACGAAATCTAGAAGCCATCTATCTGCATCACCGTCCAGCGGAAGAATTACAAGAGAGCTAGCCATCCCGAATAGGCAATTCTTTAGAAAATCTTTAACTCGGCACGACGTGTACCTTCTTCCTTTTTTCTTCCCTTTTTTTTCCTTTTTGTTCTTTTTTTTTTTCTTTCTCCCTGCAAGACTGATTATTTTGTAAATGCGTTCACGTAAATAGAGTTTATATATTTAATGACGTTTTAATACTCATAGATATATTGGTATAACACGAAGCGTGTATAACGAAAGAAGGTTCCTTCACATTATATGTATTTACTAATGAAATCATATTATTGTACGAACGAATAGGAAAATTATTTTCTAAGATAATAAGGAGAGAATGTTAACGACGTTCCAACGTTTTAACAACGTTACCCGACGAAATTGTTTTAAACTTGGCGGAGAAGCATTTTCACGTGTTATTAATAAAACAAAACGTTGTTTTATAAATTATTAAAGGACAGAGAATAGCAGATTGTGTGGTAATACAGAATATTCTTATGAGAAAGTCGTCCATAAGACTATGGAAGTTATGAAATGTAAGAGAAGCAATGTTTTTCGTGGAAAAATACTTTTGCATGTACCTTGTTCAGAAAGCTTATAAGTATGTGTCTTTGAAATAAAATATGAAAGAGTCGCCGAGCCGAAAGAGGAGAAAAGAACGACCGCAACTCGCAGATTCTTCAGCTGCTTCTTCAAGAAATTCGCTAAAACGAAGAGACGAAAAGTTTGTGTTGTCAGTCCCGACGTTGGTACGTCGGAGCGTAAGATTCTCTTCTAGAAAACCAGTATTGCTTTCAAGGAAACTATGTTTCGAATAACCATCATAATTTATTTCTCCTACATACACATATCCGTGTGTATACGTAGGTATACACACACACACACATACACACACACACACAAAATTAATATCAAACGTCGACGCGAAGATGTCAAAGAAGAGCGGCATACAGTGAATCAGAAAAATGTTTGGGACAATTTCTCGAATTGAATTACATTTTCTAGATAAAATAAAGAAAACTGATATTTTTACTACGATATTAAAATAAAATTAATTAGAGATTAGTTAAATTAAGATGAAATTAATCTACTAATTAATATTGTTAACGTGATAATTTTATAATATTCAAATTGATTGTATGAAGAGGTTTTGTTCCTACAGTAATAAAAATTATAAAAAGTGTTTCTTACATTTTTTTTTCTCTTTGTAACTTCTTTAAGTTATAAACATAACGTGGATTTTGGGATACTTGTATATACACATACACATACATACATCCGAATATATATATAGCATTTTGCAAGGGTAAGAGCTTTTCTCCCTACCGTATCAAGAAATAATTGACTGCGTTAACTGATTGCTACTGTGGAATAGCTGAAGCTGCTAATTGGTATCATTATTTATGTGAAAATAACCCCTGAACTGTCACGCTTTGAATGACGACAAGGGGGATGATAACGAACGCATCAATTATGTAGGTGGGCGTTTAGGCATATTCTTGGGCGTGCTAATGCCGCTGTACGACCGTTGGTTAATTGAAATTGATCGCCGTGAAAATGTCTCGAGTCGTTTTTTGCAAAAAAAAGTTAGTCCAATCCTGTAATCATTTTTTTTTCTCTCTTTCTCGTTACTCAGTTGAAACCGACTTTAATACTGCACGACGTGTCTTCCAAGAATATTTGATCATTAAACTTTAATATTTACTTTAATATTTTAATAGACTGAATATAACTATAATCCGAGGAAGTAAAGTTAAAAGTAACCGTAATTTAGAAAATATATAGTTAGTCATTTGTACAATCGCAACACGATATTCGGTATAACTCTGAGAGTGGATTAAGGTTTGAGAAATCAAATTTACAAGTAGGATATTGCGTTTCTTTCGAAAATGTAACTTGGCACTAACGAGATGCGTGTCTCTAATGATACATCAATTTGCTCGTTCTGTTACCAAGAATTTTCATCTTTCAAGCTGATTACTCGAGCAAGTTAATCAAGGATAGCTAGACTCAAGAGACTCGGGACCAAATATATGTTGACTTATTACAGAGCGAATTATAAACGGAAACGTTTAATAAGCCAAACTCTCGATCGTTGATAATTAAAGATCTATCGACGTTTCCCTTCAAAATATTATTTTTAATCTATAATAACTTTAACAAGCAATACTTTGACAATCTCATGTTCCTTTTTTGCCATTCATATACAGTATCATTCTATAGAAACCGTTTAATGGATAATCGACGATACTTAGAAAAAGAAAAGAAAAAAAAAACAAAGACGAGGGATGAGAAATATGAGAGAGAAAAAGAGAGATAGATGGACGGTAAGAGAGAAGGAAGGGAAAGAGAGAACACAATAATGATCATTCCACAAATGCTACACATACCGTGGAGATTGAAACGGTAACCATACTCTCGACGCTGATTCTGTACACTTTGAATTTATTATTGCATACACAATTGTTTTGGTGCATGGAACATACCGTTGCTATGATTGTTCGAATGCATTGAATTCTTTCTACCTTTTGATTATACATCGTAGTTTAACGATTACAGGTATGTGCTCTATATATTTCAAGAGCGGCAAAATTGATTTAATCCTACGAAATGAAGAAGTTTATTATCGGGGGATAAAAAAATTCGTAATTTTACAATCATGAGAATTTCTCTGATCAGTTCGATAGTAATAACTTGAAAATACTCGAAAGTATACGTATATTAATCTTTCGCAATTTTCATTTCTCAAACTTGACAGCCTTCAATATTAATTAGGTTCGCATTGAATTTATAGAGTGATGTATCTAAGTCTAGATCGTAAATATTCTCCCGAGATTTCGACCTCGTACCTCTAGGTAATCCTGATATATACGACGTAGCAAATCGATTGATCGTGAGTATTTTTGATTTTATATCTTGCCTCAATTATTAGAAAGTAATAGAAAGTTACAAAATGTTAACGGGACGATCGAAAAATCGAATCTAGGAAACGATTTGTTACGATCGAGATCATTTAATTTTCTTTCTTTCCCAATTGTTTTCCCCTTACAAGTATTTAAACATTTAATGTATTCATACTAACGTTTTAAAAAATTTTCAATATAGAAAATCTCTTATCGAAAAGAAAAAAGACAAGATTTTAATTTCGTTTCAAGATTAACAATAATACTTACACTCTTGTATACTTGGGCTTCATATAAAAATTTAAAAGATAACTGGAAAAAATGGAAGTAACGTTACCGTAGCAAATCCCACGTCGTTTGCCGTTTCTGTATATTGCTCGACAATTACAGGGAAGAGATTCGCAATTATTACCATAATAGCGAAATCGAAATGGTCTGGCTCGTATCAAGAACGCCTGCTTCGCCAATTTAAGTATGGAGGTTTGTTTGAATAGCTTCTAATATCGTTATAGTAACCGCGTACCAAGTAGAATTCATATATATATATATATATATATATATATATATATATATATATATATATAAATTCTTTGGTTTATGAACCGAATAATACTAGAGAATGATTATCGTAAAATATCAGAATAATACGTTGTGCATTAAAAATTTAACTTCGATAGGTTTACTAATAATTAAAAATTGTTCATTAGATTAATGAGATCTCACGGCAGACGGGATATATGTAATTGACGAGTGAAAATAATCACGAATAATAGTTCGAACGTAATGAATCTATGAATCCAAATTTCTTTGTATCGAGATTTAATATCTTAACGATTTTCTAAGTATACATAAATAATGTTTTCGAATCGTAGACGTATCCCTTTGTGCGTTGGTTCTTCGAAAGATCTGAGAGATTTAAGTTATTAACGTAACGGACAATGAATAGTCTCAAGGGAACCGTGAAATATTCGTGGGTTTATCGTTTGAGAACGAAGCAAATATTAACGCAGCTTATTATTCCAAGCTAAAGAATCCACCCCTTGTTTGCTACCCACTTTGTACTCCAGACCGTCGAAGAGTAAAAGTGAATGAGAATAAGATAAAAGCTAATGCAAGAAACAATGTGGTGAACTCCGCCAATCATGATCCTTTAACAAGTTAGACGCAGATGTACAGCGACTAATAAGCTACCCGTCATTGTCTCTAATAAGGTACAACTATATTTTTTTTCATTAATTTAATGAATTTTATAAGATTTCACGATGTTCATTTTCATTCAATCTTTAAACGAATTCCGTGGGATTGATATCGATAAATTTGTTGAAAACGCGAGGTACGGATAAACGCGTAAATATTGTTGGATAATTAACATCGAAGTTAATTTAAAAAAAATTATATTCGCTCAACGACAATTAAAGAATTGTTTGCTCGACGCGTGTACTTTTCGGTACTGTAATTAACCACGTAATTACACACGGAGAAGTTGACATTGCAAAATGATCGTAACTCCGGCTCCATGTTGACAAATGACCGTAGTTTATTAAGTAGCAAATATAAAGTTGGTCGGTGAGAAAGGTACATATTATTGTTATTATGGAAACACATAAGGTAGTATTAGGGAATATGAGAATTAAGTTGCAAAGTCTCTTGTTTTGTCCACGTATGTAGGAGATATGTATGTATGTACGTATGTACATACGTATATATCTATATATATCTAAGCTCTCTCTCTCTATATATATATATATTATATGTAATACGTTCGATTTCACTCGTAGAACTAGCATATATTCTCCGAAAATCGCATGAAAATTCAACTGCTTTGCAACACATTAGAGGTAATACCCGTAAATAGACATGTACGAACAAAAGCGGAAACTATTATTTTGATTAAAATGGAGAACTAGGAAGATTCATAGATAAACGATTAAATTAAGAATCTCATATTCAGATCATTATTATATTACGATTTCCGTTTTTCAATTTCTTATTAATGTTTTTCGTTTTGTTTTTCATTAACAACTTTCGATCGTATAAACGGATATACAGTGATAATTAGCCTATCGTATTAATCGTGAACAAAATTAAATCGTAAAATTCGACGTAACGAGGAAAACCGTTTAAAATAAATTAACTTCGTGACATGTTCTAATCGCCGTCTGTCAGCGTCGCTGCCTTTAATTAGACAGCGAGTCACGATAAAGTTTCGCAAAGACATTGGCGCAGCTTCTCCCCGTGGCTCGTAAAACAAACGTCGTATATGACAGAACGGAGGCTGGATCGGCTAAACGACAATTTAACGATAGGAGGTACAAGTCGGTTAACCGTAATTGAGCTCCTTGGTTTCAATAACTTCGTGCTACAAATAAGCCGTAAAGTTTAGAAGTATGGAATGTTGAAACAAAGCATCCTTTATACGACCACTGCAAACGAAAAGTCGTTGGATCGTCAAAATCGTAAAGAGTATTTTATAACGATCTTTGCTTTCCATGTTCTTTGAATTATTGCGAAATAACGAATATATTGTTTAGAACGCAACCAATTATTAACTTATTACATTAAAAATTATATCACGAAAAAAATGTTGGCAGACATATGAAAGCTATATGAGTGTTTGACAATAGGCGTCTTATTGTAATTGAATATGATAATTTCAACAATGACGAAATCATTAGAATATATATATATATATATTTATATATATATTTAAATACACTTTAGAAAATAGCGTAAAAGGGAAGTATCGCGTAATTACTGAATAACTAAAAAAAAAAAAAAAAAAAAGGAAAAAAAAAACGCGCTACATATATCCCTGACGTTATTTTCAATAATAATTGTTTAAATATTTTCTCTTTCGATAAGTCAATGAACGTGAAACGATTAAAGGTATTACCAGAGTCTTTACCATATTTCTTGGAAAATTATGAATTGCAGTCGACGAGAGATTCGAACTTTCGTCATCGCGAAATGGTCGAATGAAGCTAATCGATCCCGTTTAATTCGCTCGGCGAATGCGGAAAATGAAACGTCTGAAAGCGGAAGGACTTGGGCTAAATGAAATTTTCGTTGGCGCGCCACGCCGCATGACACGTCACGATAGAATGAAAGAGAAACAGAGAAAACGAAAGAGAGAGAGAGAGAGATAGATAGATAGATAGAGAGCGAGAGAGAGAGAGAGAGAGAGAGAGAGAGAGAGAGAGAGAGAGATGAAGAGAGGAAGAGAGAGTCGACTTTTCGAAGAACACCTATACAAAGTCGCGGGTAGAAGGGGCAAGAGAGAAAACGTTCGCACGATGCGCGCGAATTTAATCGACGTCGCTTTACCATGCGCACACATCTACACATACCACGCATACACACAAACACACACACATACATTTACGCAGTAGATTATTAATAAATCTTTCGCACCATTTAGAGCGAAGCGAAACAAGCGAGGAACAAAAAGACAATGACATCGAATAGAAGGCACAAAAGCATTCCCTTTTCCCTCTTCTCTACGCTAGTCTCGCGATCGTTGCCATCTCTACCCTCCGGTGTCGGCTTCGTTACCGTCAGAATTTCGACATGGAATAGGTAGACGTCGGGGAGGAAAGAGCGAAAAAGAAATCTGATAGAAATTAATCGGCCATTTCCCGCGGAGAGAATTCTTCTTCTATCGTTGAAAACGCTCGGAATTGCGAATTTAAATCCGTAGCCGATATTTACGACTATATCAATACGCGGGAAGTTTATATCGTTGGAAAATTAACAGCTTACCATTAAAAAGAAAAATTAACACTTTAGATAAGGAGTATGAATATTTTTTTTTTCCTTTTTGTTTGGCCGAGGGGTGTATTATAGCGAAACGAGATGAGAAATAAAAAAAGAAAATATAGGTATGTTATAGGGAAGGGAGAAAGGAAAAAAAGAAAGGGGAAAGTCTGGAAGGGAGCTTTCTTGGAAACCGACAAGTCTTATCTTTTCGTTTTGCCTGGACGATGTCAAAGGGAGCTAGACCATGAACGTTCTACTTTGGAGGAAAAAGAAAGCTAACGGATATCGTTTATTGCATCAACGTACCTATGGCTCGTATGGAATAAGATTGCGCCGTAACATTTTCCGCCATGAACCTATGTCTCTTATATGAAATCGATTTTTGAAACTTTCTTTGTTGGAAAAATCATTACGGAACGATGAAAAATCTTGATACTTAATTTATTACTATCTCTCTCTCCTCTCTCTCTCTCTCTCTCTCTCTCTCTCTCTCTCTCTTTCTCTCTCTATCCCTGTGATAGTTTATGGTTATGTGTGCGTAAGCGTGATCTTTGAAGAGAAGAAATTCTACGGTTGAAAGTCATTATCGGAAGAGCATATCATTAAACTTTAAAGTCAGTAGACAATTTTTTGCCTTCGCACAACGAACGATAAATACCCGTAGGAATTATAAATTACGAGATTCTGACTTGCTTTTCGAACTTTCTTAAAGAAGCGTTAACGCGAGTCGACGGACCTTCATCCGAGACTTCATAACTTCCTCGTGTTTCTCATTTTAAGCTATCCTCCTTTGGAAACTTACTCTTTACGATGTTTCCGAACAGAGAATCGGATTAAAGTTAAAGAAAAAAAAAAAAAAAAAAAGAAAAATGTAAAAGAAAAAACGAAAAGAAAAGAAAGAAAAGGAAGAAAGAGGAAAAACGCTTCAACAGCCTCGTGATTTTTACCGGCAACCATCGAAGGTTCAGTTTGTAGTATACAAAAGGTTTGAATGGTTGGATAAACCGATCGAATCATATTAGACTTTTGGCAGAGAAAATTAATTTATCCTTTTTATCGAATCTTATGGAGTACCTTTTGAATTCTTTCAAGCAGTCATTTTGTGGTTGAAATTACGTGACAGTCGCAATTACTTTCGTAATTTCTTTTACAAAACGATTCCTTCGATCTCTTCTATGATCCAATAATCGAATCGAATCTTTTCCCTTCATACACACCCATCTTCCACTCGTTTTTCATTAGACACGGAACTATTCCCATTTTGGCTCGATGGCTCACAGAGAAGATAGTTCTTTTAAATGAATCTTTACGATTTCCAAAGGAAATGTCTCACAATTTTTTTCTTTTTTCTTTTTAATTGCCTCCTTACGACTTATGCCTATTGAAAATATTTCTCGAAAGTACACGATACTTTATTTCAACGTGTCTCTTTGGCTTCTTCCATTCTCTCTCTCTCTCTCTCTCTCTCTCTCTCTCTCTCTCTCTCTCTCTTACGTCGAAATAATTTAAACGAAAGAAAAGAAGAAAGAAAAGGAAAAGAATACAAAAAAAAAGGATCATCCCTCAGGATTAATGAAAAGAAAACGTAAGACGTCGCATTAAATAACTCAATCAGTGTGTTCCCACGTATTCGATAAATCTACGAGAATATTCCTTTATCATGTCGACTCGCGCTGTTTGTCGCAAACACCTATACGGAAGCTGGACAACATCAAAGGTAGGAGAGATAATTGGTTCAGGCGATACAAGAAGGTTATACGTAGGGTGTTGCGAAGCTGACTGGAAGCAGGATAAGAGGGAGAGAGGAGGGAGGGAGAGACGAAGATTGCCAGGATTACGCAGGTGCTTGCAACAAACGCAATCACGATGGAGAAATTTCAGAGAGCTGACTATGTCGACGTGTCCATATATATGTAAGAACGAACTAGTATACGAATATGCATTGGCCAAGTATGTGCTCGCGTACGTGCGTGCGTGTATGTATGTAAGTGTGTATGAGTATATGCTTGCGCTTATGAGGCCATACATAGATTCCGATGCTTCCTAGATCCACCTTGAAGTTAAATAAGCGTCGAAGTAATTACAGCGAATGAACGATGATGTCGGAATCAGTAATTCAATTTCTTCGATCGATCGAGTGCCGCTTTTAAACTTAATTGGATGAAGCCGTTTCAAACAGGCATGCGATCTGAAGAATGTCAGAAGCTCGGGATGCGAGAAGCATCGAAAGATCTGGGTAAGATCCGACGAGTTTCCCTTAAGGTTTATTAACAACGTAATTATAACCCTCCATCGAAGAACCTCACTTTCTCTTCTACCTCTCTCTTCTTTCTCTTCTTCTATTTCATTCACCTCCTCCTCCTCCTCCTCCTTTTCCTCTCTTCTATAAGTACTTCTTCCCCTTCGTTTTCTATCTCCCTTTCCAAACACTCATCGTTTGGTGGAAACCAAGAGAGAATATTTCTGAGGCGTATTATTTATTTCAAGGAAAACAGATTTCTTTGTACTAACTTTCCAATTTTAACCAGTTTGCGTTTCTTAATCGGTTTCCTTATTAATGATTAATAACAGCTGAAGCTTCTACTTCAGCAAGGCTTGTTAAAGAAAGGAACGAACGAAGGGAGAAGGGACGAGTTTTCAATTGGACGGACCTCATTAACTTCTCGAAATTATCCTTTCCTTACAACGTTCGTTGAAACGTTAGAAATGAGAATTTGAAAAAAAAAAGAACCTTCAATTAGAACCTTCGATTCAAAAATACATATACATACATGTACACACACACATACACGCGCGCGCGCGCGTAAAGGTAAAATCTTGCATAAAGGTAAAATTAATTTTTAATTCGCCACGAAATATTAAAGTATTACTTCGTCGACATAATCAATTAAGTATATATGCTATTCGTTATACGACGAAGGGTACAAGAGAATCTTCATGTTCCTTCGTTTAACGTTCACATTCATTCGCCCATGATACACTTCTCGTGAAAGCGAAAAGGAAAATTGATTCGTACGAAATGAAATTATCACGTCGCGATGTGATCAAAACACTTTTCGTCGCCGTCGTTGTAGTCGTCATCGCCGTAGATCGCCAACTACATTGGTGATCGAGAAAATAGAAAAGAGAAGGGAAAACTACGGTCCACCCTTCCTGTGAGATTTCAGAAATATTATCAACGTTGGAGCAGGTCTCTCCGCGCCTGAGAACTCGATTATATATCCCCGGGATTCGCGTTAGCAATGAGGGGTTAGATCGTCGGCAGTGAAAGTACAGAGCTGTCGCGAAATAGGGTGGATTTACTTTGGGGTGAAAGAGAGAGAGAGACACAAAGAGGGGCAAGAAGTGAGCTTTTGTGTGTGTGTGTGTGTGTGTGTGTGCGCGCGCGCGTATGCATGTACGGGCGTGCGTGCGAGCTAGGATAAGTGAGGAAGAGAAAAGGAGATGGCGTGTCTCGACTAAAAGTATGAAATTATTATACCCGGAATTTCTTCGACACAAAAAAGGACAAGCCCCAACTCTATTCCAACTAAGATGAATTATCTAGCCAAATCTAACCCAAAATGACCCTTCCCCCTTTTTTCCTCTCCAGTCTCGATTTCCTTCGTCCGTTTCATCCCAATACGACCCTCGACTCCTCACAGACTCTCTAAGTCGCTCGTTCAATCTCGACGTTCTCGTCTCCGCTCATCCTTGCTATTTTCTTTTCGAGAGGGAGCCAAAGAGAAAGAGAAAATGAAAGAGAGAGAGAGAGAGAGAGAGAGAGACCGCAATAACATTTTTTTTCTACGAGCCAACCCCCGGCTCCCTCTTTTCTTTTAATTTACATACAATTTCAGTGAAAGCAGTGGAGGAAATGACTCGTCGTACCTCGGACGACTTCGTTAGGATCCGTTCTCTGTAATCGATGATCCCGATAAGCCATGACATTAAAGAAGAGAAACTCCAACTTAACGTTCACCGGTTTGCTTTCATCCGAGAAAAGGAACGGGGGAAATTATGTTAATGGCGTCAGAGAAGACGTATTCAGCTACTCGATAGATAGAAGAAGCTCGACCGGTACGGAAGCGTGATAAATTTTCTAATACCTCGAAAGTATATATACTTATGAAACACAGTTACTATGTACTTTCCGTAGATTGTACGAGAGAAATGCCGTGGGAGAAACAGTACGCGTTACTATTAATATAGTAGTTACTACCGGTAGCTGTCTCGCTTTGAAACTTTTATTACGCCACTCTCTTTCTCTCTCTATCCTTTCATTTTAGCTTATACTCTCTGGTCTTTTTTTCCCGAAGTTCCTTTTAAACTTAAAACGTGTAGATGACGTCGTATTACATGCGTACGTGTGTATATATATATATATATATATATATATATATATATATGTATGTATGTATGTATGTATACATATGTATACAGGATATTTCATCTGTAACTAATAACAGTTGCTTTCGATGATACGATAAAACGTCATAAAAATTGTTTAATCCGAAAAAGCAAAATATTTTGATTATCAAGAAATTGTTATTCATCTCTTTCGAGATATCGAGCTCATAGGTATTTTTTTTTTTCCTTTATTTTTTTCTTTCAAGTAGATCAATCGATATATTTTGATATGAAATTTGCATAGTGCAACGTCAGATAGAAAGTAAAGAAAAAAGAGTGTAAACAAAGAAAAACTAGAAGCGGGATCTCTACTTATTGATAAGACATCATTGATTTTCTGTCACATCGGGCGTATCAGTGATCGTCGATGTAACAAGCTGACTCGGAGGCTTTTAGGCTTTCAAAAAATCCCGTTCCTTTCTGCCTGTAAAACCGAATCGAAA
The DNA here is from genome assembly GCA_918808275.2 of Dolichovespula sylvestris. Taxonomy (NCBI): domain Eukaryota; kingdom Metazoa; phylum Arthropoda; class Insecta; order Hymenoptera; family Vespidae; genus Dolichovespula; species Dolichovespula sylvestris. The sequence continues at coordinate 6,092,697 of OU964966.1, forward strand.
AAAAAAAAGGAAGAAACGTCGGTATTATTTCTACTCACTTTTTGCGCTCGTGCGATCAGACCTTCGTTGAAAATTTGTTCCACCAAAATTAAAAAAAAAAAAAGAAAAAAAAAAAAAAAAAGAAAAAAAAGCGAAAGAAAGAAAGAAAGAAAAAGGTACTAAAGTTTAACGAGAACGCGAACATTGTTGTAAATTTTTCTTCTATGCTTGAAAAAATGAACTACGTATTTCGAACAGTGAAAATATATATGATGAAGAATTCGGCCAGCAGATTTCTTACTTTATGGATCAGACCAAGTACTTTCCTGAAATTTATTCGACGCAGTAAAACCACCCCAGCCTTTCGATACAGCCTCGCCGCGTTATGGCAAGTATCCAGGATCGGAAAGTCGTTATTCCGCCTATAAATTAACATCGGCGGTCACTTACATGGGAGGGCAGCATTATGGACCTCGGAAGAGTCAAATTCTTTGGCAAATATTGGCGAAGATACGGAGTTTAAAACGACGTGTACCTCTCGTAGATCGTTTCGTACGTTAAGCGAGCACGATTCTCAAAATGAGAGAAATGTGTTCTGTCATACTCGAGAAATATTGTCTAACGTGAAATTATATTCGGAGCTATTAAATATTGTATGATATATCATTTAATCCGCAATGAACAGACAAATTGAGATAAGGACTTTGGGAAATATTAAGAAAAGGGATTAAATTTAATTAACGCGAGTGAGCTTGAATACAAACAAAGAAAAGAGAGAGAGAGAGAGAGAGAGAGAGGGGGGGGGGGGAGAGAGAAACAAAATCGGCAAACGGAAAGAAAAACGCGAAAGAAGGATTGAGGTTAAGAGCGAATAAAGATATAAGGAAAGAAGGAATGAAGGAAAAAAAAAATAAAAATAAAAAAGATCTCGCTGTAGTTAAAACAAACTGACGTTTCAGTTCGTATGTAGGTCAGCGTAGGAGCGTTGGGTAAAGCATTATAAAGTCGAAGAAGAAGAAGAAGAAGAAGAAGAAGAAGAAGAAGAAGAAGAAGAAGAAGAAGAAAGAAAAAAGAAATAGTACGAAACATATTGCCGCTCCTAAGTACGATACAATTTAGGTTAACAATAAGTATAGAAGGACGACAAGCAATCCGAGAAAAGATCGATGATAGGATATTTGAGACTACATCGCATTACGAAAGAAATAATTGGGGAAAATAAATAAATATACCTTTAATTAACGTTAGGTAATTGGAGGGCCGCCAGTAATTTACTGTCTTCATAAAAACGAAAAAAAAGAAAGAAAGAAAAAAAAAGAAGGTGGGTACAGCTGACGGAGTAAAGAGGTTCTCTCGATTCGTGGCACGATTTCGATCGAATAGAGGTCGTCGGTTCCAATAGATAGGAACGTATTCGTGAACGCTCGAGACGAAAAGTAATTTTTTTGAGGATCGAATGACGTTCCGGTAGTACGTCATTAACCGTGGAAATGTCGTTTGAGAGGAACGTTAACGTTGTCCGTGCTCGGAAAGGCATGCATTATCTCTCTAAAACGTAATTTCGTTTTCGGTATAGATCGCCGAGGACATGGCCGCATCGTGTCACACTTGCACACCTATCTACCCTTACACTTTGCTTTTATTAAGAGACGCGCTGGATCGTAATAAAAAAAAGAAAAAAAAAAAAAAAAAAAAAAAAAAAAAAAGGAAAGAGCTATTTCGTTCTCATATCAAGAGTTGATCTTCCCTCTTCTTTCTCGTCTCTCTCTTTCTCTCTCTCTCTCTTTCTATTTTCATTTACACCTTTTTTTATTCCCATTTCTTTTCCCTTCGGCGAGTCTCGCTATACTCCAAATATGCATTTAAATTTATCTCACGTCGTTTTGTGAGAATCTAATTGTGTCGTCGAGAAGTCATTAAGGCTTGCTTGTCGCTGCTACTTCCTTTGACTCCGATACGATGAAGTACTAACATTCTACTCTCGCGAGTTCATTCAAAGCGAAGAAGATACCTCGATACAACACGTTAGTTTCCCTACTTCAAGTCAAATATATGTTATAGCACCTTATGTGTTTATTGATAAGGCGAATCGATCACACGAAGTAACACACGAGATTTTCTTTTCTTCTCCCTCGTTCATATTTTCCTGGATAATTTAATTGCTATGTCCAAAGGTTTGTTCTTTTAACCTTGCATTTAGTGTAAAACGTTTAGATAATTATTCGAGGTGGCCCTCCCCTAGTAGAAAATCCATTTTCCTGGATAACGACATCTCCCATGCAAATCCATTCCGTCTGAAGAGATGCATCAAATTCCCTTTATCTTTCGATCTAGATAATGCACAAACGATAAGAGCCGTTCGTTCGCATCCCCTTATCCGGTCCGATCATTCGAGATTCTCAAGGAGATCAAAAAAGAAATAAAAGAAAAAAAAAAGAAATAAAAAAAAAGAAGAAGAAGAAGAAGAAGAAGATAGGAAGCAACATCTCCGAAGGAAAAATCTCAATATACATGTAACGTTTCCATTTGACGATTCTGTAACAACGATGATGTAATCAAATTCCTTATCGTATATTACAGTTAACCAGCCGTTAGAAGAATCGATTTAATTTGCATGAATATAGCCGTGCAAAGCGTAGCTGCTAATGACTACTACGATAAAACAAGTTTCTTCTAGAGGCCATAAAAAACGTTAATTGGTTATAGATTCATCGAATTACGCGGGGCCGAACTTTTACTTTTTTCCTTGACCCCCTCCCCCCCTCTCTCTCTCTCTTTCTTTTTCCCGATGATCCCTATTCCATTGTAATCACGCGGCAAATAGAATAAAACGAGTCTACGGTGTTATTACAAAGGTAAAACATCTGGAAAAAACTATTTTTCAAAAGTTAGTATGCAAATAAGTATTAATACGCGAACGACCAAATGAAATAAAATCAGCCAGTTTAATGACAATTTGTAATATTAAATCTCGACTTTCCGATTGCACAAAGTACATAAAAATGTGGATACATAGTCAGTGGGGAAAAAGCAATATCATGGGATATCAGTATAACGTAATAAATGCATCTATATGTAAAATAATAAACGAGAATACTTCGAAATGACATAACCGAGAAAGGAAAATTCAATGAGAGAATTTTTTTTTATTCGCGACGAAATTTAGATAAAGAAAAAAAAAAAAAGAAAGAAAACCGAAAAGAAAAAAAGAATGCAATGAGAACGGAACGATGGTTGGTCGGCTTAAATTTCGTTGCGATCAAATAACCTCGGTGAAAACCGGAAAACCGTTATTAAACTTGAAGAAGGACTTCCGGCCGATGTAGTCGTGTACGTTCACACTTACATGTCCTCGAGAAAGCTCCGATTATATTTCGAATGTAGCACAAATCGGATTAACTTGCATTTGTGTAAGGTCTTGAAGAACAAAGACCGTCCCCTAAAGGCAAAGCTCCTCTCTCTTTCCTCCTCCTCTTTCTCTTTCTACTCATTCTCTCTCTCTCTCTCGCTCTCTCTCGTTTCTCTCTCACTCACTCTCCATCCCTCTCTTTCTCTTTCTCTTTTGCGAGTTAAATGCAGCGAATCGCATCGTCCGATCCGACGTCTTTTGCACGCACGCGTGTGCGCCTATGCACACACACACACACACACACACACACGTGTGGACACACAAACGAATGACATAAGGAAGCTTACGAAAGGTCTTTATTTCTCATTAGCAAAGAAGCAGACGCGAAAAGGTTTATATTGTCATGAAATATATCATTACTTCTATTAGCCCCTTACGATTTTTCTTTTTCTTTTTTTCTCTTCTTTCCCATCCCTCTCTCCTTTCTACCCACTTCTACCACCGTCACATTACTTATGAACAATTTTACATTAATAGAATAATTCATCAAATCTGATATTATAAATCTTTTCCTATTAAATCAACTATTATTGAAATATGCATTTGGTAACCCTGCGAGAATGAATTAATTTATACCGCTGGAGGGTAGATTTAGAACATCGTACTGAAGTCATTCGATCGTTTGGAGTTGGAATATTTCTCTAATCCAGGTTAACGTAAAATCGTACTCCTCTAGTCGTGTTACACTCATTGAAGTATGCCAAGTAAAATCATTTCGACGAATTTACTGGGTTCCCGACAAAACAAGGATTTTGGAAAATCCCATCCCTGTTACGGGGAATTGTTCTGAAACGAGGGAACGCCGACGCGAGGTTGCTCTTGAAAATCCTCGAAATTCAGAAAATTATGCCAATTATAACGGGGAAATAATACTTTAGTTACGTTATAATCGCATGAGACAAGAAACAGAATTGAAAAGGGTTAAAAGGTAACGTTAAAGAAAGGAGGAGTAAAAGAGAGAGAGAGAGAGAGAGAGAGAGAGAGAGAGAGAGAGAGAGAGAGAGAAGAGGAGATGAAAAATGTACGTAAGATCGAAGGAAATAGAAAGGGAGACAGGTGAAAGAGGAAGCGCTTATCAACGATAAAAGACAAAGAGAGAAAGAGGAAAATAGAGAGAGAGAAAGACGGAGAAGCAAGTCGCATACACGAAAAATCTAATAAAAGAAAGGAAGATCTTGAGAGGAAGATGAGCAAGACCTTTCGGAATAGGTACAGAATGAAATGGTTCTGAATGGGAAAATCGAAAGAGAGAAAGAGAGAAAATAACATATACATTGAAGGAAGGAAAGAGTAGGGACGCTAAAACTAGGCGGACGAACGTAGTACGAACACAGAACAAAGTACAAAGAGGGAGAAAGAGAGAAAGGGAGAAAGAGGGAAAGGGAGAAAGGGAGAGAGAGAGAGAGAGAGAGAGAAAAGGGAGGAAAGCAAGGTTGAAACGCAGTCGGTAGAGATAGGAGAAAACGACGGCACGGATACAATATAAATGATCCCGTCTACGTTTCCGGCACCTCGTACCCAACCCCGTATCAACCCTGTACCAACCTCCATTTACATATCTGTATTATTCAAGCGCGACTGTTATTCAATTTCTACGCAAGTCGCAAATGCATTATTATTTTACCGAAACCGCGTGCATCCATGAACACAGACGCAAAGCAGACGTGCAAGTTTGTAAAAGAAAAAAAGAAAGAAAGAAAAGAAGAAGAAGAAGAAGAAAAAAAAAAAAGTAAAAGAAAAAGGAGACTGCTCGGGTAAGAAGCTTTTGCGTTTTCTCTTCCCTCGAAAAGAAAGAAAAATAAAAAGGGTTGTGAGAGAACGTGCATCGTTGAAAAGCTTCGCGCTTGACCTTGAGCTTTCTTTCTTCTTCCTCCTTCTCCTCCTCCTACTTCTCCTCCACTTCTTCTATTCCTCTTTTTCTTTCCCTTTAATCTTACCGAAACAGAAGACCGCGCTTTCATTATTATTCTTCTATTTTTTCCTCGAACGTGCTTTGTTTATATATATATTCTTTTAGAAAACCGTTTCCCTTCGTAGTAATAATCGTGACCGCTCGAGTTAAAGCTATTTGCAAATGCCTAATGACGTTGGTATTGCGATGACATTCGTAAGATAAAAGTACTACTCGTTGGAAACAACGCAACCTTTTCACTGATTTCAACTGAATGAAAACAAAATAGTCGAAATAATTCGGTTCAATAATCAAAATCGTGAAACGACGACGAACCAACGGAAAATAAATATTGTAGGGACAAATATTTCCGGCGAGACGGTAATCGAATGAAGAATCAATAAAACTGAAAAGATAAAAACAAAACAAAAATTGAAACAATACGTACGTACGTCGATCGTAACATCCGACCGATGCGAAATTTCGTATATTTCAGTGCACAGATTCATTAGAAATTTAAACTTTGATAAGTTGATAAACCGCCGATGAGGGAGGACCTTCAGGGGAAGGTTTTAGATACAGTGAGACCTGCTGGGCAAGCACTCAAAGAGACCTGCGTACCATTTGTATACCTTATAACGAGTTCTGATAGCACCAGTAAGAGTGTGTACTTGAATTCGCTGAATGTCTCTCTTTTAAATGGTCGACTCTCACTTCTCCGGTTTATTCGCTTGGAAAGAGAACGAAGGGCTCTCTCTTTTTCACTGTATGTGTGTGTGTCTGTACGTGTATGCGCGCGTGTGCGTAAGAGACGAGAATTTTACGTGGAAATGAGAAACGAAGAGAAATGGAAAGAGAGAAAGAAGGGAAGAAGATTCGACGTGCGGCGAGACAGCAAAAGGGATAAACTGTGAAAAGGAAAGAAAACGAAGAGGGAGAAGGAGAGAGAGAGAGAGAGAGAGAGAGAGAGAGAGAGAGAGAGAGAGAGAGAGAGAGAGAGAGAGAGAGATAGTCGAAAGGTCCTTTGCACGTTAATGGTTACTCATCGTTACTGAAAGAGCCATCGTATCGTTGCCGAGACGCAAGGGAGGAAAAGAGGAGAGGCCGGAAAAGAGGAAGGCTAATGTTCGGCTTTTCTGCTCGATACTTGAACAACGATAAATATCTTGTGAAGGGCTCTTTAAAAGTCATGCTATTCTGCCTACTGCGAAGGAAATACCCTAAATTTGGTGATATCTTTAAAAGCACGTACCAACAACCACTACCGCGTTTTTATCGCGAGCCTTAACTCTCTTCTTACATAACTCGGAACTCTTTCTATGCGGGGAGGGGAGGGGGAAGTCGAATTCTTTTACATATTTTCGCTTGAAATTTGTTTATTATTCTCTTTGAATCAAATGAAAGAAGAAACAGAAAAAAAGTATATATATATATATATATATATATATATATATATATATATATGTGTGTGTGTGTGTGTGTGAGTGTGTGTGTGAAGGAAGAAACCAATTTTGATCGTCGAGAGAGAGAGAGAGAGAGAGAGAGAGAGAGAGAGAGAACAAAAAAATAACTATCCAAATGAAATCGAGCGCACGGGGACGATTTGATTTTCGTTCGAGCTTCGAAACGAGCAACGATCTACGAAGATATAACCAAAGGAGATAGAAACGGGGAAATAAACGGGTGGGTTAGGTGGGTGGGTTTTGGGCGTGTGGTAGGAGAAGGGAGGGAGGGAAAGAGAGCGAGGAGAAGTTCTGGAATCAGAAGGTTGCGATCGTGACAAAACGGTTAGGATTCGCGAGATCCTTCGAACGTCCATATTTTAGCGAGCGAATCTCCGTCGATATCGAAGGCGGAGGTGGGTTGGTTGCTTCGGTGGCAGAACGTCGAATTGGTTTGTCATGGAATCGTAGGAAAGCCATAGCGAGTCGCAATTTGATGGAAGGAAAGCGAACGTGCCGGCGATTCCGTCCAAATTGGCGCGTCGAATTCGGATAAACTTCCTGGCCGGCGTTCGAAGAAGAACGACGAAGACGGAGATAGATATTAAAGGCGTAGAGCGAGAGAAAGGGGTGGATCAGGGAAAATAGATAGGTTTAAAGCGTAGGAGGGAAACATATGGTCGTGATCGTACGAGCAAACGTTTGATGTAAATTCCGGCGTTGTTGCGCTTCAAGGATCCGGAGAAAGAAAAACTGTTCGATCCGATCATTGTTCCTCCTACCATCGTTGCGTCGTATGGGAACAAACAAAGCAGGAAACTTTTTCTACGACGGAAGAAAAAGGATCGTTCGAACGAGAATATCAAAGTGGTTGCTACTTGTTTTATCCCGAGAATAAAAAGGATACGCTTAAGTGACGTAAAAGCATGGCAACGGAAGGCCGAGTTATAAACGTGAGTGGTGAACCTGATTGTTTCGTTATGGCGCCTGAAAAAGCAAGCGTAAAATCGTGACGGGAAATTCACGACCGAACGTATACATATTCCATTTTCGCTTAAACGATACGTGGATATGATATTTTTTTGTTTTAACTTTCCTTTACGTTCCCTCATGAATGTATTTTCGATGATTGTCCAATTTTTGAGGTTAATATCGATTTATTACGCGCGACATTCGTTGTCTCGTACGTCTTGTTTATTTTTTTTTTCCCTTTCTTTCTTTCTTTTCCTCGAAAGTACCATTCATTCTTATATTTATATTATAACCATCGTCGACTAGTAAAATTAGTAGGAAAAGTTTTTGCGGAGTTCACTCATAACAACGGTTTTCGCGGTAAGGGAAAACCAATTATAAAAGTTCCGTACACGATTAGATACCTTCTCTCTGGAGACACTACGTTTTCTTTATCTTTCAAGAATGTAAAAATAGTAACGCTATATATATATATATATATACAAGTGAGTCATTAGATTATTTTTATTATAAGGTCGCTATATTTCGCGAATAAAAGAAAAGAAAGAGAAAGAAAGAAAAACAAAACGAAGGAGACAACATTAGCCAAAGAATCTGTGTATCGTGAAATCAAAAGAAAGGACGATCAATATACCGAAACGTGTTCGGTGATACATACACAGAATGTAAACAACGAGAGTCTGTATGGGATACATAACATTTGGCCTTCATACGGTTCGGTGAGATCGCAGAGAACGGACGTATTTTAATATTCAGACATAAATCATTTACGTACGTAGAAATTTAAATAACATATTATATATATATATTTATATATGCGTGTGTGCGTGTATATACGTACTTATATTAATATTAAAATTTTCCGTCACTTTTATTTTCTATGCATATTTTTACAAGGAGTATATAACATTTAATATATAACGCGTAACGTTTAATTTCGATCTAGAAATATAACTCGTCTCGTTTCATCCGTCGGACGAAATAAGAAAGCCAAGTGTCACTAACAGGAATTCGAAGAATAGTACACATTCATGAAGTGTAAAACTTGCACGTTCGTTCCTAAGAACGCTTCGAAAGTATTAGGAGGGTATGGAAGGACAAAGTAGAAGAAAAATCGATGAGTGGGTAAACAAATAAGTAAGGTTATTTGAAAGGGAGAGCAGACCCCATTTTCATCTGCACACCGTTCGAGGAAGTTCTAGGCACATAGAATATCGCCGTTCGGCGCGTTCTGCGTACGAATGCGTATACATTTACGAATCGAAAAAAAAGGGGAGATGGGAAGGAGAATGGGAGAGGAGGAGGAGAAGGATGATGAGGAGAAAGAGGGAGAGACGACAAGGATGAACCGTAAGTTTCCGTCTAAAGTGTTAAGTTATGGAGCGCGGTTTCAGAAATCCGTGGAAGAAAGAAAAGAGGGATGAGAAAAAGGAGGATGAAGTAGAGCCTTCAGACATATGAGAACGATCGCTCGTCGTTGAGTGAAAGAGAGAAAAAGAGAGAGAGAGAGAGAGAGAGAGAGAGAGAGAGGGATGCAAATTTTTCTTGGTCTGACTCCACAATTGGTTAGACTTCCAATTCGGTCTTCATTCGTCAAACCTTCGACCTTTCAAGTGAAAGAAGCTTAGAAGACTTTTTTATTCTTCCACATCGTTCCTTTTCTAATGTATATCTTTCTTCTATTACTCTCTCTCTCTCTCTCTTTCTCTCTCTTTTCTATTCCTCCTCTATTCCTCCTCATTCGTCACGTATTCGGACTAACAAGTTAGAATCGTAGCCGGAAGGTGAAAAAGAAAGAAGAGGGTAAAGGAAGGAAGGAAGAAAGAAAGAAAGAAAGAAAGGAAGAAAGAAAGAAAGAAAGAAAAATCAGAAGCAAACCGAAGCACATCTTCCTTCGCCCTTTTCCACTCCTCTCAGACACACCATTGCTGTTTCTGGCGCCTCCAGGAACGAACCCGATGAAACGGGTATATTTCGTATATATGTATGAGTTTCTCTGTACTCTCGGTGGACGTGAATAAATAAAGAGCTTTTCGAAGAACGAAAAAGAAACGAGGAAGTACTCTCTACTCGCGATAAGTTTGACTGTCTAGAGTTCCGAGCTCGTAATAATGGCTAGATAAAAAAAAAAAAAAAAAAAAAAAAGAAAAAACAAAGAACGTCCGACGAATTATTCTTGATCTTGTTCACCGTATTATTTGTACATATAGATTCTACTATAAGTATTTACTTCGAACGAACAAAAAAAATTAACGATACAATTCGAGATAGAGAAACTTTTCCAATAAATATCATGCAATCGTTAATTGTCTGGAGAAGAAAAAGCGTCATTTCTGATTTAAATAGTTAACTTCTGAAGTTAAATAGTTAAGTAAGAAAACTACGTTCAAATGGGAAACGGTTATAACGATTCGTTAAATACTATAATTAAGCTAAATACTATAAATACTATAATTAGATACGTTATGAATTTAACCACAAAACATTGGTACTTATTAATGAACACCGAACCAACGAACATGAAATATTGTACTTACGAATTAGTATAATTTAAATCGATGAATATTGAATTAACGTAGGGTATTTATTATATCAATAATTTATGCAATTAAAAGTACCTAATTAGAGAAAATCGAATTCGCAGATATTTCAATAAAGTAAAAAAGATGAGAGAAGAGGAGAGGGCAAAAAAAGGGACGAAGAAAAGGAAAGAGTTAATGCAAAGAGAGACATGTCAAAATGAAAGGAGTAAAGCCATGCAAAGGGGGATGGAATAGAACGTAAAGAGACTAGACGGAGGTAACATGTTCACGATGTGTATCATGTGCGCTTCGTAATTAGACTCACAAAGCTTTCGGAGAGGTATGTAGGAGGTTACAAATATAGCACCGCAGACTGGTATGATGAAACGCAGCGTGTAAACCACAAACTGTACTAACGAATTTACCGATCCAGCCGGTGTAAGTCGACCAAATTACGAATCTACGCGTCGACAATGAAGGGAACGAGTTACGAAAGATTAATGAAAAACATTTACTTCGCCTGGTAAAACCGTCTGAAGAATGGATGCGAAGTGAAAAAGACAGAGAGAGAGAGAGAAATAAAACAAAAACAATGTTCCACCGTGATTAATTTCTTTTTCGCCTTATCTTTGCGTTTTCTTCTCGTTTGTTTTTCTTTTCCCTTTTATAAATAGTATTAAATACATATATCTTATAAATTGTTAATATCTAAATGATATAAAGATAAAAGACGAAATTAATTAATCGTAAGATTTTTGATAACGAGTGTCATGATGAACTGCTTACGTCAAAAAATAAAACTGTCTGGATGTCACCAGAGTTGTTTTAAATAAACTCCAAGTTGCCTGGACAGAACGGTAGCTGCCAGTGACGCGAACTAGCCGTAAGATATAAAAGAGGGATTAACATTTAACGACTTCACCGTTTCACTGGCACCTACACAGAGAGCGGACCTATCGTGTTAGCGATGTAGTAGCAGTTACGCGTCGGGCGATAGAAGAAAACAGAGATAAAGAAAAAGAGATAGATGGAGAGAGATAGAGAGAGAGAGAGAGAGAGAGAGAGAGAGAGAGAGAGAGCATCGTTAGCGCGAGCTATCCGAGGGAGAGAAAACGAAGAGAAAACGAAAGATGGAACAAGAGAAGTACGAGTTGTAATTCATAACATCGTAACCATTTTTTATCGTGACGACATTCGTGAGGAAAGGGGAGACGGAAAGAAAGTAAACGCGGTGCCGCAATCCATGTAAACGAGAAATTATGAGTGTGGTAAAAAGATAAACTACGGCTAATTGACGAACGTAATCGAAATCGTCTGTACAACATCTTTTATCTCTATAGGTTCTAGAATCGAGTTAAATAAAGATAAGAAGAAAATTTTTAACGCAAAATTTGTGAAAAATTCTACTATGTTGAAACTAGAACATTTGAAGTAAATATCAATCGATAACCATACGCATATATAATGCGTACATACATATCTCTTATATTAATTATTATTAACGACAATCGATAAAGAAATCATTGGCAAGCGTGGAAACACGATAGCCATGATTTCAGCCTCGTTACTCTAACGATATTTCTTTTCGAAGTTACTAGTATAATAGCCGCGAAAATTACAAGGCAATATCTTTTATACCCTACGTCGATTCATATATATTTACATAGCAAAGTAAATCATTAATGCTTAACGAGCGACTCTTAAATTATGTAATGTTCTTCACTGTTGTTCCGAGGACGTACCTAATAGAACAAGAATCGGATCGTTTTACGAGCCGCTCTATCGTTAAAAAGCAAACAAGAGATAGTAAATAATGTAAAATTTGTCAGGATAGTTTGAATATTTGCGAATAACATGAAAAATTACTGCTGTGTATTGAGGATCGAAATGTCCTCTGGTCATAATAAATCGATGTGCGTGCGTGCGCATCTGCGTGTGCCATATGACAAAGGCAATTTTAGAAAAGACGAAAATATTTAGAATGGGAGAGACCGGTCCATTGTGCGGCCGTATATATATATAATAAAATGGATATAAATGCCGAACGAGAAAGGACGTAGTTATTCGTACATAAATTAGAAGTGTGAAATAAATACCAGCGGCGCGTTTAATTAAATTTTGTCTCATGATATATGTCCCGGTTATTACAAACTGTTACTGCGAAAGCTTTCACGAATAAAATCGGCTATTTATATATTTTCCAGAATTAAAAATCTTTGCGAAAAATAAAGTCGCGTTTTTTGACATTAACATCTAAAAAGCAAGACAGAAAGATCTTCTTTGATCGTACCAATTCATTAAATAATAAGTAAAATTAATTTACGTAGCTTTTGTTCCGATTAAAGAGACGTCGAAACGTTCAACGAAAAGAAAAGAAAAAAAAAAAAAAGAGAGAAGAAGAAAAATGCGAGCGAATGAAGATTAGTTTAGTACTTTCTTTTTCTGAAATCAGTTAAATTAAGGTTTAATTTAAAGCATTAATGTAAAAATTACTTCTAACTTTCAGATCCTCGTACGATTAACGATAACTGAAACACCGACAGTGCTTTTTTTTTTTCCTCGAGAGACTACGTGCGCGGAGCACATAATTTTCACTATAAACCCAAGTTATAGCGATAATACCCTTGGTACGGAAAAAAAAAGTATTAAATGAGGCAAAGGTAGACATTTGCGCTCTATCGTAAACGAAACGTCCAAAGAAATCGTCTTTACTCCACTAGTCTCATTTTCCTCTTTTCTCCTTCTCTTCTTCCTCTTCTTTTAATTTAATCGCCGCAAATGTTCCTTATTCTCATTCTAATTTTCTTCCGCTCTATAATTTAATTCCAATGTCAATTTGGCCAATCGGAATTTGTCAGAATGATAAAAATCAATGTATTCGTGGGGTGGATGGGGTAGAGGGTATACAAACGAATTTTCTTTATTTTCAATTTCTTAACTCAAGACACCGATACGGCCAAACGAAAACTACGAAGTAATTTTTTTTTTCTTTTTAATAATAATAATCATCAGGAGATAGAAAGATAGAAAAAGAAAAAAATTAAAGTTCCGTAAAACTCACAGTTTCTGAGGTAGCCGAGAAATCAAGGAATTAAAATGCTAATGCAATATATGAAAGCAACTCGAAGCTTTCAACCAGCTCGAATATGTTAATTTTGTAAAAACTACTCACCACCGAGATCTGCAAAGAAGATTTCGCGAAGTGCTAGAAATTCTTCCTCCGGCGGTATATCAGCTCTTCCAAAGGAGTCGTTCTCCGGCCAGACTTCTCTGTAATATAATTTTGCTACATTTACTCGGGCATCTTCTTTTACGAATACGACGATAAGTGCATGGCATTTCGTCTGATTTTATATTAATAAACCTTCATGTACATAACTTTTGATAACATTCGAAAAGAAAAAAAAAAAAAGATTGAAGGAATTTCTAAAGGTTCTCAATAGAGGTAATGATATATTCATTCGGTGTCACGAAGAATATCGCACACTTTAATAATCATCCTAAATTATTCGGTTTCATAGCCATACATTAATTTGTAACAAACGTCGCCGTTTCCTAACCATCGATATGCGGAATGCACCGCGTAGTTAAAATCGTGGCATACCAAGCATATTACAATCACCGTTATATGCATAAATGCCGTTAATAACGAGCGGTTACCAAATAATTGACTTACTATATGCTCATTCAACGTTCGATTACACTTCATCACACCTTTTGGATAAACTGATATGTATAATTGTTCGAATTAGTTTATGATAACTTGCGATCATTTGTGCATACACATTTCACTCCGCGTAGAAGAATTTCAATACACGCAGCATGTGTTAATAATTATAATATAAAACAAAAAAAAAACAGTTTAAATAGTATATTATTTAATGACGAAGTCAATGATGAATGCACAGTTTGCAAAGGTACATGTATGTACTTAGTTTAAACATCATACGTTATCGATAATACTATTATTTGTGCTAATTTGCTACGATCTAATTGCATCTCTAATACACGTCTGATACGTGATTGATAGGGCGTTACATACATTCATTTGAATAAATTACAATGCATTTGGGCGACACGTGCATCTATATACATATACTATATGTACATACAAATGTATACGTACATATATATATATATATATATATATATATATATATATATATGTATACACACACCTATACCCACATAATTCACGAATGTGTCGACTCTGAATATACATGTTAATGCATTGTGATATATTATCAGCGAGGACCAAACTCTGATATCTAGCATAACCATTATTTTTCCTTTTTTTACCATAAAAAGAATTTATAAGAGATACCTTTTTTCTTTCTTTTTTTTTTAAGATCCTTCTCTCTCTATCTCTTTTACAATCGCTATTAAGTTTTTCATTTTACTTTTTACAAAAAAAAAAAAAACGATTGAACTTATACGAGAATAAATTTTCAATTTATTCTTTCTCTTATACCCCACGAATATTGAAACCAAATTCTTGGCAGTATAATAGAGATCTTATATATATGTGTATACATATATATATATATATATATATATATATATATATATATATATATATTTATATACGAATACGTGTTCGAAGCAAATACGGAATAAGAAGATAATCAGGTGGCATGAGTTCTCGCTTAATACGAAGTGGCGGTTAGACGATCAAATAGAGCGTAAGCCATTTAACGCGCACGACTTTCGTTATCTTCCGAGCAGAAATATTTGCAGCTCGAAAGGAGAAAATTCGAAGGCCAGAAGAGAGCAGAGCATACGTGAAAGGTCCCGTGAACATTGCTACGATCTACACCAAGGTCCAACTCCTTACAAGTCGAGTGGTTCGCACCCTCCGAGAATCGCACCCTCGGACATTCTCGCATTCCCGATGCTGCTGCAACCCCTCAACTTCTTTTCCCTTCTTTTTTCATCTTGACACTATTCGAGCTTTCATTGACTGTAGTGTTACCTTTCTTACGTACATTATTTTCACTAAAGCGTCACTCGTTTCGATTAACATCCAAATATTTAGATTATTTACACGTATAAAAAAGAAACTGTTTCTTCTTTTTTTAATGCAAACTCGAAAACAATTATTTTAAACAAATCATTTCTTCTTATTCAATTGCGAATAAAGAAAGATGTTCATCCGATGATCGGCGATATGATAGAAATCTTACGCTCGTACATACAAATAATATTTAAACTCGACTCGAGTGATATAATATTTCATAATTAGATAATAGTAAATGAATATAAAAACTACGCGTATGTTAAAATTGTAGTTGTTGGGTAAATAGAAAAAGAGGGAAAAATTCAACTGAAAATAAGGATAGAGAAAACAAGGAGAATAAGGAAAGAAAATCTTTCCTCTTGAAAAAGACGCAGCTGCAATTCACATTACGTGAGCATCTCCTCGAATTTATGGAGAAGCTTGTCGTTCGACACTAAGGCGATCGCTCACATCAAGATTTCATTGCATCTCCTATTCTCTCTTTCTCTCTCTCTCTCTCTCTCTCTCTCTCTCTCTCTCTCTTTCTCTTTCTATTCTCTATGCGTTTCTTTATTTTCGTAATAGAAAGAATCGATATACAATAAATATTCAATTTCAAGAAAATCACAACGATTTCGTTAAAAATATTTCGAAGTTATTCGCGAAGGTTATCAAATACAACCTCTCCCCAATTCTTTTCACCACAGATAAGAAGAAAGCAATCGATCATTTCTAATAAAAATCAGTAAACGAAAGAAGAAAGAGACAGAGAGAGAGAGAGGGGAGAGAGAGAGAGAGAGAGAGAGGGAGAGAGATAGAGAGATAAATAGAAAGAGAGAAAGGAGAATGAAAGAGAAAATGAAAAGAAGAGGAAGAGTGGGAGACATTGCAATTCCATAAAAGCTGAGAGAGATGTCGTACCGTTTTAGGAAGCTTCTATTCCTGTGAGAGCGGAGGAACATCGAGAGAAAGGTGAAAGTCTGCGTACGTGACTTGAGGACAAAGGTAAAATCACATCTTGGTAGAAGTCTCTGTAAAAGGGTATAGTTAATGGCGGAGCACTCTTAACCCTGACGCGCTCTCTGCTTGCTAGTGAAGATGGCTCTCCTAGAGAATTTCACTCGGCTTGAATTTTAATAAAAAAAAAAAAAAAAAGTGTAAAAGAAAGAGAGACTGAGAGAAAGGCACAGAGAGAGAGAGAGAGAGAGAGAGAGAGAGAGAAACAGAGAAACAGAGAAAATAGGGGAAAAAAAAAAGGAAAGAAAAAGGAAGAAGAAAATAATGAAAGATAAGAGACGAGACGAGACGTCTTATACCAAGAAATATACCGAAAGTCGAAATGAAAGCGCCGTGGAAAGAGGAAAAAGTCAGAGAGACGTGAATCAAGGATAAAGACGCGACATCAGATTTGCCTCGAGGATACATCTATCTCGTACCAAGGAAAATTCTTACGCTACTGTTACTCTTTCCGCCACGATTTTCCAAGTCTTTATTTTCTCAATGTACGATGCAAGTGAAATAGAAACATGCAATCTCATCTAATCTTACGCGTGCACAATAAATATCGTTTGAGATCGAATGCAGGGCGCTGCAACTGGGTCACCGACAATGCAGAGAGAGGGAGAGAGAGAGAGAGAGAGAGAAAAAGAAAAGAAAACAAAAGAAAAGAAAAGAAAGGAAAAAAATATTGCAAATAAAACGCACAAGTGAATATTTTTAAGCAGCATATATATATATATATATATATATATATATATATATATATATATAAGAGAAGGAAAAAAATCTGATCATCGCGCGAGAAGATAAAATTACGATATGGATCAATGAGTTTCGAGTTCTCGACTTATAGGATTTAACGGGATTAGTTTTCGTAGAAATTTTGTTCTGAAGAGTAAAATCAGACGAACGATTCGTTTCGTTTACACGAGAGGAGACACGTAATCCGTTATATACCGAGCTGTCGCGTGGGTCAGAGAGCCCTTGGTACTTGGGGAAGCTTTTAGAAAGTGCGAAATCCCCAGGTCGAGGGTGAATCCAATAAGCGGACATTGCGAAGCTTCCGCAGGTGGCGTAGGAGTAGAAGAAGGTACCGGTGGAGGTGAATATGGGGTGCTAGCGATGGAAGTAATGGTGGTGTAGGGTGAAACGTAAGGGAGAAAAGAGGAACACAAGAGTGAGGACACACTTCCCGTGGTTGAAGAAGTGGCTCGTATAGTGTGCTTCTGCTGGTGGCTTTCTGAATAGAAATCCACCACCATACAATCCCCATTATCCTTCGATTTGAAGTTTCCCGACAAAGGAGTCTCTCCCTCTCTCTCTCTCTCTCTCTTTCTCTCTCTAAGTAGACGCGCTATTCTAAAACGCCAACGCCACTGATTTTGCATGGAATCGAACGAATAATTTCGGGACTGGCCGTGGCTGACAACACGTGAAAGTCCACTCCTCTTTTATCATCTATTTCACGCATCAGCATAATCGAAAAAAAAAAAAAAGGAAAAAGAAAACAGAGCGAAGAAATTGAGAATAACGATCGTTTACGAAGAAACGAGTATAAACGTTTCGAGGTAGGATGTAGTATAAAATAACATTAAATTTGCATATTCCTAACGAGTAGAATCGATTTTAGCGGCGAAGAGTATATTTGAATCGTATTTCGTGATCTTTCATTAGACGTTATAGATAATATGAGATAGGTAAATATGAGATAGGTAATATGAACATAGAAAATATTTCTATAATTGGAAACTCAAACGTTAAAGAAAAATTCGGATGGGATATTAAACCTATGGAGATATATATATTTGATATTCGTTTTTTCTCATTCGTTTCAACAGTTCATCGAACGGACAGGATATTCGAGGATTTGTATATTTGTTCTTGAATATCCTGTAGGGAAGAGAACGTCTGGAATGAATATACGTTACGTTATGTTGTATGTACGTATATGTAGAGCTGTATGTGTATATCGATTGCCGTAATATTCATGTAACATTGTGAATGTGTTATTAATATTGCCCGCGCCTTGCTCCGATTACAGAAGGGTCGGTCAACAGACTGTCATTTCCTTTTATCCTACTATGTGCACAAGGTCGCCATGGATCGTCTCTCTTCCATTATATACTAGCAGCGCTAAATCTTACCTCTCATAAACTGGACAAGAGAATATTGCGAAGGATCTCTTCGAACGATATAGCAGCGATCTTGGATGGAACAAATTTCATGGTGAAGGATAAAAGGATAGAACTTTCGAGCCATGCGACGACCATGTAATACCATTGAAAAAGAACATTCGTCGCATTATAAAAAAAAAAAGAAAAAGAAAAGAAAAATTAAAAAAAAAAAAAAAAGAAAAAAAAACCAACATACGAGGTTAAAAACTAACAACTTCACGTCGAACGACTTTCTATACGGCATAAGTAACTCCTACTTGACCCGTTCTTCCAAAACCATTTCGTTAGAAAATTATTATTCCATCAGAAATGGTTCTTCAGTATAAAACGAAACCGTGAGATAGAGATACCAAAAGGATAGTTCCGTAAAGTATAACCGTGCTTCAATTCAGGAGCTGTTTCGATAGAAGCTTTCCTATTCTACACTCGGGGATCTACGAAGTAACTTAGTTGTTGTTCCATCAGACGAGTTACTTTTCTACAAAACGAAACCACGATGTTAGAATAGTTTCTCAAGTATGACGATGGGGTCATATTCGAGA
This sequence comes from Dolichovespula sylvestris, assembly GCA_918808275.2. Taxonomy (NCBI): domain Eukaryota; kingdom Metazoa; phylum Arthropoda; class Insecta; order Hymenoptera; family Vespidae; genus Dolichovespula; species Dolichovespula sylvestris. The sequence continues at coordinate 6,111,623 of OU964966.1, forward strand.
GTCGATCCAATACACAGGAAGGCCTGTCTACGGGTATTCCACGTAAAGGGACTTATTTTTTCGTGGGTTGGGAAGGTAGAAAGGTTACTCGATAAAATAAAATTGTCTCCGAAGATAAAGAGAAATTAACATCGGGATAAATCAATAGAACGGAATAAAAGAATCTCTTTGTTCAGTTGACGATTTCGCCCGCAAAGAATAGCTTTCACGAGACAGTCGGTACGACGATTAAGCTTTCGAGGTGGAAGGGTAATCGAGGTGGAAGATAGAAACAAGTTGGCGAAGGGACACACGGGCGCATTTGTAGACGGAGAACTTCAAAGACCTGGATGGGTACCACCAATTCACCTCGATGAACCACCGTATACTCTCGCGTTACAAGAGCCGTGCATCCCTTTAAGATTTAATGTAATGTAAATATCTGTGGCAGTGTAAACGCTCGACTGTTCGTTGCTTAATTGCCCGGGTGATCGAAAAGAGCGAACGTTGAGAGAGTCTGAAGGGTTCGATAAAACAAGCGAAAGGATAGAGAGAGAGAGAGAATGAGAGAAAGGAAAAGAGGGAGAAAGAGAGAGAAAATAACAGAGAGAGAAAGAGAGAGAGAGAGAAAATTGACGAATAATTCGGTGTAGGCATTAGGATTAAATAATCCTGATAGTTTGAACGTAAATTTGTCTCTTCCAGATGTGAAACATAATTGTTAACAAGGCGAAGATAATTTCACTTATTACATCGTTCGATGTAAGAAAAAAAAAAAAAAAAAAAAAAAAAAAAAAAGAGAAAAAAGGAAAAAAAAAAGAAAAGAATCATGATTTAACGAAAAAAGTACGATTTTAGTGCACGGCCGCGTTCAAAAGTCTATGCAAATACTTCCGCTTATTTTATGCATTCGCCTAATGTACTTGAAAAAGGTGAGAGAAAGGTAGTGGGACAGCCTTGAAAAATAAGATTATGTTAGCCGGAGGAGTCCATGTAAATTTTCCTACGAACTTCATGCAAATCAGGTGCCTAAACTTTGGAGGGAGAAGAAAAAAAGAAGCAAAGAAAAGAAGACAAAAAAAAAAAAAAAAAAAGAAGGAAAAAAGATTCGAAGAGAGAGATTATATTCCGCGCGCGAGGCTTCGCACATAAATAACCCGATAAAGAGTTTCGCGTCTCTCGTCCGCTTTTGTTCTCCTCTCTCTCTCTCTCATTCTCTTTGTCCCCCCTAAACCTTCGATTCGCGAGAGATTTTTGAGGCTGCGTTTACGCCGGTATTAAAAACTATTCGGGAGTCCGGGTAAAGAAGAAAAGCTTAAATGGAGGAAGCACAAAAGGCTTTGGCGTGAATTTATTCGAGCGCGGTCGTCGCCCTAGCTGCGTTTCAAACGGCGGTCAAAAATTCATCGGTTGTACAAGAATAAATCCCAACTTTTCGTTCACTTTCTAACCCCATTACACCGAAGCCCATTGTTTGTTAAAACAAAGCATTCACGAGGTCGGCTTCCCCGCAACATCGAGGTTACTCCGAGCCATATATACCGTCGCAGTATATTGTACTTTGCTGAAAAAAGACGAGGGTTCCTAACAAAGAAAAAGGTAGTGGGCTTTTTTCTGAATACATTAGAAGACGAGTCGTCGCGCCTCCTCGCGTCACCACGTGAATTCACGATTATATGCTCTAATTGGTCCGACGTTACCCCTTCAGATGACGGTGGAGCTCCTTTATCGTAAACTACAGAAGGCAAGAATTCGTACGAAAAAAAAAAAAAAAAAAAAAAAAAAATTCTATAGAACGCGTGCAAAAAATTTTCAATCGTCCATATAGAAGACATTAAGCGCAAGGATTTTATGGCAAACCAATTTTCTTTGATTTTAGAAATAAACATTACAACGGCATTGCTGTATTGTCGTTATAAGTTATATAATTATAAGCATGTAGCGTTTGAAAAGATTAAAAAAAAAAAAAAAAAAATCCTTACCGACAAGCTCGCAGAAGACCAACGGCATTCTCAAAGTGCTTCAATCGTAATAGTTTTTGAATTCTCTTCATTGCATCGCTCCTAAAAACAAATTCGATAGTTTTGCATAGAATTAAGGGAAAAAGAAAAAAAAAAATTTATTTGGACGTCGTCGAATAAGACTAAAAATCGTTACAGGATGATAAAGAAAAAGGTAGATAATACTTTTGCTCGTCGATGGGTGTATCGAGTGTCGCGTCAAACGGGATCATTTCCGGCATCGAGCCTCCATCTTGCATCACCGCAGATAATTCCTGTGCTAAATCGTCCCAACGTTCTTCTAAGCTCGGGTTAGGCGTTACCTCTTTCTGCGATGTAGCTGGAAAAGTTTGAAAGAAAATATTAAAGAGAAAAAATAAACGAGATAACGACTTTAACCGGCAAAAACACTCCGTACAAATTCGCTACATCTTACATTTCTGCTTTCTACTTTTGTGTCGCTTCTTCTTCTTCAACTTCTGCACGATGAGACTTCGTTGTCCCTTGGCGCAATACTGTTCCAACATCTTCAGAAAAATGTGGGCGGTCGTTACTAGGTCGATCAGGTATTTCCTGGAAACGCGAGGTTAAACAACTTATTTCTTGAGATTCTCCTTGGGATTCTGCGGTACCGAGATAACGAGATCTTTTGCGAGCTGACACAATGCTAAATAAGATGTCTCACAGGTAACCTAGTTCTTGAAACGGAATTCTCGTCTTACGGTTAAAGGAGTGGAAATGGTACTTGCATAATAATGATCCGTAATATACCTAAAGTGATCGGACTGTGCCCGCGCGCGCTTGACATCGAGAAATAAAAAGGATAATATGGACAAACAAACGAGTTAAAGAAAAGGACTAAAGGTATGATTTGATAAGTTCGCGAAATCATTTCTATTTCGAGTTCGAAGGATAATATCTCGAAATGGAATATATTCCGAGAGTGTTTTATTTAGGTGTAGAACAATATCGGTGAGCCTTTGAGACAATGAGCATAAACAAAACACGGGCAAACAACACGGCCAACAATGTCAGCCGTCAAGAGTGGCAACAGAAACGGTTAATTTATCAATTTATACTCCAGCGGGGTGCTGCCGGGAAAGTTTGACAGAGTCTTCGGAACTATGTTTTCCTCGGCATCGTCGGGACGTCAAAGCGACGAGACGATATCGCAGTGGTACACCGCGGCGCCCTTACATTTCCGTCGTGGAAATCCCAGGAAAAGCCGTCAAACTCGTAGCAACTTGAACACCCACCGCCTTTCCCCCATTTCGCTTGGCCGGAAGGTCGATAAAAGTTGTTTATTCCGGCAAGAAACGAAGAAAAAGAGGGAAGAGAAGAGCTATTCGGTAGAGAAGAGAAAGGATAGGGGATGAGAATCGGTGAAAAGGAGAAAAGAAATAGCCCAAAAAAGGATAGAGTTGCGTTAGTAGAAGTGGATGGGGGAAAAAAAAAAAGAGAGAGAGAAAAAGAAAAAGAAAAGAGGATGAAGAGGCAGGCATGGCAAAGAAGTCGACCGATTGATCTGAAAGTGAATCAATCTGTCTGCGATAGATAAAACTTTCGGTAAACAGTTCTTTTTTTTCTTCTTCTTCTTTTCCGTTCGACAATACCAGACAGATCGATAAGAGTGGGCTCGATGTCGAGAGACGCGAACAAGATAAGTATGCCGACGGACGTAACGCCTTTCGCGTAAAATTGAGAACAGGCAAGAAGCGAGGATTCGTTGAAAATCAAAGAGAAAATATATTTAAGTTTGGAGAACTCGACGGGCCAAGTATTCGTCGTTCGCCGCTCGGTGTTTCTCAAACTTTTCAATCTCGTTACTGTCTCCGAACTTGGCAGACCATTTGAAACTTATTAATTACTTCTGCCAAGTTTTTACTGTCGCGTAATTTTAATTACGGAACGTAAGCTCTAAGGCCGACTAATGACGCCGAGTCGTTTGGTTTGCTAGCGCTTGGTTTTTACCCCCTGATCGATCAAACGTTATAATACGACCACGTATATTATTTTAACGATGTAAACGTTATTCAAAGTGTCGCGTTGACGTTGTAAACACGATACAGGAATAATTCTTTACTAACCGTGACATCTTAAGTTCATCGAAGTTGAGAAGCTGAGAGAATATCGTTTCCCGATATTCCGGGACATAAAACACGTTGCTTTTAATGACCTTACTAGATTCTCTTATATCTTTATCCGGACTTTTATCCATCGCCATTAAGGTATGAAGGAGTTCCTAAAATATTATACGTCATTTCAACAATTCCATCGATCATTCCTTCCCCTCCTGTACTCTCTCCTCCTCACCTTATACGCTTTCAAAGCCAAATGCAATCTGTAAGACCATATCGGTATCCTCTTCTTATCGGTAACTATCATCTCATAATACTGATCCATTTGTCTTTGTATTATATAAAATATTTCCGTGGATATCGTTTCGCTGTGGAAAAAAAAAAGAAAAAAATAATCGAATAGACATCCGTCATCGACTTATCCATAAAAAAAAAAAAAAATAACAATAACTTTCGAGCCGCGAAAAGTCTTCCTTTCGGAATGAAAAAGAAAAAGCAAACGAAAGTGAATTTGCACGTACGCACAAATTGATCGCATACGAAATCTCTGACAAAATTTAAGCTCCGAAACGTACTTTGCTTAAGTCGGAAACAAGATGAGTTAAAGAGAAAGACAGAAAGAGAGAGTCTGTGTGTGTGTGTGTGTATCTGGGTACGTATATACAGTCACGAGAACTGAGAACTAGAAAGTGCACTTCGTACAGACGCATCCAAAAAAGCGACGATGCGTAAAACGAGTTCGGAAACTCGTTCTCCCACCGCTTATATCGAGCAGCAGCTACTCCGCAACGAGAGGGATACCCGTGACCTTCGGTTTACCAAAAATAAAGTCATCTATTTCCTCTCGATTAACGTTAGTTCTCTCATTTTCTCTCTCTCTCTCTCTCTCTCTCTCTCTCTCTCTCTCCCTCTCTCTTTCATTTACTCGTTAATGCACGTTCAACTTACCTCACATATTTAACTTCAAACTTGTAACATCGATTAAATTCCATGAAAAAACGTAACACCCAGAGATAACAACTGCTCTCTGCTGAATCGCATTGAACGTCACTGATAACGCATGATCTTGCGTATTTCATTATTGGATTGTATACACCATTAAGAAATTCCACGCAAAATTCTCGAAGGAAAAGTCTTACGCTCAGTGCTGACCTACGTTCGTTCGTTGAATCCTGCATCGCCAATTTGTTCTTCGGTTTCTTTACTTTCGTCTGTTGATAATAAAAGATTCGCAAAGTTTATTTCTAAATTACAACGTTCCGATGGAGGATCGTAAAGAAAATTTGCGAAGCACGTAGGAATGTGATGTAATGTATATAAAAAGAAGTAAATGGCATCGTACTGTCGTAATGGCGTGATCTAAGCACGTTAAAAAGAGGAGAAAAAGAGCGAGCGAAGTGGATGTAAGAAGAGTGTAAAAGTCCTGCATAATAGGTCTTACCGGCACCTCGCTAGAATGATGCTTTCAAACACCCATGAACTAACCCATGGACGTGAGCTACGAGCAAATTTATGACGGTATATAATGAAAACGCGGCACGTGGATACTAGGAAAAGTTTTGCTGTTCTCGAACACTCGGAGTTAGGATAGAAGAGGGTAACAGTGACGTGAGAGAGAGAGAGAGAGAGAGAGAGAGAGAGAGAGAGAGAGAGAGTGAGAGAGAGAGAGAGAAAAGGATAGCACTTCGCACAGTAAAAGAGGATAGAGACGCAATCTAAACGCAAGAGGAAGAGACGGAAGAAGCCGAGTTTTAAGGAGGGTACGAGAGAAGAACAGCTGACCCACTTTTAAATGCTTCAAAGTGCCATTAAGAATAGGCCGAACTCTAATTACGCAAGGATAACTCTAATTAACAAGCGTATTTTCATTCGAATCCGAACGAGCTCTTCTCACTTACTCCGGTAATGGAAACTAACGCGAAAAGCCACCTGCCTAATTGAATAAGCCATTTTCTTTACGCGATTTCATTCTCTCTCTCTCTCTCTCTCTCTCTCTCTCTCTCTCTCTCTCTCTCTCTCTCTCTCTCTCTCTCTCTCTCTCTCTTACTTTTTCTACCTCTTTATTATATTTTCATTTCCTTTTTTCCTTTATACGAGATACGCTTTATAGTCAAACGAAAGGAAAGGAAGGAAAGAAAGGAAAAAAGAAAAAAAAAAAAGAAGAACAAACACGAAAAGCATTGACCTGTAACATTTCTAAAGCACGTATAATAGCTTGCATGCGTCCTTACCTTTTGGGAATTGAACTCGAGTGCCTCAACTTTTTCATAAGGTTTGTGACACAACATTTGATTGTCTCCGATAGCCTTCATATTTTGTATCACATAGGTACCACCAAAACGCGAATGCCTGGGAAAAGTAGAAAAATATTCAAATAACATAAATATTCGAGATTTTAGGTGTGTGTGTGTGTGTGTGTGTGTGTATGCATGCGCGTATGTGTATTTACGTTATTTCATGACAATTTACGACCACGATACGAAACGATAAAAGTATCAAACGTATTGTTACTTTACATTGATATGAAAGGTATTTATTATTTATGCTCGTACAAAGTGTCATTCCATAGAAAAGGCTCATATAGAAAAGACAGGATAAATGGATACATTTGAAGCAAAGAAGGACTTCTCGAAGAGGAAGAAGCTGAGTGGATGCGGCAACTTTCAATCTCTGATTGAGGATAGAACCCAATGCTCGATTCCAAGTTCGCAAGTAAAAGAGAGCTTATCATTCAAATCCAATTTTATCCATAACTCCTGAAAATCCAATCAATGGTATAGAAGACGGCTGTCATCGGCAGATAGTTTCTTAAATGACGATGGCAGCCTCCTTCACTTTCTCCTATTTCGCGCCTCTCTTTCTTTCTCTCATTCCCACCCCCGTTAACTTCTCGCTCTCAATTCCTCTTTCCTTATTCCTTTACAACTCCCTCCCCCCCCCTCACCCAATACTCTATCTACGAATTCATTTACTCGGTATTTCTACCCGCGAACCATTTTCCAATCGTCGGTTAAATTTTTCAAACTACAATATGCGGAAAGATTGATGCTGAACTTGGACCATTCGTGAAATTAAACCAGGCCATTCGAGAAATTCGTTATTCGAAAAAGTAGGTAGTTGAGAACAAAAATTCTTCTTCTTTTTTTTTTATCAAAATATACGTGAAAATAAGTAATATTATTGTGCAGGGTATTTATAATGAGTGAGCATGTACCGCACTTGACATTAAAATATATTTAAAAAATATAAATAGAAAGTAATATAGAGAAAGGAGAAAGAAACAAAATATGTAGAATCACCGTATATCCTAGAACTCGACTTATCCATACATAGATCCCATTTGCGCGACGTACAGCCAACTTTTACCCCCTTAACCCCGAAGACTCACGAGACAAGAGTAAAAAGAAGAAAACCCAAAGATGGGTTTGCGTCTCGATTCTGCTGCTCCCGACTCGTAGCTCGGTCGCTTTATCGTTTTCCGATCGACTTATCCCGACGTTCGACCATGGGAAAGGGGAAAAAGATAAAGTAAAAAGAAAAGAAGAAGCGATTTTTTTTCACCCCGCCCCCCGTTTCCTTTCAAGTCGCAAAAAGCATTTCGCGTTGAGCACAGGGCCTCGCGAGAATGGAAGAAAGTAAAAGAGTGAGAAATGTATATGTGTTCGTATATGTATGTGTATGTGTGTGCATGTGTGTATGTGTGTAACTGTGTGTGTATGAGAGGGTGCCCTGAACGAAGAAGGAGCTCGTTACTAGAATACAGCTCGCTTCTTCCCAACAAGTGGATAAAAGCCTTCTATTCGCGCGCGTTCAAACCCGGCAGTCCTATCTTAAAAACTAGGTCATATTCGTTACAACATATGCGTCGTCATCGTCGTCGTCGTCGTCGTCGTCGTCATATTGCGAGAGAAGCAACACCAGCCGGAGCAACGTGATTGAGAGAACGATCGCGATTCAACCAAAAAGATATCCAGCGTTGAGTAGCGTAGTCATCAGAAAGCCAGCCTCTCAATGCTTTTCCCACACCGCATTTATAATCGTTGGACCGTTAAAATGAAAACAACTTATGAGAGAACATTCAAACTTATGAATCTGATATTTTTACAAAATCGAGTCGAATAATATATATATATATATATATATATATAGAATAATGTAACATAGTCGAATATAATATTAGATGTTTTTGACGAGTCCTTTACTTTTCATTTTTTCTTCTTCTTTCTTTTTTTAATTAAACTTGAAAAAGTGATTATCATTTTGCTTTCTTATTAATGGTTTCAAATCGAAAATAAAGAACTGTTTTTTTATTTTATCGAGTTTCAGCAGAAATGAAATTAAACACGATTACACAGAGTTCCAATTTCAAGCCAATTTTTTGAAAAAAAAAAAAAAAAGACTGGTTTTGGCTAGAACCGCATAATATTTTATAGTCTTTGTATATTCAATTCCTTATTTTATTTGAAAACATTTTCGTCAAAATCTCTGATTCATAAGTCTGAATGTACCCTTGTCAGAGCCAGAAGCGGTAGAACGCGCACAGTTCAGTTCAACGCGTCGAGCCTGAAATCTTCTCGGTTTAATACATCGCCGTTTCGTGCTCGCGCACACGATGGAATGAATGAAACGAATCGAGGAAAAAAACGTGACACCCCATATCGGTATCTATGAAAAATGAATCGCCACGAAAGAAAATACATCGTGTAAAAATTTTTAAGAAACGCGACGTTAAATGCATTGGAAGCACAGAGTGATTTAATAATCTTGACTTGGTATTTTAATATAATATGCTGATAAAAAAAAAAGAAAAATATAACATGAATAAGAATTTCAGAATTATGAATAAAAACGAGGAATCGGGTTATGTACGATTTAGGTCATAAAATTAGAGAACGGCCGCGATATTTGTAAAAAAGATATTCCTTGACGATTTCGAGTGTCATTCAGGGAAAAATTAAGGAATCGTAAGAAAACCGAGAGGATTTTGTTTAAATTAATATATGTCATGAATTTAATAGAGAGCTTGGAGCTTTTTATTGCGTACGGAACTCTAAAAGGTTCGCTTGAAAAGCTTTAAGAAGACGAGAGCGATGAAAGCGATAAAAATCTGACCCAAATAAGAAGATAAGATCTAGGAAGGTGTGATCTTAAAATTTTATTCGTACGGGTATATGTTTTCTCATGTTATGTTATGAATTATAAGCTTATAAATAAATGGGTCACGACTGGACTGAGAGGCCACTAAAAATCGGATTCCCGTATTCCTAAGCCGTCTAAGACTCCGTAAATCTTATTTTTTTCTGTAGCATTTTATAAGGTTTATATAATAATTATCCTTACCTAGCACCGGCGTACTTCTTTAATTTCTCAAATTTTTCCAATTTTTCTTTCTGCCGTATAGATAGTAGCTGTGCTTCATCCTTTTCCTTTTCTATCGTACTACGATGCAAACCTGCTGATGCCAATTGACTCGCACTTTGATCGCGTAACATCAACGATATGATCTATAAAATTATATATCAAGTATCTTAGTACAATTTAATATACATACATCATTAAATTTTAATATTTTATTCTGAAATTACAATATATACCTCTAAAATCTGCATATGGTATTGTTTTTCTTTAGTATTACTTGCAATAAAGAGTAATATATCTACTATACCGGATGCATGAAGTGTAAATAATACCTGCAAACAACAAAAATCTTGTGAAATAACTCCTTCAATTATCATGAAAAAGAAAAACACATGATCACTTGATAAGTTACCTGATCATGCACCGTAGCATCATTATCAGTGCGCTTTTCATTTTCATCAGGAGGAACTTGAAGTACATTCCTGATTAATGCTAAAATCCTGTCAATAATAAGCTCATTCTCTTCTCCTCTTTCCATATTATCCTATCAAAATGATTAAATGTTTAAAGAAACTTATTCTTAATATATCTTTTATAGCAACAGGATTAAAATTGAAACTTACGATACTTAAGACATTGATCAGGCGATCATTAACTATTTTCCACAGTTGATCATCTGCTAAAGCTATTTTATAACTTTGCAGATGTGATATAATTTGTAAATAGAAACTGCGCATAGTCTTCTCCATAGGCATTTGTTCATTATAAATTAATAAAGCAGGACTTGTTAAATTAATAATTAACCTGATAAATATGAAATTAACATACAAATATTATATACATATAATTATGCTTGTTGTCTAAACCTATATATCAAAACTTGCCTTAATAGCACATTCCATAATTCAAGTTTATCAAAGTGTAATGTAAAAATTTTTATAAGATCTGATTGAAGTAATTTTGTTTGGCCAAGATAACGACGTACGGTATGAGTATCGTCATCCCTTTTTAAATATTTTATCAAATCCTTTATAACGTCTACGAAAAATTAAAAATAAGATCTCCATTGTATCATCGTTATTAACTTATGTCAAATCAGCTCACCTATAGAATTTTTTTCCAAATAATATTTTTTTCCATTGTAATAGCCCAATGCAGCACAAGTGGCTGCTAACTCAGCAGATATATAATCTGCCATTACTGCATTGAAATATTTTTAAACCAATTGCAGCAAGCAATACTAGTAGAATGATCATCCAACTAAATATATTTTTAATAGGAATTATTATAGTCAAACTTAAATAAATTAGCTTCAAGAAGGATATGTATAATGTTTATGAGGATAAAAGTATAGTTCATCAGAACTTTCTTTTATTTACTAAATACTTTTTCAATACTCACTCAAGAACCTTGAAATAATAATATCCCGGCGTTGTGAGGTTAGAAACTCCAGAATAGTGCACGTTGTAGCAAACAAATTTTGACAATAAGCTATCCTTATCAAACGAAAACACGCCTGTATATCATTAAACAATAAGATAACTATTCAATCACTAAAACAACACTTAAATAACTTTTTTCAAAGATATAACAATATTAATACACATGCGATACAAACATTTAAAGCAACAGGTGAAAAAGCGCGCGAAAATTTACTGCAGCGCGCGATCGAGCAACGGAGACTGACCAATCAGAATGGGAGTAACAAATGAATCTTCGAAAAGGAAATACGAACATACATACTGTGTTACCTATTAACAAATGTTCTTTATTGAAAAATATTTAATTTGAAATTGTCATTATTTATTAATTGTTAAATTATTTTTTTTAGCATTAAATGATGATTTACAAAATTTAAAGGAATATTTTCAATATTAACTTTTGATCAATTGAATATGCAACAGGCATACACATAAACATATATAATATGCGCCATGGCTTCAGCTCTCTTTTCGGTCATTTAGAATTTAGTTGCATCCTTTTCGTAGAATTTATATATATTCCTGTATGTTTCTGTTAGATCATGTTCGGAAAAACGAAGTAGGTTAAACAAGGAAGGTAATGAAAATCGATATTTCTATCGATAGAAAGTTCTTCGAAGCGAACACAAACGCGAGTGCAATCATGGCATTGCTTTTTGACCGATCGATCTGTGAGATTTCGTATTCCAAACTAATGCGGAAAAGAAAAAGTTTCAAAACGATAAAAATAAGTTTTCTATCATTCTAATAATGATTTCGTTAAACTGTTCTTTTTAGTAAATTTACTGGGAAAAGTCTAAATTAATGAACGTTTCTCTCGCGTATGAACAATGCTACGTTGAAAATAATTAAACTCGAGTGGATCTAATCTTTTCAAGGAAATTCATTTATCAACGATCTAACGATCTACTCGGAAATCTTTCCTTTATATATACATAAACATACACACACACACACACACACACACACACACACATGATATATTGCAAGTTTGATAATCTTGCGAAGAATAATAGTCATACGAAACTACGTACATCGGCTTTTGGTTTAAGAGAGTTATTGAAAGACTTTTAGCGTATAATTTATAGCAGTTTTAAAACACCTTAGTTTATACGCCATGTGTCAGAGAGAAAGGTGAACTTTATATACAAGCCAGTCAGAAAAAAATCAATTTTTATGATATAAAACTCTAGTTTCTTGTTATGATCGTTTGATATCTTTTTATATTACTTTTTAAATGCAACATTTCAGTGATACATATCGTGGAAATAATAAGGACGTATAAACGATTTTAGAAGGATTAAAATCTTTCTTAAAGTCTTACGAGTATTATAGTGATTCGATATCGTTCGTCCACCATCCAATATATCTCCAGAGAAATAGACAGGAAAAGCATGACTCTCTTGTGGATACAAGACTAAAAGTTATTGTCGCATTGTAACTTTGAATTCGTGCAAAGCTTGCACTAGTAGAATTACCAGTGAATCGATTTGCACGAGTGCATCGACCATTCATCCATAAAAATTTATTCTTCCAATTACGGAATATAAATGGGATTTACATACATATGTATATGCATTGAATGTCACAAACCCAATGTTGGTTTCTCTATTGTTGCATATGCCAAAGACATTTTATTATTTATCTGAAGAATGAAATATAAAATAACATTTACAATTACTCATTATTTATATAATAATATCTAAAATTTTATTATATATATTATGCATGTATATATATATATATATATATATATATATATATATATGTATGTATGTATGTATATATATAATAAGCACTTTGACTTTTCACAAATGAACTCTCACCGTACTAATGTCTATTTAATGTAATATAACCAGCACAACTTTGGCTACTTCGGATAGTATCAACAAGAACCATACATTCTCTCTGTCTCGTATACTCCCTACTTTGATCGATGCATAGGAAGTTCTCATCGATTATTATCAAAACTACTACCACGGAAGTCGAAACTTGTCAGCATATAACGTTCAGCTTTCAAGTAGTAAATGCAGCCACCCAAGAAGCAAGTTCCAATTTATTTCCCTTCGTCCAGAAGTCAAGAATATCTCAATGAAAAATTTAAAGAAAATCATTCCTCTTCCCTTCCTATATCTCTTCTTCTCTCATCATTTCCTTACTTATACTGTCCTCGATTGCGAATTTGTTTCGTCAAGCGAGGACGTGCCCATCAAAGAGAGGTCGCTTTTTTTTTATCGCTTTCTTTTTCTTTTTCTTCATCTTGTCGTGTAGTCAACATGAAAGAGAAAGGGGATCAAGGATCTCTATTATTTCACTATAATACAAGTCTGCGTCTTCGATGAGCAATCTGCTTGAGTAGACATTGTCCACAAAAGAGGAAAATAAAGCCATAAATCCAATTCCGTCGTAAGGAATAAGATCGATGAAAAAAGTCAGGAGTGCGATAAACGGAAAAAAGAAGTTACCAACGGTAAAGGGAAAAAGGGATATAGGGATAGGGATATAGAGAAAAATAAAAAGAGAGAGAGAGAGAGAGAGAGAGAAAAGAATGACGAGCAGTAGAGGGCGAACGATGCGAGAAATCGAAAACAATGGTCATAGCAGAACCGCGAGGAGGACGATGAAGCTGGTGTCCGAGAGTAGTGTGGGACAAACAAGCGATGACCAATCAATATCAACGAGTGTATATGTATATGTATATCTAGGTCATTGGGTTATCCGATGAAATCGTTCGCACCTGTTCGCTGATTTAACTTGTCCCATACGTCCATGCTGTTTTTTATTCTTTCCCATTTTTTTCCCACCTTTTGCGCGCTTCTATCACACGCGAAGCGAACGAGGACACACTACATATATTATTTTCGTTAGAACGAATTTATAAATCTATACCGTGTCTCGTAACATCTCATATAATCACGATCTATTCTCGTAAATTAATTAAATTTCTTAAATCGCCTATGGAATATCTAACCTTATTAGAGTTCGATGTATTTGTAGTAATTACTCACGTCTTTATAGGAGGAAAAAAGAAAAATAAACACCTTTCACCGATATCCGTGATATATTTTTGAACACCCTGTATACCTTCTCGATCGTTTCCTAACAACGTATGACCGCGCGTAATCGTCTACACAGAGAGCGCATACGAGTGCACCCCAGCGAATTTCACAGACCGAGAAAAATCATAGCGAATTTCCTGCGGTGAGACGACCGAATCGATTGCGCCAACCTCGTGAAAGTAATTTCTGTTCTCTACTCTCTTCTTCCTTTCTTTATCCTTTATTCTTCTTTTTCTTCTTTTTCCCTCTCTCTCTCTCTCTCTCCCTCTCCCCCCCCCCTCTCTCTCTCTCTTTATTGTTTCTTTTTTCATCCGAGGAATTTGATAATATATGACGTAGCTTTTTTACTTGTTTTCCTTGGGTACCACGAAATGACTTTTCATGTACGTAGGAACGTAGTTGTTGATCATTAATACATAAGTTACATATCGAAAATTTATTAAGACTCATGTCTAATGGGAATTAGGTATAATGATCGATCGGCTCATTCATCGTCCTTGTCGTCTTTCAACAGTCAATAACGTCATACTCACCATGAAGAATTAGCATACGTCAAACCAGCCGGTTATTATTTGTGCGAGATAATTAGAGATAACAGGAGTGTTTGCGGTTCATCGTTCAAATACGCATGCCGATCCTGATGTTTGAGTTTATGCGAGCGCCCGTACGTTCATATACAGAGAACATGTTTCCGAGACGAGTAACGGGAATATGGAGAAAAAACAAAGAGATATAGAAAAAAAAATAAAAATAACAGTGAATGAATGAATGAATATGTTACACTATTTGATTGTAAATTAATCATTCAGTTTTCTATTTAATTCTGAGTGTCGTATCCAATTTAATGCACAATTCGATTTTGGCAAATTTTCTAAATAGCATTCAATTGAAATTCGAACGACATATTTATCAGCATAAATTTACGATACAAGGGTATACGTATATGTTAGTGGCCAGTGTAACGTACGATATAAATAATAATGAATTATGAAAATACACATTTAAAACAATCAAGTTATTAATAAGGAGAAACTATAACAAAACAGAAAATATAATATTATATATATATTTTACGTTCAAAGCATGAATATCCTACTTTACAATTATTCGATATGTTTTTAAACATTAAACGTAATATCATTTGCTTCGGATGGATTATTTCAACTATTCCACCGTAAAATTTCCAATTTATTTATCTCAAATCCAATTTATTTTTCTCTTTGATGTTAAAATAATTTATGTTGGCAATAGGACGATACAAAATATGCTAGTATATTAAATTTGAAGATAATTCATTCTAATTCTCCTTGATTTCTATCTTGCCATTCGCTAACGAGCGCATTGCAGTCTTAAACTTGGTGTTTGCACTTAAGCGATTAAATAAAATTAAAACTAATGAGATCTCTGAGAGAAGTAGAGACAGTGTTGTATGCCCATCGAGATTTTCTTATTTGCTTGCGTTTCTTAAAGTATCCAAAGCGGATTGCCAAAGAACGTAATCTTCTAACCAAGCTTTCTCTCTGCGACAATGTTGAAGACATTGCGATGTTTATTTTTTTTTTCTTTATACAAATGAACATGCGTTATAACTTAATTTGAAAACATTACAGAGGCTAATTGCGATTTTTGATAAAAAAGGACTAACCACGTACGAAACGAATCGGATTCATCGTGAGTCTTTAACTCGTTCTCTTTTATGATAACAGGATAGTATGTACGTTCCGA
Organism: Dolichovespula sylvestris; assembly: GCA_918808275.2. Taxonomy (NCBI): domain Eukaryota; kingdom Metazoa; phylum Arthropoda; class Insecta; order Hymenoptera; family Vespidae; genus Dolichovespula; species Dolichovespula sylvestris. Next base: position 6,127,303 of record OU964966.1, read on the forward strand.
ACGTAGATGATTCCACGTGTTATTTATTTTGTTAACGGAAAACTGATGTTTCTCTCTCTCTCTCTCTCTCTCTCTCTCTCTTTCCCATATATGCGTGCTTTCAGTATTTCGAGTTAAGTTCACAGCTAAATGTTGTGTGCATAATCTAGCCGTTAACTAGCTAATTCAGTTAAGTTTCGTAAGTTTCGCCGCGCGTAAACATAACTGACTAACGCATGAGCGAGTTGGAAACGGCGAATTTAGTCAGGCCGAAGTAAAGCGGTTGTGTTACGCGTTATAAACTTCGAAGCTCGCGAATCTTCATGATTTTACGGAACAAAATTATGTTAACTCGCTACACATCTGAGACATCGACTCTACCTTTAGTTTCATCAATTCTCATCTAATCCAAATATTTGTAAAAGAAACTTGAAAGGCACGAAATAGATTTATCGTCCTTTTCGTCATGTGTAATTTTTACTTCGATATCAAAGTATCACATTCGAAAAGAAGCTTCACGTAATCGCTACGAAGCGTAGTCGAATAGAAATTTTTTTTCCAATAATCTTGAAAATCTGATAAAGATAAGCTACTTACTTATAGTTCTCTATATGTGGGGAAATTCTATATAGAATGGATTGCCGTGCGGATTATTCACAAATATCAGAGACTCATCGTTTTTATTCATCCATTCGCAATTAGATGTATGTACAGGAATATCGAAGCGAACCGAGGATTAATGTTTCTGTCGTGCGAATGTTCGAATCTCCTTGGTACATCGGACTCGCTCGGTTGAGTTTGAAATTTCGAATGAAAAACGCATTGAAAGCTATCGAGGAATTTACGAGAGGAAAGATCTATAATAAACGGAAAAACTTCTTCGAATCGAACTCAAGAACGGGAAACTTTTCTTTCACCTTTTACGCATTGCGCCAATTCCAAATCGTATTTACTTATACAATCGTATTTAATTCATTTAACTATACTACTCGAACCTTTCTCTTTCCAATTCTTCAATGTTAAAAATAACGTACAGAGATCGAGAATCCGAAAATTACATTAGCCAATATAAAACATGTAAACATTATCGACGTTTGAATGGCCCAATGAATATATTATGTTCCCGTTTAAAAACGTTTCAACGGAATGTTATCAATTACTAATTAATTATTACGAAATATCTCTTAAAATTGACTCTCAGAAACATTCATGCAGGGAAATGAACCAATTATCTTTCAACAAAAAGAGTTAGTTAACATAATTGAAGCTTTAATTTTCAATTCATAAAGTACGTACATACATTTCTATGTGGAAGATAACCTTCATCAACCTTCTTTAGAGAACGAGGAGTAAACGAGATTTGTTTTTCATTTGTAGTGTGTAAATAGGTAGGTAAATAGGTAACTAAATAGGTAGTAAATAGGTAACTAGTGTGTAAGTAGGATTGCTTTATAATTTTTATTACTTCATTCGTTACGATTATTTCGTAGTTTTACGAGTTACGTTCGTTTCCTAAGTAAACAAATATTTTTCTTATTTTTCCTTCTTATTTTCGTTCGATTTTCAATTAGACGATGAATAATTCAAATAACTTATGAAAAAAAAAATATATATATATATATATATACATCGATAAACCTCTATTCAATAATAAACAGGAAAAGGAACTATATATTGCAACTGTTCAGCAGCGAAAATTTGAAAAAAGTTATAAGTATCATTCATCCAATAAGATCGCACAAAATAGAAAATATTACGGTATAATGGAAGTTTCGTGCAAGAGATAATGCAAGGAGTAAATACATATTAAAAAAATACAGAAGAGATCGTACGTATTGCAATTAAATGTAAGTAGTATATGCATCTCGTATTTACTGTTGTACATCCAATTTTTGTGAATACACTTTATCTAGAGTTAGTATAACAGAATATTTATTCGCATAAAGTAGAATAAACATTACTCTGGCATTGTAAAAGGACTTAAATTATTAGCATCATAAAATAATACAATTTATTTAAAACTTTGTTTATTTTATAAAAGAACATTATCGTACTTTTTTATATAAAAACATTATAGATCAAAGCAGTTGCATTCTTTCTTTCAGAATGAGTCTAACAGAGTAAACATGGGTAATTAGCATCTGTGGCAAATTTTGTTATTATCGTTTGCTAAACAATGTTCTTTAACCGAAACGCCATTCTATGAAATTTCATATCTCTACTCGATTTGAAAGTAATATTACTTAGTAGTTAGTTTTACAAAAAAAAAAAAAACCCTTTCAGAGACGTTCACCAAAAAATCAAGAATAATATTATAATATAGAATTATCTAAAAAATTTTCAGAAATGTCGGAATCGAGCCAAGCCGCTCCCAAGCCATTCATACTGAACTCGACCCAGTACGATTTTTTTTCTAATCGTGTCCCTGGTCATAATCGATTGTACACATTTGGACACGATATAGTCCTAATTGGTCACATTTAGTCCTAGTCGATCTTATTCGATCATATTCGATTGTATTCTGTTCAAGTCGGTCTCATTAGATTCTATTCGATTATATTCTGTCCGATTGGGACTTATTAGATACCATTTGATTATATTCTGTCCGATTCGATCCTATTAGATTCTATTCGATTATTTTCGTTTCTATTTGATCCTATTAGATACTGTCTCGCCGTACCCTGGCATGTTCTGTTTAGAGGCGTGGCTTACTAGGTCGTCTATATGTCAGTCCGTTTTTCTCACTGGAGGTATGTTCGTATTGAAATGGGTGTTGGCCCATTGAGGATAATCGAATGCATTTGAAAAAGTTCAGTTGATAGAAAGCGAACGTTTTACGAATTTGTTCCGAACACTAAATGGTATCGTTAGCAATTTAAAGTTTATGTCTATCTTCAATCCTCATCCTTTAAACGAGAGCTTTAGAGATCTGAAATTTAACAGAACGATATTTTAGGGGAGATATTGTTTTGCATATAATAATAATAATAAATTGACACATGGGACACTTGCCCGTGCTTATCACGCTGAACTCTTCCTTTCCGTTTTTTTTCTGTTTTTTTTATCAACCAAATGATAACATAAAATGCGTATGCACGGATTTTTTCGTATGCGCTGACGATTATCCATCTTTTCAGTGTAGTAATTATGAAACGTCGTGTGTACAACAGGTGAATGAGTTTTCTCCGTGGAAAGCCACATTTCGAGATTTTTTAGTATTTGTTTTTTCATGTTTTTTTCTTCACTTTTTTCTTTCTTTCTTTTTTTCTTTCTTTTTCATTTTTTATTTATTTATTTATTTTTTTTTTTTTTAATTATCCACTGTGACACGAAAGGAAGGGCCTTTCACATCGCTGTTATATTTCGTCGGTCGCGTCGCTATTGATTTTCCCAGAGTTTCGTCACGGTGCAGTAACGGGAGTGAATGAAGTGACTGATTTTCAATGGTTCATAGTCGTATGAATGACCAGTCTATTTTAGATAGTCCTACATTAAAGCTGTATTCACATATTATTAGATATTTGATACACTCAAGTATAAGTTTTGTCATTAATTGTCTGATCAAAGATTTTCCCTCTTTCCAAATTCAGATTTTCCAAGGACCCTTGAATTCGACTTTAATGTTTTTCTATCATTTCATTACCTTGCCATTGATACATCGTAATAATTCCTTGATTGGAATTTATTCTTGCAAATGCTTTGCCGATTCCACTCAAATGCACTTAATCGATTCTACTCAATTGTTTTAATTCATTCGTATTATTGAACTGGAATGATTAATATTTTCTATAGGTTGTCTTTTGTTCTTTCGAAATCCTGTAAATTAACAGAAAATTTCGATCAGTTGCATTTTGTTAATTAAAGTGTCTACAGTTTTTTTTTTTATTATCCCTTGTACATTTACATACAATATTTATAAAGTATATATTCAAAAGAAGAGATGGTCGTACATTCAAATAGAGAAATGTCGATAGTTCGTTCTCATAACTCTCTATGACTTCTCTTTACGAAGATACACTCTTTTAAATATCACAATTCGATTGGCTCACTTCGATTCTCATTCAACGAAAGAACTGACCTACATCGATTCAGTGTCACGTGATGACAGTATTTTTTGCGAAGATTCCAATCATACCCTCGCTTCGAGGATAGTTTCGAGAATTTATGTAGCACAGATGGTCAATTCGGACGGTCAACTTCATTCAATATCTCCCGAACGAAACTACGATTCTCTATTGGAATCAAAGCACATCCATTTAACTTTGTTGATCGATGGACAATCGAAGTTTACTTTGATTTATTATTCTCTTTTTCTCTAATAACTTGAATATTTATTGTTATGACACACGTAGAAAGTCCAATAATTAATACGCATAGCTAATAATTACTATTTCCTTTTCTTTTCCTAACTAATCTCGGCTGCTTAAAGCTGGATTTGAATATTTTATGCTGAATGACTAATCTTAAACGTGGTTGTAAAGGTACGCAGTATATGGTGAAGGCAATAATTATAATTTCTCGTTAATTATTCATACAAGCTTTCAACATCCCTTCCTAATGGTCAATGTATCCCATGCGAGCTCGCATTAAGCCGAAGTTAATGTCGAAGGGCTTAAATAAATTAGAACCGAATATTCTCTTTGTTTGTTAAGTCAAATAAACATATTTGTTAATGTTTCGAGATATGTGAAATCGAAGATTTCCTGGATAACAACAATGAAACTATCTACTTGTTCTTTCATATCTTATATTGAAATATTAAAGGAAAATCAAGAGATCGTATAATTGAAAAGAATGAAATATATCGCAAAATTTATACGATCGACATTATCGACAAAGATTTATGTTTGTAAGTAAATACACTGATAAAAAAAAAAAAAAAGAAGAAAAAAGTACGCAAATAAATTCTCGGCATTCGATATTGGCAATATCTAAGAACGTCTGTACGGTAGGAGCTTTAATGTCTAACAAAAGTAGTACATCGAAGAGTGCTGATCCGGCTCAGGTTGAATGATATATCGATCGACGTTCGCAGCGTCGAGTCAGCACCGTAAAGATCGTGAATTAGGTATAGTCCGGATTGTAAACGATAGTTCGTCGAAACTAATACTACGGAACTGGTACTTAAGGAGTCATATCTTGTTTTTACGGTGTAATATTTCGTAAAAATATTTTATTTCAAAGAATGCTGAATCGCTTTAGCTCGAAAAACATATTACCTAATTTACGTTTACAGCTTATAGAATCGATGGGATACTTCATTTTGCTTCTCTCGAAGAGCGTATCTTACAACTTCATTCCTCTGTACATTATTTCGTGTGAAAAAGTAGAATGGAAAATGTACATGTATCATCTATTTAGATAAAGAATAAGTACGAGAAAGTTAATAAGATAGAAGAAAAGTAACGCGTGCCGATTATAAAATATCTCTCTTTGGAATTACCAGGCGTTGGGTGTCGAGTTTAATGCGCGACGAGAATACTCTGACGGGCAAGGGGGTAGTGCTGGTAGATGATGTTGGTAGTGGTGTTGGTGGTGGCGATGATGATGTTGGTGGTGGTGGTGGTGGTGGTGGTGGTGGTGGTGGTAGTAGGTGCGAGCACACGCCCTAGTTCCGAAGGGACGATAATTCACTATCATGGCTTATTGAACTTTCACGAGCCGTGAGCTATAATCTACTTTCACATTGTGCACGTTGGTACCGCGGAGGCATTAAGCTCGATCGTTTTGGCTCTGATATCCCGAGACAGAGACGGAAATAGACGGAAACCGGAAGACAGGGTATTACGGGTAACGACAGGTGTTGAATGTGACAGAGTGGGCCTGGTCCAATCGCGAGTGCAATCCGATAGAATCCCATGGAAATGGCACGGAGAATTGTTAATCTCGAAGCAACGTTCATGTCGCATGACACGATTCTATAATGCTTACATATCTGCTAACGTTTCAAATATTCCTCCATTGCGTTCCGGCAATTTGTAGACGGGAAATAACTTCGGAAACGATATTTCTTTTATCGTACGTTTCGAATATTAATAACCGCTTTTCATTGTCAGTGTTAACCGACTAAAGCTTTCCCTACGAATTTTTAGTACCTCGTCGTTCGTTTCCTTTTTTTCCCCTTTTATTTTACCCGACGTTTACCACTTTATTCACCGGTAAAATTTCCTTTTTATAGAAATTTTCTTTTATTCGTTTAGACGGGTTTGAAAAATTCCTCGTTTAACCTACTTCCCCTTTGGTTTTCAATTGTTCGTTCAGAAGTTTCTACGATTTTTAATAATCAAGATCCGTCAATAAATTATTTCGAATTGAGAATGTCCGAAGAACGAAACATGAAAAACGAACGAATTAATAGATTAAAGTTAAAACTCGTTATGAATTTTAATTTCGTTACGAATCGACAAGATTTACAAGCTCGCTTTATTAATTCCATATTTCACGTATTTCCTTTTGATCCGATAATTGTTCTCTGATATAATATATAAGCTCCGAATCCAATCGAGAGATAATTTTATGGTTTGATATGCTCGATGGGAACGTAAGATATATCTTCGAATATAGTTCACGCTGATAGATCAAATCTCATAAAGCTGAATCGCTTGTTAGTTACAGAACCAAAATTTATACTCGGAGGATCATAGAACAGATATACACACACACAGTATATGCATATATATATATATATATATATATATATATATATATATAGAGTGAGAGAGAGAGAGAGAGAGAGAGAGAGAGAGAGAAGTGTGGTTTAGGCAAGGAAAGGAGATAGGAGAGGAAGAGGCACGACAATAATTGTAGTTGCTAGATAGGGTAGTCAATTTCAGAGTATCAGATCCAATCGCAGGAAGACAACTTGAGAGTGGACCAAAATATATAGTTGGTCTGTAATAACGATCGTGCAGTTTAAACGTCGCTCGCAAATGACGCGATCGTGTGCTTGAATGACGAATAAGGGTGAGGAAGAAAAAGAGAGAGAGAGAGAGAGAGAGAGAGAGAGAGAGAGAGAGAGAGAGAGAGAGAGAGATAAATAGATAGATAGAATTCGAAGCTTACGTGATATGAAATCGATTTCAGCTAAATATTTTAACGTTCAGAATTATTTCATTCGTGGTCTAATAACGCTTAATCGTTATTACGAATAAATGAAATTTTATTAACACGAATAGTTCGGCATTGCTTTGACACATTTTATTTAGCTATAATGTAAATCAATATCTTCGAGTAATAAAAATTTAAAGAAATAGTATTTCGAAGTGTCGAACTTAAAAAAGAATTGTCTTATTGTGCTAGGATAAATTCTTTCAACGATAACGGTTGATGTTTTACTTCGAGCAATCTATGTAAATTGGCAGAGCGAAAAGAAATTTTCTGTGCAAATGAAAAATTTCATAAAAACGGTGGCGTACAACGAGTACGAGCGCGTTACAGTGGTGGCAGGGGCGAAATGTAAAGTAGAGATGTCGCAAAACGTAACCGAAATCCTCTCTAGTTTAGAGGGGCATACGTTTAAAGAGTCAACTTTACGAGAGCATTACTTTCAACATCAATTCGAGTTTTAGCGAGGAGGACAAAACAATTCACTGTATTTGCGTATCACGCGTAAAAATAAAAACATTATTTTGCCATCATGTCGTATGCACGTGAAAGGTAACGAGGACAAAAATTAAAGAAAAGAATAAAGAAAAAAGAAAAGGTAGCCGAAAGGGTGAAAAAGAAATGTTTACTTCCTTTGGAAATTTTTACTACAATTCGGAATGAAATTAAATGCTGATTCATATTTTTCTATTCGCGATACTGAGAATTATCTTGTATTGTTGGTTGACCGTAGAAAACACGACGTCGGTCGTCCATTTCAAGAGAAATTTTCGGAGATTTTTGAAAACGTATGAAAGTCCGTACAGTAAGCCTTCCAAAAGGTTAAATTCGTTTTAGTGAGCGAGGTCGGCAACATCGGTTTACCGAATTTAACCGAGAGACGAGCGAGAGAAACTCTTTGTCTCGGGAACACATCGGCCGGTTAGCTTATAATAAAGGCGTACGTTAACCACTCGTTTGCACGATGATGTAATTTTGGCGAGAAGGTAGATACGTGTGTACTTATATATATATAAATATATATATATACATATATATATAAATATATATATATATATACATACACACACACACACACACACACACATGTACGTATATAGAGTAGATATATGTATAGGAAAGCTCGAGGCTGCTCTCTTTCATGCTTTCGCGTGCTTGCTCACGAAAAGGCTCATTCGTGTACGAGCGCTCTTCCGCATTTATATTCGTCTATTATTCCGAGGGTTCATTGAAGAGAGCGTCGATGACGTCTTACGTGTTCACAGCCACCTTACTCTCCCTCTCTCTCTCTCTCTCTCTCTCTCCCCCTTTCTCACACACATATTCTTTTTCTTCTTCCATTTTGCTATTCCAAGCATGCGAACTTTCGCACCGTCGAATCGACGTGCTTTCGTCAATTTCGAAGAGCAAGACACCAGAAGAAAGAAAAGTCGCCGTGTATTCACTCGCACGTGCTGGGAAAATGAAAGATAAAGATAGAAAGGGAGAGAAATAGATAGATAGATAGAGAGAGTGAGAGAGAGAGAGAGAGAGAGAGAGAGAGAGAGAGAGAGAGGGACAAAGACCTTTTCGCGATTTTACCCACGGGGATAAAAGCATGGTGAAATACCTAGGAGGGATATCCAAAGCGTAGCTTTTTGTAAGCGAACAAAAAACCCTTCAGTCCTTTCCGAGGCAGTACTTCTCAGCTCGTTTATCGTTCGTTCGGTCGAGATTTGAGAGATTCGTCGATCCGCTGAGCCCTGATGCGCTCCGATCCTAGAGGTGGATTTAATAAAATCCTCTCGCGATCGAAATCTATGTGAAAGCCCGATAAAGCTTTCCTTGCATTTTTTATCTATACATAGTTACGTATGGATTAAAACTACTACCATTCTCTTTTCAAATATTTGTTTTAAATAGTTTTCTAATTACTTTTGATTTCGAATCGACACTCTATCCGTTAAATGAAAATGAATTGCGATTAATCATATTGTTAACGAAATATAATTCTTTTTCGTAACGGCTACAACGCTAATAATTATCCGACGATCTAATATTTGCGATTTGGGAGAAGAATACAATGATTATATTCTTTATATTCAATATAATGAATAATGGATTGGATAGGAGGTATAAAAAAAAAAGTTGTACCCCGGATAAATATTAATGCAAATAGATGTTGGAGAATTATCGCTTTTTTCATAGATAACCATTTCCGCGCGAGTGCACGCCTATGCGCATGTAGCATCACGAAATTATCAAACGTTACGCTTGGTCAAACCATGACTAGAGAGAATGGTTCGATGATTAGCATTTGACTCGTATCAAATCACGTTTCGATTAACGTGGCTTGATGAATATTTCGTATGATCCTAATCTTGGATCGGTTAAATTGGGAACGGTTTATACGCCGATCGATATAAAGCTGATTTTCTCGATTTCGATTGGCTTTACTAATCGATTGTGTAACAACCTCAAGATAGTATCGTTGTACGTAATACATTCTCCTCTGAGCTGTCGGCGATTTCAAAACTTAGGAAAATCAACGTTGGAATTCGCTTAACGAACGTAATGCGATATAAATTCGTGGATAGGTCTGAATGGGAGGATACGGTAGGAAGATATCCAGGCTGTCACGCGAAATAAATCATTGGACGGTGAGAGTACGCGGAATGAATTATTTTACGGATATAAGGCCGTTACTTCTGCACGAACGATCAGCAGCCGCGATTAATAGCTACTGGTCGAAATATTTCATGGCTCTCGAGTCTCGGCGTCTCGTTCCTCTCGGGCAACCGTCAAGAAGATCTCTACCAATGGTGAAGGTACGAAGAGAGTTGCGGTATACTACGTACGAGGAATGTACCAAGAAAAAGCCGAGGAAGAGATAGATAGATAGATAGATAGATAGATAGATAGATAGAGAGAGAGAGAGAGAGAGAGAGAGAGAGAGAGAGAGAGAGAGAGACGAAATAAACTTTAATTGATTGTTTCCTTCTTTTATCTTTCGCTGTAACTTAACAATATACTTGAAATTAGCAATATTTGTCATCGTAACTTAAGAAGCAGGTATATAAGTTATAATTTTATTTAAAAACGAGATCCTTATTAGAACGCTACAATTCTGTTGTAATACGTTCGAAAATTATACTCCAAGAATAAATCTTTCTTTCTTTCTTTTCTTCTCATTCTTATCACGTAAACCAAGGGATTCAACGTTTTTAAAGAACTAACTTTAAGAGCATCGACAAGACACGTAGAAACTATATATGAATATCTTCGTACGGCCGAGTCGAGAGTGTAAGTACGGAGATTTAAATAATTTTGCATAAACTCTTCGATTTTGCGGATTACCTTGCACGACAGGGGCTAACGTTTGCTGTGATTTCGGAATCGCATGCGAAGTGCCTGAAAATACGAAGAACAAGCAATGTCTTCGGTATCATGGATGGTTTTTGTTTAGAATGCAAAAAGATTTTTAAAATTTACGCTCAACTCCACGCGATGGCTTTAATTTTTAAGATATTTTAAATATTACGGTGAAAATGCTAATCGAAAGAGTAGATTTTTCAAAGTTTTCTAAATGGGTAAAGTCATTCGATGGAAGGACGATTTACATTCGAATTTAGTAAAGAGGTTAACTTTGTAAACTTTAGTGAAGTCGGGAGGAAGGACGAAACTAAGAAACACCGAACCAAATGAGATCAATGCCAACATTGCGAGTTCACGTTCTGTATACATACGTATTTACTGTTTGTGTTTCGACTAACATTCGTTCGCCGATCGTCGTCCAAGTTAGACGTACCTGCGTTTGATCTTTGGTGTTGTTGCTCGTAGTGGATAAAATTTTCAAGAATTTGGCTCTTCTATCTTGCGGTTTTTAATAATTAGCTTATGTATCGTATCAATAAATAGAGATTAACAAATTTTTATGCGTATTGTAATTAAGATCTATCAAAAAACTCATATCGAATAACAATATACGGATATTTGCTAGTGTTTAGTTTCGCTAAATAATTACAGGAAACAATGACGGTCGATCGCTCGTGAAATTTTCCTGTCAGCATTAATTTAATAACTTTTCACATTTATAATGATATTCCAGTTCAAATAACTTCACATTATTTAACTTTTAGCGAACGACGCAAGAACTTTTTGTCAGTACGTGAAAAATAGTTTCTCAGAAAATTCATATTTCTATGTGGAATTTCGAATGGTAATATAATATATCTGTGGCAACAAAATGTAATTTTAATTTTTCATCAAAAAAGAAATGACACGTTTAATGAAACATTTTGAAGAGGACAGAAATGAATGTTTTTTTTTTTTTTTTTTTATATGTATATATACAATTCGTATCTTTGATAATTATAAGTACGAAAAATAATTATCAGTAATTAATTAGCTCTTGAATATTCATAACGAGCAGAGTACCAATATAAGCTCGATCTATTTATTTCAACTAACGAGCATATAAAATCAAGGTGACACATGTGTATGTTTGAATCGATGTTTACATCATTGAAAAAATATGTATATAAGTATACATATATATATCCATTCATGAGACATCTGCTAGACGACTTAACAGAGGATAAATAGGTCGAGTATGTAATCGATTATTCGTTATCTCACTTTCCTTCCCGTTCAATGATATTTTAGATTGGAAATTAAGTAATACGCAGATAGAAGGTTGTTTAGATAACCATAGATCGCTATATCGATGTATGTATATGTATGTATGTATGCTCAATCGTGCGCATTATTCAATTCTCTATTGTTTACCGTTTAATATTTCAATACATCCAGGGTTACATTTTATTACACAATTTCTTACAAAACGATTTTATACTTTATTCTCTTCTCACTAATGTAGAATTAAACTTTTAACAACGACTAGGCAAAGATAGGTTAACGTGATTGCTTTTCGGCAACAAACACGTGCCTGAATTTCTAGCTAGCCCGTTGAGATTACTAACTAGTGAATAATAGGAAAGCAAAGCGTTCAAAATTTAACGAGCCCATTCCGTGAGGCTAAGAGATATAAGACGATTTTGGAAGATGGAACGGTACAATGCGATTTTGAAGGGAAATATGCTTCCAATTGCGCGTGTATATTTTCGAATGAAATAAACATCGAAATTGATCTTCGTTTATCGATCATCCTGAGAAGAATGAAAAGTAGATATCCTCAAATTGGCTTTCTTTCCCATTTTTTTTTTTTTTTTTTTTTTTTCTTAAGAAACTTATTATATCCGATTTAATCAAGATTTTCCAGGAATTCCTAGAGATAATAAAATATTTATCACGTCCAAAAAGCCAAGAAGAAAATTGAACAACATGACTCGCAGATAGAAGGACGAAAATGGTGGAGTCGAGTTAGCGGGAAAAGATTGTGGATCTCTTCGAAATGAGGAGGAAGGCTTCGCCAAGAAGCAGGGCCGTAACTATAGAACGTCTCGAAGGAAACGATAAAGCGAAAGGCTTTCTTATAATATAATTTATTACTTCTAATGCGATCTTACAACGTAGATATCCTCAGAAAAATATTCTCGACTAATGTAAGTTACGCCTTATTTAACATTTTACGTTTGAGAATAAATTGAATGTACGAAAGTATTCTCTCTGTTTTAGTTGAAACTTAGAATCGATACGCTTTGTGTTATTCTAACGTTGGAAATAATTTGTTAGATTTAGAGACTTCACTTAAGTGCTTAAACTGTTTACTTTCCTCGAACTGGTTCGTGTAGCTATTTTGAATACGATAAGAGAATTGATAAGTAAATTTCTTTGGAGTTCGCAGAATGTAGAACTCGACTTTATAGAGATTTCAGAGTAGAAGTTTCGTACATTTTAATGAAGTACGAGATATTATTGGGTATTTAAATTAATTAAAATTTTACATTATTGAGAAGAATTATGAAAATAATATTAGACATAAAATTTTCTTATATTATATAGTATATATTATATATTGAGTTATATGTTATAGTTATATTTTAGTTATATATATTATATAGTATAATATAATATATCATGTAGGTATTAGTACAATAATTACGAATTAGAAGATCTTACGATTTTAATTGTAGCTTTACATTTCGTTTGCTTGTGCGCAAATATCGTATTTGAAATTCTGTTCTCGTCGCAAGGTATTTCCCGCCTATTAACGGCTACGTGAGGTAAATATGCGCGAGCGATGGAGATTGATTCAATATGCGATTGACGTTGGTCAAATGATTCAATGAACGACAAAGCCCTGCTTCCAAAATTCGAAGCTGATAAATCCTCTTGTTGAGAACTGGACGAAAATCGAACTAGTTAGTATCCAATATTAATATAAGTACGTGAATATCGGCTTAATGATAATATCAATAAAATTATAATAAAATGCGCGAAACAGCAGTTATCGAATCGTAATGAATTGTTAAGATTTTGTTTCTGTTAAAATAGAATATCATGCATTATGCGTATTCGTATTTTTAGTAAATTTATATTTTTTATATTTGTCTTTACAATGTTTACATATTTCATACGGCATATACTAAATGGCATATATATGTACTAAAAAAAATTCAGACCACTTTGCCTAGCTTCAAAAAAAAAAAAAAAAAAGAAAAATAACCTATTCGATTTGCAAAAATGTCGAAATATTTCTGTAACTGACTGTACATATAGCTCGTCAATCGTATCCATTCAAATTTGAACGATGCCACTTTCCGTGCATCGAAAAGAACAAATTTTCGATCTATTTCTGGTATTGGCTTCGGTTTATTTCTTTAGATCGATATGCGTTTTCAGGGCATAAACATACGCCAGAAGAAAGCTCAAAGAGATGAAATCAAAAGTATACCGAATATAGATGGTTCGTTAAACACGTTACTTGTTGGTCGAACATGAATATCTCATGATGTTAAATACTAATTTATAAATTAGTATACACCATTGATTTTCGTGTCATTAATTTTAGATATATTATGGTTATATCGGGTGAAATTTCATTGTCGAAATTATACAACGTGCCACGGATAGAAAATTCTATCGTAACGTAGATAATATCGATATCGTTATCGTTGATAGCCGTGATTTTGAAAGTGCTCGTGTCATTTTAGATTTAAAAAGGAATTCTGTGATGTTATACAAATCCTAAATACCAGCATGTAAATTGCTCCAAATATTCGATGAGATAAAACTTTGTGATACGATAGCATTTAGTTTAAATAAATGACTGTACTATGCCCTTGTGATGTTTCACATGTAGAAATATTTGGTAGTGCACTCGATGATATAACGTGTTCAAATAGTAGAACCATGAAATCTCCTATCGTTTTACGCTCGGACACCAGTATGACATGCCAGAGAATATTTCGAACTGATTCCGTGTCAGCTATAAAGGGAACGACGTGCTTTCGTCATATCTTACTTTCGAGATTGCAGACGTGCACACCTTCGTCGACGTTAAACCTGTTACACCAGTTATATCGTTTCAACGCGTTTCTCTCGATATGGTCCATAGAAATAACTCCCAGAAAATGTTACACTCGTTAATGTCTAAAGAATGTTCCTTTGTTGGAGTTTATCCGAGGATTCTAATTACTAAGTCGAAGAGCGAGGATTAGCCAAAGGATTAGGCAATTTCCAACGTTATCGGTCTTGACCGCTATTAACCCATATGAACATGTGTGTGTGTGTGTGTGTGTGTGTGTGTGTGTGTGTGTGTGTAGACGTGTGAAATACATAGACAAAGCTTTACTAGTGCTTTGAGGTACTGTAAGTTCAACGTGTTAGTCCGAGCCTTTATTGTACCTTCATCGGGGATGTCTAAGGTAAATACTATCGGCCTCTGCGAACGCGGTCAAAGACGTTGGTACCTGCATACAGTAACTCGGTAATTCAGATCCCACACTCTCAACTAATTTACTGTACTGACTTACAATAGTATTATCTTCCCACAGTAGATTATTTTTTGCGTTTCATCCTGTGATCTTGATGCTTATATCCAACTGGTGAATACCTGACGCGACGGAGATATACATTTTTTTTTTTGTTTATTTTCGCAGTAATTCCTTTAACTTTTTATTAGTAATTTCTCGATTTCATTTCTTTTTTTTTCTTTTTTTAACAATACCGTTGATAATAATATATAGAAAATTATGGTCGGGAAAAAGAAATTTTTCGATATTCTCTGACGGGTTACGGGTCTTCATGGAATCGGTATGGCATTACAGATAGAATAATTCAGGTATAATTGACCAAGTCGGCTAATAGCGATTGTTAATTAGTAGGGACGTGTCGGTCGGCCGACCAACCACCTCCTCTGCCGCCACTGTTCCTTGGGGTGAGATATGATCGAGAACACATCGGCCGCGGGCTTGAATGCGCGCGCGCGTATATTGACGAGTAACAAGCCACCCGCTGCGCATACAATCTCTCTCGCCTTTGTGTAAGTGTAACGTTCGAACGTGCTACGGATTGCGCATATGCGGGCTCTCTATGGTAGCCCGAGGGAATGCCAGGTATCTACTTGCAAAATAGCTGCCCGATGCGTACCCCTCCGACCCTCTTCCATCTCCATTCACCTGCTCATACTTTTCTGACTTTTCGTATTTTTCTGTACGTTCTTTACAAGAAAAATAAGCGACCGTTCGCTCTTTTCGTTATCGATCACTTTTATAAGAAATACTTTTTATTGTCGATAAAGAGAGAAGAATATTTAAAAATAGTCCTCCAATGTAAAATCATTTTCCATTCTCATAATGTCAAAAGCAATTATGAAAAATAATTAACGTTACAAATAGTTGTATATTATTTTGTCGATTGAAATATTTTCCCTTAAGTTACATGAAATTTCATTTATTTTTTTTTTTCTTTCCTTTATTATTGGACATTCGAAATAGAATATTGAAAAGAACAATGACAAACGTATTCGATGGGTGTCGTTATTGAAATGTAAGCATATTTATACGTTCTCGTTAACGACATCAAATAAGTTCACACTTGCGCGCATCCTTTATGGAGAGCTAATATAATCTATATATATATACATATGCATGGACTAGTATCGGATAAAGAGCAAATGTTACTTCGCAAAGGCTATTAATGAGTACGTTTCTAGAAACTCGTGATATTTCATACGTTTATTGAAACTACTCACTTGACAGACCTGGCTTGTCGCAACGCTTGTCCGCTTGATAAAGTGGTAATTAAGGGCTAAGGGTCGTTATTCCACTCTCTCTCGGTACACGAAGTGGAAGTATTTCAAGTACATACGCCGCTAAACTTTTCATGATAAGAGTACGTGTTCTCTTACTAACGATCACTTTTTTAATTTTTTTATATATAACATGAACTGAAATTTAACTGTTTATTTAATTCCTCGTTCAATTTTGTTTTTTTTTTTTAATTAATAATAACGTTTCCATTTTTAATTATTATTACATAATACAAACATTTCTCTCTCTCTCTCTCTCTCTATCTATCTATCTATCTATCTATCTTTTTCTTTCTTATTCGATCTAATATATCTGCATACATAAATTCTAATAAGACGATCATTTAACAAACATGACCATATCAAAATTCAATATACGTCATATCGACTCTAATTATAATACGTTATCAATCAACTGAAATTTTATAATCATTCGTTGTTTTTATATTACACAGCGAATAATATAAGAATGTATATAATGCACTTAATGTTATTTCAATTACAAATAACATTCGATATTTAACAGCGAAGAAATACGAACAATGTTATCTTCTCATTTTTCTCTTCTTCTTTTCTCTTTTTTATAAGTATTATAAAGTAAAAGATAGTAAAGATCTCGTAGAACTTTTCGAAAGGGTCAAAGTAGTAACTAAAAACTAATAGTAGGTATAGAGTTTAAAGGTTTATCGAGCAAAAAACTACAAAGTCTCGTTTATAATACACCTATTCGCTCCTTGATCAAATTTCCTCATCCTGCTTGAACAAGATTGCGAGCTCAGAAATGTATGCGCGTATCTAGAATCTTACTACATTTTGTTTTCCTTTACATAGAAGGGCTATGCAAAGCAAGCGGAGGCACGAACGAAACTTGACGTTCAAAAGAAACGAACAATTCGATACTGTTTTATTTTATTATACTCCTGGCTATCGTAAAGAAAATTGGTAAAACTTTACACTCCCATGCGAACGCCTTTCTACTGAACACGCTTCGCGAGATTCTCTCTTTATTATTATTTTTAATTTTGTTTTATTTTATTCTTTTTTTTTTCTTGTTTCTTTTCTATTTGTTTGTTTGTTTGTTTTTTTTTTTTATTCGAATAACTTGTGTATATTAAAACGAAGATATATAACGTAGACATTTGAAATTAATTTCGATACAGTTTAGTATTCAAGAATATCAAACGCGATTCTTAGTTGTGAAATTATTTCTTAAATTTGTTCGTTTTAATCCAAAACTTGTATTAACGCGCTATCTTTACGATTACTCGTATAATTGAATTTCGACTAGATAATTTAATTCGTTAGTGATATCACACCGATTAATCAAAACTGGGCTAAATCTTGAAGGGAGGCGATAACACCTTCAATAATCTTAAATGACAACATTTGAGGTCAAGTGATGTGGCATTATTAATGTTTTTTTTTGTTTTTAACTCTCTTTGGAATGGTGCTAATTTTTTTTATATTCCGAGTCAATAGTTTCCCAGAGAATACGCTTCGAAGTTTGAAGTACGATAAAATGTAAATTCAACTGTTAAAAGAAATGTCGAAAAATATAAAACGTGAATTTCATTGAAATCAATTCTATAGAGAATATAACGACACTAGAAGGTGGTACTCCTATTGTTGCCGATGGCCTGTTTGAAAACCCTACACGATGAGTAAATTGTAATCGTTTTCTCGAGCATTCTCGTGCTAGTTTTACGATTGCACTTTGCCGTTTTCTTTTTGTTTTTACTTAAGCATCGTTCGAAAATTTATGTGGTGTTAAAGCTTCAAATGACGCTCAACTCACAACGATATCTACATTGTAAATACGACGATCAACTTTAAATGATGCTCGACTCACAACGATATCTACATTGTAGATACGACGAGAAAGGTTTATATTTTTGGTATTAGAAAAATTCTATATTTGTTACGTTGTATAATTAATTGACAATTAAAATGCTCGAATAAATTTAAGATCGAGCATGGAGTAGTAATTATTTCTATTGACAAAATCCATTGTAAAATATAGATATTTATTGCAAATAGATTTTATTCTTTAGTGATAATCGTAATATGCAATATAATGTTAAATTTGCATTGGTTAGATATCCCGGAGAAAGAAGAGCATTGGTACAAGTAAATCGATGCGATTTCGACCTTGGATCAATCTTCTTCAGTTAGAAACTCAGGGAGCCAACTTTCCTAGGAATTCTCTCGAAATTGTAGAATTGGTCTCACATTCGAAAAGGCTTTCCCTCCGGTGAGGAGTGCCTTATCTTCCGGTTGAAAGTGCACCCCTTCGCGTAGCTCTCTCGACGGTTCTATTGACTCAGGATGGTACAGAGAGACGTTGAACGGCTTCTTGCTGAGATATGCCCTTGCTTTTACATTCATACACTGACTGATTTTATATGTACATACCGGGTGAGTATCTTAAAAATAAACGCGAGAATTTACTTTTGATGAGGGAAAAGAGAAAACAAAATTTTTTGGTAATAATATGTTTGACTTTCTTCTTCTTCTTCTTCTTTTTTTTTTTTTTTTTTAATTATTTTTATCCATTTAATACGATACAAGCAACTATTTGTTTAATTACGTTGTGAATTTCATTTTATACGTCGTGCTTACGTGTATATACATTTGTATTCTTTAACTATAGATATAAATATCGCGTACACGAAAAATTGGTATATTTTTTTTTCAATACCGCAATATCTCATATTCGCCGAGTCGGTTTACAACTCACTAGTTACAAACAACTCAAAAAATTGTGTCTATTTCTACAAAAGCGATAAAGCTTGAAGAATGTTTGTTCCACTTTTCGCAATTATAAAGGGAAAAAGCAGGGAAAGCTTGCCGGTATGCAACGCGGCAGAAGGAGAGTCGTTCATACCGAGTCAGCAACGAGCCGAATTCAGTCGGCAGTAACAAAAAATCGGCTAAACAAACAAAAATACTCATACATCATCTGAAACTGACGTGACTATTTCGACTTTTTTACAGCGCACAGGAATTTTTCATTGTGCGGTCGAACATAAAAAAAAAAAGAAAGAAAAAAGGAGAATAGAAAAAATTATGAGAAATGATAACGGGAAATAAGGAGAATTGAGAATATTAAAATGATACATTGCTTATAAAAATTTTAATCTTTCGGATGATAATAATAATAATAATAATAATAATGATGATGATGATGATGATTATGACGATGACGATGATGATGATGATGATGATGATAATAATAATAATAATAATAATCTGATGAAGATTTCGAGTTTCTGTAGGAAGAATTCGAAGACATTTGAAGAATCGATCGATCGAGTCTGGAGATGGAATTCGAAGGCAGTTCTATGGAGAGAGGAACTGGCGAGAACGAAGACTTGGGGAAGGGGGTCATAAAAGTTAGCAAGCCCAATAGTAGTCTAGCTTCGTAAAGCTTCACCCGATTCGATTCCCGTTGCTTTTACGATAGCGAGAACGGAACTGCCATTCCAATTTCGAAACGCGTTCGTGGTACCGACGAACGCGCGAACGTCGTTAAGTATAACCGAAAATCTTGATATTCGATACCCGACGAATTCCCAGTAAATTTTATCACACTAAGAAACGAGTTTTCTCGTTAAACCTAATAAGAGCAAATATATTCGGTTATGAATTCTTCCCCTGTTTGAGTCTTTTATGAGGTACCTATCTCAGCTATAGATGGATCGATACGTTCGATAACTTCATATTCTTAATTACCTAATTAAGTTCTCGCGTTTTCGATAGCTAAGTGCTCGACGATACGAGCACATTTCATTGACTTTGAAATATTTCGACGATGTCCTTGATGAAACTTTATCGTCGCGTTCGTAATTCTTAAACCGAAACGAGGCGAACTTAATTATCTTTAATTTCATTCCATAATCCACGTTTCACTTCAATGAATAATTTTATCGTTGGATCAAATAGTTAGTAAAACGGGTAGAATGGTAACGTTGAAATCTTTAGATATTCCGATATTAGAGATATTCCAAGAAAAGGAAAGTAATCGAGTTCTTATTATTAAACGATCGTTCTTCATTTTGTCGAGTTCGATCGATCACAATTCTCTCTCTCTCTCTCTCTCTCTCTCTCTCTCTCTTTCTCTCTCTCTCTCTCTCTATCTATCTATCTATCTATCTTTTTATTTTGCTGTTTTGAATTTTTAGATCCTTCTATCATTTTCTCTTTCTCTCTTCCTCTCTCTTTTTTTTTTCTTTCCACATTTTCTCACTCCATTCGTTTTTCATCATTTAAGGTCAGAAGCAATTAATATATCTCTATAGCAATACGTCACAATTGTCGGTTCCCCATGACGTATCGACTTTTCTCATTTATATCCCCCATAAAACTATTAACAACTCTTCTTTCGCTAGTTTTTTTTTTCTCTATTCCCGGCCTGTTTTCATTTTCAAAAAAAAAAACATGATCGTCTATGATTGACGTTGCAAGAACCGTAACGAGGCCTATTGAGAAATTGCTCTCGAGCTTTAAGAAGTATTAAAATGAGAATCGTTTTCCTAGCATCTTTCTCAAATCTATGCCGCCAGACAGAATCGAATATTTCGGTGTGATAAACTGTATCTATCTAGATTATAAGGATGACAAATTTGTAACGTTGATCCTTCGTTTTTCATCTTGTAGAGGTGACTTTTGTTTCTAATGTTCATGATATATCGGTATAGTAAATTCCATGGGCTACCTATAAGCTAAGAATTATTTCAAACAATGATATTACAGATCATGGAATGTTTTCTCGAAGATATAGTCCGTAATTTATCGAAAATCCGACCAATATAGGATCGCTCACGTTTCTTTCGGTATCGACTCGTTCTCACAAAATTCCAATATAATTGTTTGCGAGTCGTAGAAAATTGTAGTTCGGTCCTATCGGGATTGGGAGAAAGTTCGATCGATCAAACTTGGATCAAAATGTCCATCGTAGTATTTTAGGTGTAAGAGGAATTCAAGTTCTACACTTGTCAGAGTTACTTCGTAAAGGAGAACCGCAAGTCTTTCTTGATCCAAGGAGAGAGTGGCGAGGCTCAGTTCGGTCGAAGGGAGCTGAAAGATGACGTCAGGTGTGAAGTATGCGACCACATCGATAATTATTCGTGCAGTAGCAGCACGCAAAGTTCCTAGTTCGGAATTGCCATAGCTTACCTTGTTACTCTTGAGTAATTTCGTGTTGCCTTCTTGCACAGCGTCCCTTGCTTTATGAGCGTACCATAAGTAAATGCTCGAAATGTAGAACGAAAGGGTCAGGAATTTAAAAAAAAAAAAAAAGTTGTTAAAATATACTTTCAAAGTATACTTCCATTTTCATAATATATTTCCGATACGATCTGGAGAAGTATCGAACGGAATAATTATTGTTACGAAGAAGTAAGTTATGCCAAAGAAAACGGAAGAGAATTTATTCGCATTAAAATCCGCCCAGACCGAGCTAATTTTTAAGTATTCATAATCAGCTTTAAAGATGAAATTGTGAAATATAAATGCATCGTTAAATAAGGAGAATTCCCGGGTTTTGCTCGGTGCTATTCGAAAGAAGACAATTTTTACGGGTCAAACTTGATCCTCTTTGCGGCATTACCAAGTCAACTTCTCGTCAAATAAAATATCCTTCTTCCTATAGAGCCAACACGGTTTGTTGAATTTCTGCATTGTACGCGTACTCGCGAATTAAAACTTTTTGTCTCGTCATTCTTTCCTCCTCACTCATTTTCAGTCGAAAACTTTGGAGTGAACAAACGAAGTTCGTCATTTAACGTCTTATGTGTGAACGATTTAAAATCGCATCAATATTGGATAGGTTAAAATCTCTCTCTCTCTCTCTCTCTCTCTCTTTCTCTCTTCTTATCCGTCAAACTATTTTCTCAAATAGAGAAACGCTTTCATTGTTATTTCTTATTTATTAGAAACTCTCGTTTAAGGTAATTAGATGTTTTCCAGATTCCAAATATTCCCATCAGCTTAAACTATATAATTCGAAGCGAATAATTTATCGTCATCCGGGTGGATTTAATGCAAGTAGTCCCGGACCACGTAGAAAATTAAACCCAGTCCGTTTAGGGATATTCGCATGAGACCGCAGAATAGAATTTCAAATAAATTAATGGCAAGAGCTTGGACATAGAAACGGCGCATCGTCCTTTCATTACTTTCGCTAGAACGAACGACCTGATTTTAAACTCGCTTGGCATCAGTTAGCGACTTCCTATTGAAAAGTTCATTTTCGATCTCTTTCTTCTATTCATAAATTGATTTTTCTTCTACACGCATACACACACACACATACACACATACACATATATTTTGTATATCCATGAATACGAACTAACTCTGTAATAATATTTAAACGAACACAAGAATATGTTCATAAGCTTATCGAGAAAATCCTAAAGATAACATCGCAACTTCAATTCGATGAATCCACTTCTACGTTGGCAAATATAATATATCTTCGGATCTTCTCTCTCTCTCTCTCTCTCTCTCTCTCTCTCTCTCTCACTCACTCTCTCTCTCATAATATGAATATAATAATCATGTAAGTATTTTTTTAATTTTCGAGTTATACGTTAATACCTATTATTAGCATAGGTATAAGCGTGTGAGACTTAATCACTTTATTTTATCGATATATGCATTCAACCTTCTCTCTTCGATATGAGAAAATCGATCTGGAATAGTACTTCTCATTCCTTCATGAAAGATCGATTGCGATCGTTTTTGTACAAATTGGAAAATGGTTTTTGTTCAAATGAGTTTTACAACTGCAATTTAGGTAATAAAACAAAATACGTAATCCGCTATCGGTAGTATGCCGAATGGAAAAAAGCAGCTTTTTAGATTATTGCAACTGCGGATAGAACTGACCGATTCAACAGATTCATGGACAAAAAAATTATTATCCTTAAAAAAACATCAATATCACAAACGGAAAAATGGCAGTGACAACAAATAGATACGAACGGTAATGATAAATACTGTTTTTTTTTATTTTAACCTGACTGAGAGCTTTTCGATATAGACAATTCGTAAATAAAAAATTAATTCACATTTATAAACAAATGAAACAATATACGTCTTTCGTGCATTTAGTTGTAAAGGTTTTCGCAGACAATTAAAATACTGGATGATAGCAAATTGAAACGAATACATGATTTTTGAAATATATATATATATATATATATATATATATATATATATATATATATATATATATGTATTAAATTTCACGTACCGTAATGTATCGAAATTGTTAAAAGGGAAGATAAGATTACCTCGAATTTATAATGAAATGGCATTCATACGATTCAATACAATCTCGACCTTTCTTTTAAAATAAATAAATTCTTTGAAAATACTCTTATGCAGATGTATTGCAAATATTGCAACTAATGCAAAATTCTCGATTCGTGATATCGAAAAGCGATCGACAAACACCATTTCGTCGTTCGACATCGGCGCGTATTTCTTATAATATCTGAATCGTCGAATTCTCAGAGTGTATCGTATAAATTATATCACGCTTTTCTTATATATCACGTTATGTAGAAGGAATAAACCGAAAAACTCGTGGCATCGATCTATCCATTTCGAATTACGCGTAAGTGTGCAGTTTATCATTGTTGAGCTATTTCCTACTTTGGTCGGTATAAGTAATACGGATATAATATCTCACACACGTAATATATTTTATCTGACTACAATATATTTTCTGGTAGAATATCAAACTCGGTGAA
Organism: Dolichovespula sylvestris; assembly: GCA_918808275.2. Classification (NCBI taxonomy): domain Eukaryota; kingdom Metazoa; phylum Arthropoda; class Insecta; order Hymenoptera; family Vespidae; genus Dolichovespula; species Dolichovespula sylvestris. The sequence continues at coordinate 6,151,339 of OU964966.1, forward strand.
ATCCTATGAAGAAAAGATGCGAAGCGGCCAGTAGGGAAGAGGTTTCCTACGGAGTGGCAGGTTGGGTCCAAGGAGAGGAAGTTGGTTTTGGTTAGGAAAAGAGGGTGGTTTAAGAGGAAAAAATGGAGAGGAGGGAAAGGGCAACTGAGTAGCGTCGTATTGACGTAGCAATTTTAAGCATTACTATTTTTGCGGCTTATCGTTGGCTCTGGATGAATCTCAAGAAAGAAAGAGCACGTTTAATTCCATTTTTATAATAACGTTGGTAAGAACGTGATTCTTTATTTTTCGCAAATTCACGGTTCTATGATTCGCGTGTGTTTTATTTAAAAAAAAAAAAAATCTTTCCGAACTTCTCAGAAACTTTAAAAATTTGATAAGTGCATAGAAATCTCTCGAAAGAATGGATCTGTCTTGTTATGTTTTTTTTTTTTTTTTTGTTATTGATCGATCTTACTCCAATTCGCCGTGTTGTACTTAATTGCGATTTACCTGGTACATATCTCGCTGACATATTGCCAAGTGAAAACCATTCGAGGTAAAAGGCCCTTTGCGAAAAGGAGCTGACAAACAAAACACTATTCTAGGATGTTCGTTTCTCGTTCAAAGTGTCCCGTCGTTTTATTGACAAAACGGTACGATCTTTTGTCGTATTTATTATTGAAAGAAATACGTGTCTGGCGTTGGAAAAGAATACGTAAAGATCCAGTACTTTGTTGGAGTCTCATAAATTTCTAATTTTATTGGTTTCCTTCGGCACTCCTAAAGGAAACTATCGATCGTTATACGAGACTTGAAAAACCAAATACGATAAAATTATAAGTGTTATGAAGTTACCCTTTTGAAGTTCGACCAATCGTAACGTTTTATTACTTTCTTCGTTTCCGTTTATATGCAGCTGTAGCAATCGTAAGAGATCGAATGTTCGGTCAATGCACATTTCTTGCACGTGCCGATATTATATCACAGTTGGAAAATCAGAATCGCTCTGCATGAATTCTCCCCCATTAATGAGGTAATCTTTAGATACGAGACGCGTAACAAATGAATCGCACCTGTGCACTGCGATACGTTCTAGAATCGTGTAATTCTGGAATATGCGAACGAGCGCGTGATAAAGGTAAATCGTTTGGAAGGTGCGTGGGTGTTTCGTCACTGTTATCGATGCGATTTTTCAGCCGAACGAAAGTGGGTTTCGAGAGAGAAAGCTTCGTGCATTTACGTGCACTCTACTATAATGTAAGAGAACACTCTTCATATAATTTATAGAAGCTAGACGTCGGTGTCGGTGGTAAATCGTATGACGTGTACTTACACATTACTGATATTATTCAGTATAGTTCATAAGATCGATAAAAATTTGTTTCTCTTTTCTTTCTTTTCTTTTCTTTTCTTTTCTTTCTTTCTTTTTTTTTTTTTTCAATAGAATTCACATCCGCATGCTTTTACGATGTTGAAACTAAACTTTATACAGCGTTTTCATACAAAGGAAATTTAATTATTAAATATATTGGTGTAAAAGCAATCGTTTCGCGAGTTGACATACGATTAAAGATTAATATAAATTGCTGTTAATCGAAAGTAATCAAAGTACATTACAATCATTGAAAACGTGGAAAATTACAATTGACAGGTTTTAATTAAAGGCTGACAAGTACGTAGAACAGAAAATTCTTAATTATATGAATTCTGCAATTATAAAACTCCATTATTTTCGTTAAGTAACAATAATTACTAAACCGTATTTTGCTTTTTCGCAATACGAACGCTGAAATAATTGCTTATATTTAATCTTCGCGAGGAATCGCTCAGGTGCACATAGTCATTAATTGAATAGAAGTGGTCTAGCAGTCTGGCAAAGATCCGTCTGAAATATGCGTCGCAATTTTGAGACGTGGTTGTTTTAACAGCAACGTTGGCAAAATTAAACTCGCGATTTAATTGTAGATTCTTTAATGCGGTTATCGTATATTTGCATAAAATATAGAAAGAAAATATGAAATTTTAAATTATATTATTCTATTTTATTTTTACTTTACTTTTTTTTTCTATATACATAGATGGAAAAAGCAAAAGTAAATGAAATTTAATTAGATAAAAAATAAAGACGCAAAGATCCATACGCGAACTCGTTAACGCGTCTCTCTCTCTCTCTCTCTCTCTCTATATATATATATATATATATATATATATATATATATATATATATATATATATCGTATTTTAGTTAAAAGCAGAAAGAAACGAAAGAAAAATCTGAATAAAATTCGAACAAATATGCACTCAACTATATTTTTTTTTTTTTTTTCTAAGAAGAGTAAACGCAGATGATATTTACGTAAGATCAAATTTGCACGAGAATATATTTTGAACTAATATTTTACCAAATAATTTTAATATGATTTGCTTTTAATCCAACATCGAACATGTGTTTAATCTATCATGGAGTTTTGTATAACGCGTCGATGCATCTGATTTGTGCTAACTTTGATAACTGAAAGTTGTACACTATTGCTCGTTGAATTTTTTATCGGCCGAATGAAATTCGACGGTGGAGAGAGTCAATTACTCTGAAATAGAGCTCTCTAAATATCGTTCGACTTGGTGATTTTCGCACAATGAAGGGATAATGTTGTAAATATACGTGTTTTATTCTCTATGATGTTCCATCTGCGTGCATCAAAAATCTTTGACTGTAGGGTGCTTCGGATCAAATGGTCTGGCGTTAGAGCCACGTTATTTCTCGTTCGCACGGAAGAAACCAGACGAGAATCTTCTATATGGATGTTGGGCACCGATCCAGAATCTGGACAAGAAGAGTCCATCCCTAATATATTGCGCATCGAAACTTCTTTTTTTATTTTTTCTTTCTTTATTCGCATGAATTTCCTTAAAATTTGCTGAGGATTTTTTACAAATTCAACGACGTATGATAACATAGTGAATCGCAAAGAATCCTTGGATCCTTTTACATGGAGTTGAATTATTTATGAATTCATTTTATTTTAATTAATTCTCACATGAATTAAAGAAATTAAACGTCACGAATTATTTCTTTCTTCAAATGTCCAACATTGGCTTCATAAGTGTTACACCGCAGAAGATTTTATATCATAAAATATAGTTTTTTTTTATACTCTATACGCGGTTTTATCGTAACAAATCTGTCCTTGTAACATTGTATGTATCGCATCAGATTTGGAAAATCCTTAACAGGATATAGTGAAATAAGGGTGAACGTAGATGGACGCGAAGGGTATTCTTCGGGGCTCGTTATTATTCAGTATCATCGCGATCTCTACCCTCAAATAAACACCCCGTCTGAAAGGAATGTGAGCTTTCGTTGGCACGAACATTTTCGTCAGAGATTTTTCTATGGAGTCTGGGCAAAGATCCAGTATCCGATTCAAGGCTCGATTTGATATCCATGTAATCGATAAGGTCTGACTTTTTTTGGCACTTTTACATTACACGATACGTATGCATTTTGAAATTACTTGGCATTGCTCATATTAGATACAACTGGAAAATAATAATGCATAAAGTGAAATCGTTCGTGATGCTAACGTTCGTTCTCGACTTTAATTCTTTCATGTGTATATGTATACCGTATGACTTTGATTTAATTCAACGTACATACGTTCGTACATATATGCATATATATATATATATATATTCTCGAAAAAAAAAAAAAGTCATATGCGGGATAGCTTTTGTCAGAGTAAACCACCGAGGATGAAAATCCTTTTCGCGATGAAGAAAGCTGAGGAGCGTTCTTTCAAAAATCTCGCCACGTGCGTTTCTAAAGACTATGAGTAAAGAATGCTCGCTCCAATTTTTGTAATCCATTTCCTCAGGCGCGCGCGCGCGTCGTTGAGAAGAACGTACGAAAATTCATTCGAGATGAGACGAACGTTCATAATTAGAACTAGGAGCTTCGTACGAGCGTCAAAAAGAAAATCACAAAGAGGTACCTCTTTCAACTACTTCTCCTTTCTCATCCCTATTTCTCCCCACTTTTGGTAAGCATACTTCTCGGGAGGATCTACGTTCAGGATACGTCTTCAACATAAAGAGTGAGAGAGAGAGAGAAAGAGAGAGAGAGAGATTTGGACGAAACTTTCGTCCTCTCGAGCCATCTTTATTCATTGTTCCTATAGACGATGAGAAAGTGGGGGTGGTTGGTGAGCGGGCAGGTGGGGACGATAGAATACAGAGAGGGACGGGAGGGGGATTGAAAGGAGTGAGAGAATACGAAGGAGAATTAAACTTTTGGCTGGAGACAATGGGCAGCTCCCTTGGTATACACACGTTGAAAAGGCTACTAACAGGGAACAATGGTAACCTTGGCAATCTCTGTTCTGTCTTCTGTAAGAGATGGTCCAGAACGTTTCTCGGTGTACCATCGTCGTTGCCGATGACGACGGTCGGTGCTCCTACTTTCGATTCACGTGGTAGTAATGCTGGTTCAACATTAATGCTACGGTCTGCTTTCATATTTCGACTCGACATGGTTGTTAGACCATCTCCTCCCTTTTATATCGTTCTCCCTTTACGCATGTAAACGAGTTCGCTACCCCTCCTCGACTTACATATTTTACGGAACGTCTTGGTGTAGGGATAAGAGGACGTATCGGGGAAAGGGGGAAAAAAAGAGGGAACGTTCGCGAATTTTTCGACGACTCGAGAGATAGCTACCGCGTGATACACACTATTCCACGCCCACATTGAAATTTATCGGACACTTTTATCGCATGCTTTTGTCGTTCTACCTAACATAGCCAAGGGTGATTTCTTCCATACTTACGATCGTAAGTATACGCCTCCGGTTTTTGGCTACGCTGATTGTTTCCAAATTTACGATGAAAAAAGAAAAAAAAAAAAAAAGAAAATTGTCGTGTTATCGCATATCGTAAATCTCCGTCGTGTTAATGGTTACTGACAGTCAAGAGGGACATATAGATTTGGCCGGAGAACGTTGATTTATAGTTTGTATATTTGGCTTTGCCCCTTGTCTACTTCTTTATTTGTTTACTTACTCGTCTGTTATCCTCGTTGTTTCCTCAGTAACATTCGAGAACTTTGCTAACTCCCAGTATCGTGACAATCTGCGTTGAATCGATTCGACGAGGACCATTCGACCATGTTGAATACACATTCAATGTAACTATTCGTATTGCATTCGGAATACTAGGTACAAATATTATACGCAATTGTACGTCCAAGTAATTAATATTAATAAAAAAAAAAGATCCGTCACAGGAATTGAGGTAAAGGATCGTCGATGTTTAATACTCTAGCTACATTACTTTTCATCTTGCGCATTATATCACTATCTATGCTCGACCACATTCCGCAATGGTTTTCTTCACGGCGAGGTCCCTCGTTACGGCACTAAAGCGTACGCGAGATTTACGAGTATTTTGTGCAAAGTCGGAATGAAGCGACAGAGGAGAAAGTGCGAGGAAACGGTAAAGTCGAAGGTTTAGGATGGTTAGAGAGAGAGAGAGAGAGAGAGTGAGAGGGAGGGAGAGAGGGAGGGGGGAGTGAAAACAAGGCGTCCCTGTCTCCAGCGAGCATAACGATGTTGTACAGGCGTATCGGTACGTAGTTAATTATCTTCTCTGCGAGTTTACCTGACAACGGCTCGAACGGTGAGACGAGTCATTAATTTTTTACGTAATTAGCAAACGAGACACTAGACGTAGGAAAGGAAAGGAAGGAAGGAAAGAGCGAGAGAGAGAGAGAGAGAGAGAGAAGAGAAAGAAGAAGAGTTTTTGGTGAGCCAGTAGAAACGAATGCAAAAGAGTACTCGAAATGTGCTGATTGCATTACCACGGAAAGACGAATGGCCGCTTCGGTGAATGGGCTCGTTAACTCGCACGCTTACAAATTGCCCACCATTTTCCTTCTCGTAGAACCCATCCTCTTCTTCTTTCTTTTTTTTTTTTTTTTTCTTTTTTTTTTCCTACTCTACAGCGGGGAAAATCCGGCGGATCTAGATATCCAGTTGGTGGGCTGCCCTGCGAGAGAATTCCAGGCTTGACGTAGATAGCATCTCGTTTTCATAACCAGTTTAGAATTATCATGTTGGCTTCCTCTGTAAATTAACTTTGCATAATTGAGCTGGTTTCTGCTAAAGAGTAGATAATCTCCGTTTTGGCGCCCTTGGCGTAGGCGCGAATATTCGGATTGACCTCCTACCGCCCACCCCCCACTCCCCTCCTACGCCCCTCCCCCGCACCCCCTCTTTCGTTCCAACGCATTTCGGTAACGCATTATCATCGATTCCGATCGATGCCATCATGAATCACGCTTCAAATTAGCTCTCACCGATATTCCCGGCCATTGCCGATAAACGTCACGCAGTTATATCGCACTGATTTTGCAACTTATATCTAGGTATATTTCACGATCGGTAATATCATCTCGTTCGCCTCGCACAAATGATATTTGTATAATACGTATATTAAAAGATTTTCAGAGGGACGAGAGAACGCAGCCGTATTGTTCGTCTACTCGTTTTGAAGATAACACACACTTTTCCTTCTCCGACGAGAGGGATTCTTTAAATTACAAAAAGGTTCATAAAAAAGAGGCTCGACGTGACGACGATGGTCTCTCTCTCTCTCTCTCTCGTCCCTTCTCTAATAACAGATTCAATTACACTCGTGTACGTCCGCTACGAGAGATTCCCATGATGTAAAGAAGCATGCAAAATGTAAGAAGACGAGTTAGTAGAGAAACTAGTGGCTGCGAACGTGACTCTTACCTTTACCTTATCGCAGCAACGTTTTACCATCGCCTTTACCTTTGTAACCGTTGACCTCGTCCCCAAGGAAATGACCGAGAACGATCTAATAAAGCCACAGGACCTTCCGCTTCTATACTGCTTGCCCGAATATTTTTTTATGTCTTCCATATAAAAGCCGTAAGCGGCAGAATTGGGGATCCTTTATCGGCAATCGAGGGAATATTTCTGTACCGCTATATTTTCTCAAATATCATTGTATTTTTCACTTCGTCGTGTGCCACACGCACACATTCGAGTCTAACGCTTCTTCTCTCTCTCTCTCTCTCTCTCTCTCTTTCCCTCTCTACGAAATGCGTCGAATTATCGATCGATACGACAGTAAATTTGTTTGGAAGAAAAGGGAAAAGAAAAAGAAAAAGGAATCAAGCGATTGAACTGTACGAATCCGTGGAATTCTTATGTTTATACATTAACATTTCGCGTTTGAACTTCGAGACAGGGGTTTCATCACGGGTTTCTTCTTAATTCGAAGTGATAAAATAACATTTGGAAAAGGAGATAATATTTAAACGAGGAATCGATAGATATGGATTAATGGAAGGATAGCAAAAAAGAGTCTCTTATTATCGCAAGCGCAATTTATTCTCTCGTTCGATAACAGAAAGTACATTCGGACAAATACAAATATTCTCTCGCGATTCTATCATCATGGTAATTCCGTCGACGTCGATCAAATCCATAGGTATACCATTAATGTAAAGAATACGTTGAAAAAAAAAAAAGACAAAAAAATACCGGTCCACCATTTCCATATAACATTTCGTAGGATAGTATTACGCTTCAGAAAGAACGCTCTGCAGATAACGTTCGATTATTCATCGGCCGTCCGGCTCGTCCGCACGATGATCCGTTCCAAGGGGATGAATAACGTGGAACTCGCTGAGAAACTGAATGAGAATGAAAACCAAATACAACGAATAAAGAAGATAACCGTAGGAACGCCGCGCCGTCGATGCTGTAATGTTCATGTAAATGATCGTAGTCAATAGCGAACAGAATAGGAAAGTTAGACATCCCGGTGCCATATTGCTCACGCGAATTTTTGCCTTTAAATCCGAGGTAGATGCGGCTTCTATACCATAAGTCAATCCCAGTCCCAATAAAGTATTAAATATAGGACCGGCAAAACAAGCCGCATAACCCATCTTTGGGTATCCTCGCCGAGCTATCGTCGTATTGGATATTAAATCTGTAATGAGAGATTTCCGTCGATAATATTTCACTTTTGTAATTAATGTACGACTTTCTAGATTTATCGTCGCACTTAACATTAATATTACATCTTTACGTAGATTTACACACAATATAAAAAATTGTATACGCAGAACAGGCGATGCCGTTTGAAATAAAAAGCATTTCTTATATTCGAAATGTAATTACGGATTCTATTTGAACTGATCGGATGTTAATTGTGTACTTAATTGCAGTGTCATGTGCACGGAGTCTGAGACATTTTTAAATACGACATGACATTCCATTATGTTATTCTTTATTGATTAAAGAAACTATTGGAAATGATTTTAGAATTGTATTTTCTTGTTTTTTCTTTTTTTTTTCTTTTACTTTCCTCGATGAGGAATAAAATTTTGTCGTCCGACCTATGCATTGATAAATAACGTCGTATATTCGCGTTGTACTCTTTCTTACAGCGTTATAATTTCATTTAACTTCCATCGAGTCTCATGGAAACTTTGTTTCCTTACCCGAGTCATTCTTGGTGCAATAATCATGGTTGAAAAAGCTAGTTGTTCGGTGTAATCGCATTTCATGAGACGATAATAAACGTCGTCGCATGAACGGAAATAATTGAATTCGAGTTGAACGAGATACGAGGTATTAGGTAAGTTCCGATTTCAGGGCGATAATTGAGACGTCGAAATGAACGATACCAAGTACAGTAGGAATGAAATTACGGTGCTTTTGAGATAAAACGATGCAGTTAAGAAAGTTTAAATTCGTTTCGGCCGATAAAATGGACGAACAATTCGATCAAAAAAGAGAACCTTGTTCCATTTTAAAAAGAACAATGAAATAATAATAACAAAAATAATTAACGTTCTTCAATGACATCTTTCCCGTTCCTCTCGATTCTTAATCTCCATTTGTGAGATTTATTAAACGTTATCTGTATCTATGAAAAAAAAAAAAAAAATATAAAAAATAAATAAATGCATGAAAATTTTTGCTTTATATCTGAAGGCAATGAATTTTTACATTTCGATTGAAATACAACCTCGTTTGTAAAAAAAAAAACTGTTTGTAGTATATCGTTCTGTACAGACGAGACCTTTTCATCGATCGAACGTTATTTACTTTATATTTTTTATTATTATTATTATTATTTTTTTTTGTATCGAATGATCGATGCTTCGTATCGAGGGAGTAAATTAATTCCCGAAGGAAATTCGTGAAAATAATTCGAACTTCGAAATGATCGAATTGTTAAGTTCCGTAAAGTTTAAAGAGCACCGTTATTTGTCATATAAGTCATGAGATATCGAAACGAAGAAGTTTTAACGTTAGTTTCCGCAAAAGCTGATAAGTATGCACGTAAGCATACAAGTATGCGCATAAGTATTCTTTCTACATATGAAATATATTTTTCGTATAAACTCACCCCCGACGCTATTACCCCAAGCAAGAAACGTGATTCCCAGCATGGCTTTTGAAATACTACAGGCAAATCCAATGGATCTTAGCACGGCCATTATTTCTCCAGCCACGAAATAAACTGTCAGCATGCCGATCAAGAATCCGAAAAACGCGAAAGCCTATTATGTTCATTAATTCGGTGATTAACATCGTCAGAAATCTTCCTCGACGATGAAACGTAACAAAACCAAAGAAGAAAGAAAAAGAAAAATAGAGAAAAATACTCGAGTATACTTTGTCAATAATCTAAATAGAAGAAATAAGGAGACTCACATTATGATACTTCGGTATGCGATCCTCGTGGGTCGTTAGAAACACAATTACACCAATTAGTGTGCCAAAAACGAAGAATATCGGTAATATCGGCACGCTGCCAACCTTCAATTGCCAGACTGCGAAGGAACGATGAAAATTAAATGGAGGTCAACATTTTTGACGGCAAACGATCGTATCGTCGACGATTCGTGACTAACGCCTCTCTTTTAGTTTCGTGTCAAATCAGCGGAAACGAGTTAACACGATATTCCTGTCTGACTAATGTCAGCATAAAGAAGAAAGATTTTCACTTCTCACTATCGTATTGCTCGTTTCTATACTCTTTATTTTTTATTCTTTTTTTTTTTTTTTTTTTTATCGCTAACATCTAACAATCGACTATGAGACGCGTATATACATGAACATTTTTGGTCATCCATCGACGATAACGTTTTCGTTCACCGAGACTTATTTCCGTTCGACATATTTTCTTTCGAACTTTTATTTTATCTCTCCATAACGAAATTCATGCGTTCACATCGATAAATTACTCGGTATATCTATCGTGCGGAAAACGCTGACGCTCGCGATATTTTCCAAAATGCTTCGGTACGAAAAAGCTTTTTTTATTTTCTGCCTTTCTTTTTTTTCTTTTTTTGTTTCTTTATCAGCAAATACACGCTTTACCATGTCAATTAATTGACTACAATGGGATTAAGCACGAGGATATATTAGAGAGAAGGAAAAACTGAAGAACTAAAAAAAGAAAACAAAAAAAAAAAAAATACAAAAGAAGAAGGGAGAAAAGGAAAAAAGGAGAGTAACGATGGGAAGACGGAGAAACGCGTTTGTCACGTAATATTAGGTCGTACAGCTCGGAGGAGTCATGAACCATAAGGAAATTAAATGCGAATTAAATTTCCCTTGAACGTGCTAGGAATGTTTCCCTCCTCGCGCAAAATCATTTCTTCGAGGATTCAAGGCGGCCGTCGTTTATTGGTGCACGTAAAAAGAAAGGAAAAAAGATAAAGAAAAAGAGAAGGGGAGAGAGAGTGAGAAAGAGCTTTCTACGTGTAGGCGTCTCAAGGATTAATGCGACTAACCGTTTAATAGAAACAACGCCACCGTCGGTGTCACACACAGCTGGAAGCAATTTAGCAGCTTGGACCAACCTCTCTTTTCTGTCGTAACGTTTACAACGGGTATAAATAATTGTAGGAGAAACCTAACCGGGGAACATAGAATCAGGATGATCTTAAAGAATCGGTTCGCTTTCTTCCAATCCTCTCTCGAAATTGGATTAATGTCGTAAAGAAATTCTTTAAGGATGCCTCTTGGTCGTTCGGATACATAATCGACTTTTCTCTCAACTTTGATGCCATCACTACGAATTCGTGCTCTCTCCAATTCAATGAAAATCGCGACGTCTGTGTTTAGCAAATATTTTTCTTTTCTTTCTTTTTCTTTCTTTCATTTTTATTTCTTACGATAATATATATATATATATATATATATATATATATATATATAATATAATTTTCTAAATTCTTTGCAAGAAAGTAAATCAAATTTTTTCTTTGCCAAAGAACCGAAGGATCGCGAAACAAATTTATGTATACTAACGCGAACTCTTTGTTAGGAAAAAGAATAAACGAAGGAAGGAAAGAAAATAAAGGAAAGGAAACGAAACGGAACGAAACGAAAAAAAAAAGATAACAAAAAGTAGGAACATCCAGTAGAAGGAAAGAATCGCAGACGATCCTCGATAGAAGGTTGTTGAATAATTTAAAGGAAGGATAAAAAAAAAAGTAATATTACATTTCTCATGAAAGGATAATAATCGTGGATAGGAGGAGCGACCTAGGACGCGTTTTCACTACGTACATAGATAGGATTTTCAAAATATTTCAAGCAAGAATCTAAATACCGTTGAATATTTCGGCTGTTACGTAAAATCATTGGCGCGTATTCGATCGTGCTTAATAAAAAAAAAAAAAAAGTGAAAAAGAAAGAGAAAAAAGGAACAAGGAAGAACGAAAAAAAAAAATACAAAAGGAAACAAAAGAGAAAGAAAGAAAGGGAAAAAGAGTACAAGTGAAAAAAGCGCGAGAGAAACGGAATTGGTACCGAGTTTGGCTTGGAAGCCAAAAGGACGGCTCCTCGTGGGAATCCAAGAGATGGCGATAGCGTCCGTATCTTTGTTCAGCAGATAAGCATGTAATACATCTGGATCCGGTACGCTTGGGATTCTACCTGAAAGCACGGAAGCGTGTCTCGAAAAGTAAAGGGATAAAAGGTGAGAATGAGAGAAAGAGAAAGAGAAAGAGAGAGAGAGAGAGAGAGAGAGAGGAGAGGAGAGGAGAGGAGAGGAGAGGGAATGGATACTTTCCATGACGTTGTACTCCTCTCGACGTTCGTTTTAGAACCGTCACGAGCGAAACGCACTTTTCACTTTTCTCTCTCGAGTATCACACCATTGCATTATCACGACGACGACAATGAAGAGAACGTAGAGGAGAATGAAGCCTGTAATTATGAACGATATCAACGTTGAAATAGCAATTAAATGGTGGACGATAGGGAACGCTCGAAATTCTCTCGAATTGTACACTTTTGTTGCTTCATTTTCTCGTCGATCATTGTATTCGCGAATCAATTCGCTTGATATTCCGACAAGATATTTCGATTGACAAGTGGTACTTGTGTATTAGGTATACGTTTTATATTCTTTATCGTGTTCGTAATAAATCGTGATCTAGAGAGTTATCATATAGGTCGATATGTAATATCGTGCGAAAATGAAGCGTCGGTAATAACGGAAGAGATTAAAATTATCCTGGCGTTCGTTTTGGATAATGACAAAAATACGAGCGACGAATCACACCAGGTCCGGCCGCTTAGACGGAGTCTTTTAAACGTAGATGAATTTAGGTCAATGCGTTTTACTGTACGCCAGATTTCGGTGAAATTCGAATCTCTCGCTGATTAATAGGTACATACATACGTACGTACTCGCTTTATTACGATCGGACTCTTCGGTAATGACGTTTTCTCCCTTTAATTTTACTCCCCCCCTCCCCCCCTCCCCCCCCCTCTCTCTCTCTATCTCACAAATCCCATTTCGTTTTCAACGTAATAATTAAATATATTAAACGTTGCAATTATTCGCTCGGTCATATTTGCTCGTACAAGGATTCATCTCGTTTTACGTTAAACCTTACAAGATCGACCTTACCCCATAGAGAGTATAGAAAGGTACTTTTCCCAAGTATTAGAAGAGTCTTACGAGCATGCGTGACGCTCGCCGAAACTGGATATAAATAATCCGATCCAATTTATAACGGGTGAAAATCTTTGCTTGGCACGATAGGAACTATGCGAGAAAATGAAGAAGGGAGAAAGTACGGGGGGAAAGAAAAACAAAAGAAAAAATAGAAAAAAAATAAGGAGAAAGACAAAGATAGAAAGGAGAAGGAAAAGAGGAAGGAAGAAGAGAAATTGCTGGAAAGTCTCCGAACGTCGGATTGCGTGGCTCAGGTCGGGAGACGAATTCTCTTCGGTCGACTTAATTAAATTCATCTACCTCCGTTTCAGCCTCCTTCGTGCCGTTTTTAAAGTTGTTACTATCGGTAACAGTAGTGGTAGTAGTAGTAGTAGTAATACAGTAAAGCTCGTACTTATGGCTTCCCATAGATAAACTATCTCGTCCTGTACAACATAAGTTATCCAGCAGAGTGCCGCTACGTAAAAGCATGTGTCTCTCATCAAGGGTTTAAAATATACACGAAAAGGCTTGACCACGGCTACGGAACCCGCGATTATCGTTGTCACGAAGATGCCAGCGCTTATCAATTCCATGAACACGATTATAGTATCATCGTTACGGGATACGAGGGACGTGAAGATATCAGCCGTACCATTTCCAAACGCCAATATCATCACACCGGCAATATTTTCTGACAGATGCATAACGCTGGCTATCGCCGATAAGGATGGACAATAGCTGAAATCAAGATAACGCGAAAAGGTAAAATTAATTCAATTCCTTTTTAGTTCGAACGAACGATATCTCTTTTATGGATCTATTTCGGTTTTATCTTTTTTTTTTTTTCCTTTTTTTGTCTCTTTTTCACTCGAAATAATTCCGATTTTTTTTTTTTTTGTTACGACAGAGAACGATCGAGAAATGTTTGTTGAACTTTTAATATTGTTAATAATAGCGAAACGATCATCTAAAAATGACCAATGAGGGGTTGGAGCCACGGTTCATCAAATTGTCCTTTCCTTCGCGACGACCATGTCCTCGTCGTTACGAATTATCCACGTCATTCGTTTATTTAAATCGACATTATTTAAAACGTTCGCGTTAACAGTGATGTTAAAGTAGACGCATAAACGAGATCATCCTCGAATTATCGCTCACGTATTCAGGAGCTTTATTAGTTCCGAAAGTGGCTCGCATCGATTATACCGACCACTTCGTCGTCGACGTCAAGTTGCGCTTCTTTTTAATGGTTAGCCGTAAAAACGTTCCCATTGTCGGTCTCTCAATTAAAATCACATCGTATTTTACCTCGAACTACCAGCGATTATGCTCGAAAGGAGAACGAAGTAAAGACGAGGGGTAACGAAAGGGTGACATGATTAAAAATCACGTCAATCGTACTCGTGCAATTGAAAATAATTTGCTCAAGAACCTAATCGATTAAGTAATTCTTCAATTTCTTAATTACTTTTAAGTTCTCTATTCTTTTTTTTTTTTTTTTTTAAGAGATCTTGTTTTTAATTACATAATACGGGTTCGAATGTTCGTATCGATACTTAACATCATCGATCAGTAATCGAATAAAAAAGAAAAAAAAAAATGATATGAGATATCACATATATCTATAGGCGATAAACTCTGTCGATATTTCGCGATATATCGAGGGCGCTCGATGTACACACATATACATGCACGTGGGATTTCGTGGTTGGAAATCACGTACAATATCGTCAACCAAGTCACGTAATCCGTTCATCGATTCGTGATTCGAAGAGAAAGAAAATAATTCGTTTACGGATTCTTAATTTTTCGAATGTAAACTCGACTTTCGAGGGATGCAACGTAGCTCGCGCGCCGTATTTCTTATGATGCACGTGTTATAAAAAAAATAAAATAAAATAAAATAAATAAATAAATAAATTTTACAAAGCTGTTTCAGTCACTCGATCTTTAAATCTATTTATCGTCTTTTCGAGGCACATCGCAACAATACTGAGAATTTCACTGATCAACCCGGAAGAGAAACCCAAACGTACGTAGGAAAAGTTTATTCCGAATAAGAGCTGAAAATCGCCCGAGTATGTTTAGCTACGCCTGAAGTAAAATGCTTCACGGTTCTCAACCTGATTTACGCGAAGTCCTTAACTTTTTTTTGTCCTCATCTCTTTCCCTTATCTCTCGCGAGTTCTTTCGTATCCCAATAATAATGATAAGTTTAAACGAATTTTCCGGTCGATAGAATGGATCGTTTCCATAGATACCCTGACACAATTTTCTTTCTCTTTCATCGTGGCTACGATCGATTCTTTATTCGCAATATGAAACTTCATAATGCGAAATGACGTACATTATACAAAATAATAATGTATCGCATTATATTACGTTCCTCATTTTCTTTAATCCCTTTGTGTAATCGTAATTTTTAAATTTTAAATTTAATTAATGTTTTCTAATCATTTTTAATGCTGTCATTGTTTGTCGATCCAGTAATATAAAATTTATGTTGCAATATCGATGATCGATATTATACTTATAAGTCAAAGAATGACTTTCAATAAAATATTTGTAATAACGTACAAACTGTCTGCCGTGACACCAATGATCAGGAAGAGATAGAGGAGCCAGAGAAGGAAGAGAAAAATGCCGCAAAGAAATAGGGGTATATTTTCCGATCGGAAAATGCAAAAGAGCTCTGCAGTGTACTGAACTACGGAGTCCCTGTAGCAGTCTCGTGTTTTCTTCACCCATTCGCAACGTTCCTCTGCAGGAATATACCAGAGGTATGAACAATCATCCTGTAAAAGACAACTCAGGAAGCTCGTATCTACGTTGAAACGAGAAAAATTCTGCGAGAAATTTACTTCGCGTATCGGTAAATGTCCGTATCTGAGAACCCGCCTCAGTAAACCTCCGCTTTCCATAACATTTTTCGAAATATTCGCGAGTAAAGTCATTTAACCTAAACTTTTCGACAAAACGTTTACGAAATCTTACAAATCGATTTTACTCGCTCGACCGTTGAAGATATTCAATTGAATATAAGAAAATAAAGAAATTTCTTTACGATCGACGTATGTTTGTGTCGTGTGGGTGTAGGTGTGTGTGTGTGTGTGTGTGTGTATGTGTGTCTGTCGATCGATTAATTCATCGTTCATGTGACACGTGTAACATAAAATTCGTGATATAGTTTTTCACGTGTGGGATTTAAAAAATAGTTATAAAAAAAAAAAAATAACGTTTCATGTACAATATCCTTATCACGTCTTATATTTACAATGATTTATCGTTTCATAGTCAGAGATACGTGGCTACCTATCAAACTGATCCATATAAATATTTCGACAGTCGAATTCAGGGCAGCATGGTTGCGTAAATCTTTGAAGATAGGAATAAATCGATAAACGTACGGACGTAAAGATTTATGGATTCTGCGCGCGAATCTTATAGATCCATAAATTCGTGCGTGCATTCGTAAAACAGGAAACACGTAGATCGTTTTACGTAAACGTAGCGAAAGGAATGATTCCTATTGCCAAACGTTATGAACGTTGGCTATTTGATTTTACTTTGAACTTTATTAAAACTAGTGATAGGAAATGGACAACGAAAAATACGTTTCGTTTCACTTTCAATGGAATTGTTCAATTAGTTTTTATAGGAAGATCATATTTATTTAAGTTAGAAACAAGAAGGGAAACATAAATAAAATAGCTTATCGTTATGGAAAATGATTATACTTAGAGATATTAACTATCGCTATTATTCATTCTGAAATATTTTAACAATTTGTGTAGATTTACATGCTCGCATGTAAGCTCGCATCTAACGGCCAGTTTCAACGGACGTTGGATTAGAATTCGAACACTATTTAACT
The DNA here is from genome assembly GCA_918808275.2 of Dolichovespula sylvestris. Taxonomy (NCBI): domain Eukaryota; kingdom Metazoa; phylum Arthropoda; class Insecta; order Hymenoptera; family Vespidae; genus Dolichovespula; species Dolichovespula sylvestris. The sequence goes on from OU964966.1 coordinate 6,168,199, forward strand.
CGAAAGTTTAGGCCCTTGATTGGTGAACGTAGCGCGGTTAAACTCGATTTAAATTTTAAACCGCGTTAGCGGAATCGTCCCTAATCTAGGTACAATAGAAATGTTGTAACTTCGATGGCTCCCGTGTTATAAAGTTTCCAATTTTGCGTAATACGATCGTGGGTCATGCAGTCTCGAACATTTTTAAACTTACTGAAAGTTTTACCTTTTAAAAGGTCGATACGAGAGAATTTAGTATATTTCAAACGAAACGCAGAAAAAACATTTGATTTGATTTTTTCTTTCTAAATTTCTTTTTAAACGTTTCTAAAACGTATGTGTTTAATAATTTTTTTTTTTTTTTTATAGGATTTAAAGGAAAAAAGAAAAAAATATTGAGAAATTTATCGAAATGTGAGAAAATTTCGCGAGTATCGTCGAGCGGTTATATCAGGGAACATTTTCAGAACAGATAACTTTTTAAAATTGTTCTCGTAGCATGCACTTTTCGTAATTTATGTCTCTCTTGTTTCCGAATAGATAGAAGTACTCAAAAATGCCGCGAGGTACTATTTTTGCGTCCACTCAGTACGGACGTCCATTTAGGCAGAATGAAATTTAGTGAAACTTTGTTTTCTTTTAAATACGTAGAGGCGCGTATAGTTTCCATTTCAATTTCGTTGAGTTCTAGGAAACAGAGAGCATTCCTATGCGAATGTGAAAAAATAAGCGTGGATTGCTTTGCTTTCGTTAAGTAAAGGGTTGGAAAGAATGCTTTTTACATGAGCAGTAAGAAAACATTCATTAGACACGAATACGTCGTTCACTCTATATATACTTTTTCTCCCCATTTTCCTTCGCCATTATTTAGAAAATATTTGTCGTACATTATAAACCTGTCCGTAACTCCTTCCAGCTAATTATCGTCGGTAATTATATTATCGTCGACAACTATTGTTCGTCGGGAAGAAATTCGAATATTCTTTAAGAAGAATATTGCGTTTTCTGATTTGTAATTCGTCACGTGAGAATGCAGTGTTTTAGCTCAGATATGAGACGCAGAGAGAAGACAGATGGCCTCTGGCTTTTCCTACAGCCTTGTAATTGTGCATTCAAGGGTGACGTTGTTCCACGACACTGAGGTGAGACTGAACAGGAACACTCGTCCACACTCGTCCGATGCGAGCAAGAGGCTCATTAGACACAGAGAGTCTTCCAGTCCTCTCTTCTTCTCTCCCTTTTCCGGTTTGTCAGAGGACGATAAAAAGAGAAGTGGCAGTAATGAGGACGGAAGGAAATGAAGCTCTCGAGTTTTCGAAGAATGGATCCTCCCTCGACCCTTCTCTCCCTTTCGCTCACTCTATATATATATATATATATATATATATATATATATATATATATATATATATATCTTTCTCTCTTGTTCGCAGCCCTCAATGGCATGGCCCAGGGCGGTATTATATCGACAGTTTTTCGATACCAATATCGGCGTGACCGAGGGAGCAGAGCAACTCTATCGCGGAAAAAAATATTAACCCGTTGTACTCGCTGTGATTGCTTCCAGTCGACTGAAGGACGGACGCGCGCGTTCTGTGAATTCCGCGAATCAACGTCAATTTTCGCGGTTTTCCGCGATGGCGAAGAATAGAAATTAATTATTTAAGTAACTCGATCGTTTCCTCGTCATTTTATTTAATTTCTTGGTTTTTTTTTCTTTTTCTTTTTTTTTCTTATTTTTTGTCGCGTCAAATAAATATTTATTTATCTAAACGGTAAAATGTTCAATACGTTCGAAATAACAAACAAGATTCGTTGTCTTTGATCGACCAGTTTCGTTTCATCCATAGAATAATACTTTGGTATAAAGCCCGCTCTCTGTTTTCATTTGCGCTCGTTATAGAACTTCATAACTACCTTTGAGTCCGATGTAATAACTCGCCTTTACAAATTATTTCATCATAAAAGTCCTTTAACATGGAATATATTTTTTTGCTGTTGCAGCATTTTGCGAATTCTATTGGAATATATTCGTTTGATTTTGCGTTCGAGTTTAATAATGTATAAAATAACATCTCGATAAATAGTAACACACATTATCGTTACAAATGGCATTATTGATTACAACGTATAAAAATAATGAGCAGCTACTTTGTTTATTCAATTATTATTCGATTTATAAACACGTTATATTGTTCGTAATTTATTCCGATATTCCTGAACGCTACCACTTTGTTTTATTAAATTCTCTCACTCTTCGCATATTTACAATATAATATAATTAAAACTTCATTCCAATCAAAATAATCCAAACAGGACAAGTCAACATTTATTTGTGAATAATGCTGATAGCAGAACACTAGTACAAGCATTTGGCTTAATGACGATGGTTAAAACTGTTTAGGTTAACCAAAAGTATCCTATCGTCACCATAGAAACAGCAGTTGGTTGGTAATGCGCGCACGCCCCTATGACCCATTTTGACTTGTAATTCGAGCACGACTTTTCAACATCCTCATCGCGTACCATTTATCATTTGTCCTCTTTGTTGGTACAAAATATTTGATAAGAAACCTTTCGCTCTTTGCAGTTCTACAAAAAAAAAAAAAGGTCTCTTGTAGTCGGTCTCCGTGAGATTTTCGTGACAACGGTGCTGGTTAAACTCTAAGCACTATTGGGTAGCATTCGGGTTGTATAAAGGGGAAGTACGGTTTTCTCCAATTTATAAACTCTCTTCCTGTGTTCTCTCTCTCTCTCTCTCTCTCTCTTTCTCTTTCTCTTTCTCTTTCCCTCTTTCTTTCGCAACGGTACAAACGAGTAGTACAACCAACCTCACTCAGCTTTTCCGGTTTCCTCTTTTGCTACTTCACCTCCGTGCATTTATAATAAAGACCGAGTGATATAAGGCTGGAATATGCAAAAGCTTCTTTCTGCTGGCGTAAGACTCGACTCTTCACAATTAATTTAACGACGTCTTCGTAGCATTGTGCGAACACGAGCCACCGTGACGGAAAATTTACGAAGGCCCATCTTGCCATCCCTTTTATAACAAGTCGCCAATAATAACAAGTCCGCGTCCAGTCGGATCGATTGAACTCGCATGAAAGAAGAGAGCCGGATAAAACGCTCGGATTAATAACGTTTTATGAAGGATTCCGTACGGTAGCGATATTGGAGCTTTCATGTTTTGTGTCGTTTAAATCGCGATCCGTCTCGATAGCGCTCAGAAACGTACGTATTGTGAGAGCGTAAAATAAAAATTATAAAAAAAGAAAAAAAAAGAATAAAAAAAGAAAAAAGAAAAAGAAGTGAATGGAAGAGAGAATGAAAGGGATGAAGAGTTTGGAAAAACAAGAGTCACGCGTATCGAATAGATAAATCGTTGTGGATCTGTAACTTTTCCTCGTTTCACTTCTTATGTGCTTGTACGTATATGCATGTGTTTTTCTTGCAGTATACCAATAATAAATACAATCCTGGGAAATCCCGTATTTTTCCTTTGATATGCAAAAATTTTTGTTTCTTTTTTTTTTTGTTTCTTTTTCTTTCATTTTATGAGTACCTTTCGATGAAAAAAGTCAGTACTGAAAAAAAAAAAATTTCGATTTTAATCCGGAAAATTGGAAGACAAAAAGAGAAATGTACTAGAGTTTGAATTCACAGTCTCAATTAAACTACGTATCAGATATTAAATATTTTTTCAATAAAATCCTTCGTTTAAAACGAAAACACGAATTTGAAGGATCCATTAAAACAAAAAAAGAACAAAACAAAAAAAAGCGAAAAAAAGAAAATAAAATAAATTCGAGTTTACATGTATACATGTGTGTGTGTGTGTGTGTGTGTGTGTGTGTGTGTGTCTGCGTGTGTCTATCTACGTAAACGAAAAATATGATTCGTTGATATGAATATAGATACGATACAAAAAAAAAACAATTTACACAATGATAATATAACATAACAGTACATGGTGCATTTCGAAAAATCCAGAACGCAGTAACTAATAATGCACTCTCTCTCTCTCTCTCTCTCTCTCTCTCTCTCTCTCTCTCTCTCTCTCTCTCTCTCTCTCTCTGTCTGTCTCGTTACAAATTTCAATTTCGTTCGCTCGGTACAACCGATCGACATGATTTGATGTAATAAAAGCGTAGATGAGAGGCTAGGGTGGAGATTCGATTACACGTCGACTATATCGAACCTTTCGTCTGACAATTGCGGCGGTCCTTCGATAACTCATTGAAGCAGATGGTGCCGATAGGCGTTCTCGCGTTAACGCCGTTCGTTTTTAGCTTAGCCCGGAGAACATTGCCGCGCCACTTTAACGCTTTAATCGATCTACAAATCGGCAGGGGCACGACGCGGCACTGCGATGTTGGTGGCGCTGAGGTGGGAGAGGGGAGGAGGTGGGAGCAGGGCGAGAGAGATAGAACGGAGAAAGTCTCTTGTTTTTTTCGTATCGTGCTATGGGAATTCGTAGAGTCGATAAAATCAAACGTGGCTTCCTACCTTCTTCCTTTCGTCCTTCCTTTTTTTTTTTAATTCCTCTTTCTCTTTTACCACCCACCCCCCACTCCACCCCATCCCACCCTCCTTTTCTCTGACTCTCTCTTTTCTTTGGCGTACGCTCGCGTATTTCTCCAGACGCAATAAGCAATGGAATTTTTCACGCCTGGTCGATTGAATTTTCTCTCTCCGCCATGAAATCCATTCAAGTTCTCGGCAATAAACAATATAGGTACTTATAAGATTGATCATACCTTTCGAAAAAAAAAATATCGAACGCGTCCGCGTATCTGTTTAAAATGTAAATTACCCTTCGGACAAGCGGGATACTTCATTCTTCTTTTTTTTTTCGATATTAATTGTGTTCCCTCGCAGCGGCGTAATATTAGTCTCGTCAATTTTTAGGTTACATGAAATGGACTAGGAAATAATTGTGATTGTGATCGAAGTTACGTCTATTAAATAATAACGATACCGTGGTAGGTATTTATCGCATGGCAGTTCTCAAAAATGCAGATCCATGGCGGATAACGTATTCTGTTCAATACACGGCATCATCCATAAGTCTAATGGATTGAATCGAATGGAAGCCAATATAATATAATAAAATTAAAAATAAAACTATTAACGACGTATTACAGAATTTAATGATAAAATAAAAATATTTCTACATTTTATTCTATCGTTAATACTTTCAATGAAATTTTTAATAAATGTTTCTAGGATATTGAAGAAATAGTTAAATCTTATTTGCTAGCAATCTCTTCAGACTTCTCAATCATCGTTCGAAGGAAAATTGGCGGAAGTTTAACTCCAATGCAAAACCATTTTCAACAAAGTAGGGCACGTTCAAGTACTAATCTACGGATGGAGGTATTACGAGAATAGGAGTTCTGCAGTAAATTGCCTTTCGGTTTCCATCGTGCGTGATAAATAATCGTACTATTAATTTAAGATAAGTATTTTACGTTTAAAAGGTCATGAATAAAAAATTTATATATAGGTACATATATGTGTATATATATATATATATATATATATATATATATATATATATATATATATAACGGAATTAGCGTTGAAATATTCACGAGGAAAAGTCAAGAAGAATATATATTTTCTCTCACTGATATTGCCATTAAAGATTTTTACAAAATCTTTGCAAATAATATTTCAAATAATTTTATAGTCATATTTAGAGTACTCTGTAGTACAGTACTCTGATATTTTAAATCGTTTTGTTTTCATCTTGTAAAGAGTTCATAAGAACTAACTACAGCAATAATGAACAAAATTGTTGGAAATGTGACTGGCATGAATATCATTTTTATTTTCCGTCTGTAGCGTAACGTTAAAAGCGACGTGATGCGTGAACGTTTTAAAAGGAAAAAAATTAATAAATAAATAAATAAAGAAGACAAATATGGGTAATTCAAAGCAGAATATCTTTTTTAATGGTCCTCGATCTGTAACATAGGTCCTACTACAATTTGTTGAAAAAAAAAAGGGTAAAAAAAGTAAAAAGACAACACGCACTTGAACATTCGTCTTTCCGAACGTGATATGCGAGTCGATAGTCGCGTACGTGCCCCATGCTCGTGGCGATCAATTTGCAATAATCGCTCGTCCGCTCGAAAAAAAAAAACCCCGTAAAACTCGACTCGTGATTCTTCGTTTCATCGAGAACGAGTGGTGGACAATATTGAAAAAAAAATCGACAAAAAAACAATATCTACGCACGTGCGTAAAGTCGTTAATACGTGCGTACGGTTATGTCTCATGTTATCATGGGTATCAATAACAGGCTTCAGTAAGTGATTCGTAGGATTCGTTTCATTTTTTTTTCTTTCCTCGACGAATAAAAGTATTCAATTTATATGGCTCTTTCTTAAAAAGGATTAACGACACGCCGATACGAACGTTTTCAATCTAGTTATATTTATTAAATGAGGAGCGTTCGATGGGGCAGACGAGTTTACGGCTTATATATTAATTAAATCAAGATTAAATAAGGCCCGTAAGTAATACTTACCGGCTATGAGAATTCATTAAAAGCATGACGATTCTCTTGAATATACATGTCACGGCTTCTCGCAACTCGTTAGTTTCGTAACTGGCGAATGTCACGTAGCACCTGCTATCCGTCTCGCTTTCACAATCGCCGCACTCGGCGGTGGCCGCTTATCCCGAGCAGTTGTAACTTTTTTTTTGTCCATTTGATAAAAGAACCCTCCCGTCGTTATAAAAATTGACGAGATGGTACGAGTTGGTACCTTCAGTTTTATATTCCTTAAATATTTTTATGTTGGTACTGTATATCGACGTAAGTACGTGTACAAGTATATTGTACACGTACGTTCGTTATGTCCATGTATTTACGTAATTTTCAACAAGAACGGTTAACGCACGGATCATTCTCGGTTTAATGACTTTCCCAAAAGTTCGCTCTCGCATCGAGATAGTCCGGATTAGTTTTCAAACTTTCCTACTTCCGCGAGAGTTCGAGTCTTCGAATTTATTTTCAGTGGATAGAGATCCCCTACGAGGAAGCCAGACACGCCGTGTATCGTCTCGAGTGGATAACGCGAGCCATAAACAGCCATCATCGACGTGGAAGCGCACGTTCCTCTGGCCGCCGCCCAAATCGAGTATTCGAGTTTATCGAAAAACTCTACAACGTCTCGGATCTCTTCTCGTACGCTCCAAGTCCTTCTTATCTTTCTCTTCCTGCACTTCACTTAGTTCTTTCTCTCACTCCCTTTATCCCTCTCTCTCTCTCTCTCTCTCTCTTCCTTTTTTCTTTCACATTAACTTATTTGTTTTACCAGAAAGTACAAGAATTTACGTACATAATATGGAGACTTAAAACATCCATTCCAGGTGCTTAACGTTCCGCGACAACTTCAACATTTTCTCTATGTTTCACTTACTTAATATTTACTGTGTTATTTTCTCGAATGTTCGGTAAAAGATTGCGAAGGTCCGATATGCTCGACGTGTATCCACTGAGGCCAAAGTAAATAAGTACAAACTCGATGCAAGAGTCGAAATTATTTTGATGGTCCAAACTCCAAACATCGATCGGAACCATTTGAGGGATATGTATATATCATCGATTTCTTTTAATTGGGCATCTCGATCTAATTTTTAGTTCGATATCTTCAATCGATAATTTATATTAAGAACATCACAAATCCATACCGAATATTTCGACGATGAAAGTATCTCTCGTATCAAGGATTTTCTTTACCTTGAAATAAGTTAGTACAGACTCATATATCTCGACCCTGAAGTATCTGAGAAGATATCTGACATTTTGCCAAATCGTAAAGTCCCTGAACAGAAACGTGAACTTGCTGTTAATCAGAAAGGACAAGGTCGAGGATATATAATATATACATCTGTAAAGTAAGAAAGCTTTTTACTTTTGAGGAAAGCGTGAAATGGCAACGATCTCGTGACCTCTTTTAACCAGTTTCTTCAACGGAGTTTCTTAGACGTTGTAATAGCTCTTTGTTTAAAACGGAAAAAGCACTAAATTCAACGGCTTGGCTTCGTAGAGATTTGTTACTGCGACGTGATTCATTTATTTAATCGTGAAAATTTTATCACAAGCATCGCTTAATTGATAATACTTTATTACCGATATTAATCATTATTATATTTTATTACGTTGGATGAAACATACCGGTTTCCTTTACATTAAATCCTTAACAATTAATATTTTTCTCCGTCAACCGAGGAATCATCTATCGATTGATCCATATTTCAAACGCCGTCGCGAAAATCAAATTTCTAGCATTTCTCTACACGTTCCTCTGCCATTTCGTTCTCTACGATATTATTCTTTCATATATCCTATAAATCTTCGATTTGTTTCGTATATCTCAATCTCGAATTCTGTCCGATCTCGTCCATTCTCTAATCACTCTCAAGAATTGTCATTGGGAATATCTATATTTTTTTTTCTTTTTGCAATCGTACCTTTTACTTCGTCGTACATTAAACGGCACGGTGCATTAGAACGTCTTAGGATACAGATATAAACGTTTTCGCATTGTAACGATAGCACAATAGTTCCTCGCTTGAGCGAAGTGCTCTTATCAAATTATATTTTGCTTATGATTAATCGTCCCATTTTACGTTGAAAATTGGAACACGAATTACAAGTCCCGGTACTTACTTCTCGCGTACCAGATTAAAGTGGTTCATTATTAAGAAATGCACAGGAGAGAAATGCGCAAGAACGATGAAAGGAGGAGGTTGGAAGCGAGAAAATGAAAGAAGAGTAGCAAAAGAAAAGAATTCAGCTTTTAACCCATTCAAATTTAGCTCGAGTACCAAGAGTATTCTTCTGTTTAATCCAGTTGGAAAATGTGTCGATTCTCGAAAAGCAACGAAAGCATGTTGTTGCTTACCGCAGCTACAATTGTTGATCTCGTTAAATTCAATTTTACGCATTGGGAACACGGAAGGAGAAGGACTTCGGTATAAATCTTACGAATCTCTCGAATATATACATGCATTCATTCTATATATATATATATATATATATATATATATATATATATATATATATATATATATATAGAGAGAGAGAGAGAGAGAGAGAGAGGAAATAGGGAAGAACTTCATTCGCTTTCTTTTATTGAGGCAAGATTGAAGTCGTTCATCATTTCTGATTGTATACTGATTTACTCCAACAATGAATAAAGACAATATGATTGTTTGAACGATTTTGACGAACAAGATCTAATTTTAAAGATGAACGTTTAAGCGAGGAAATGGCTTTTACGAAGTTTCGTAAGAGTTGTATTGTCTTCGAAAAAAAATCGTGCCAAAAAATTTCATATTTTGACGACGATAGTTTCAACGTAAATTTTATCTTTAGAAGTAGATCGTATTCATTAAAAATCAAAAATTATACCTAAGATGTACGCAAAGACGCGTTAAGTCGTTTATGCTTATTTGTCTTAAGAGTAAATTTCATAATTATTTAAGCGATATATAATATACATAGAGTAAAACAAATTAATATTTAAACAGCAGTGTAGTTCGTTTAAATATTAAATAGCTCGTAACGCGTATTAAATATAAAATTATATCAATATAAAATTTATATATAGTTAAATTTTGATCTACGGGTCGTAGTCTACATTTAAACAAAATAAAAGCGAAAAATCGACTGACATTGACATTTATCGATTTAGACTTCTTGCGTGTTTCGACAAGCAAACATCGAAAATAATTTTTTTCCATCCGACCAAAATTTAATAATCTATACATAAAGATAAATATCTAAATGAGAGCACATTTATTTAAATATACACAGTGGTCCTTCATAGTATGGTCAATTAAATATCTCCAGCTTATGGCGATGCAAAAAATATTTTTTACGTAATAATGTCAAAGGACCAATAATACGTGTACGTAATATCAAAGGACAATGTACCGACTACTTTCTCTCTCTCTCTCTCTCTCTCTCCCTCTCTCTCTCTCTCTCTCTCTCTCTCTCTTTGTCCGTGTTCTTCAAAATAATAAAAAATTATTTTTCTTATAAAAGATTCTTCCCGATGGTCTGCACTTAAAAGTGAGCGGAGCATAAAGGAGACATTAAATTTAATCGATATATTCGCTTACTTATAGAACGAAAACGCATTATTGTTTGTAACAGATAGTTATGCATATAATGATGTAATATCATTGATAACAATGGCGACAAGAAGAGCTCGAATTACCATTTATATTACAACGAGAGATTCCAGGTCAAGTACTACCCCGTTATTAATGAATCGTCCAACGTTTTATCGCTTTAATAATATAATGTATCGATCCATTTTTATCTTCTCATTGAATATAATAGTCTAGACATGGATAATATTGTACCTTAAGAAAATTCCGAATAAAGTTAGACTCTAGTAAAATTATCCGATGGGTAATATAGAGGTGCAGTTTGATGGGGTGAGGGAAAAATCGACGAGAAGTTTCTTCGTTGTTAGCTGTATGAAAAAAAGGAAGAAAATAAATAAAAGGAAGAAAAAACAGAAGCCAGACCGTTCGCCTTCAGCATTCGATTTAGTTACTTCAATGAAACAACTTCTCATTATTGGCTATTGAAGATGACTTTTCTTTTTTTTTTTTGTCTCCAATTTCTGTCCTACTGGCTTCACTGCATTGATTCTCGATTAATTATCGCAGATTAACGTTGTTATGCACATTCGGACACACAATTCGTCACAACGAATTGCTGTCAAATTTTGTCACGATAGGTCCAAACGCTTCTTTGTTATACTAAGAAAAAAAAAAAAAAAAAAAAAAAAAAAAGAAACATTTTGCGAACTCACATTTATTACGAAGAATGTTATAGAAAAGAATTGAAACGTATCAAGTCCGTCGAAAGTTTTACCGGACATAACGTTATTCGTGATAGTAATTACGTGAAATAACTTTCAACGTAAAGAAAAGAAAAAGTGAATAAAAATGAAAGAATCGTTATGATATATAGAGGGTTCGTATGCTAATGAGAAGAGTGCGATCTCGCGACCTACTTCCGTTTTGGCCGAATTTAAAGTCGGTCCAGAAAATTAAACTGGGCCCGCAGTGGTAATTGCTCCCACTTATTCCGCGCATTAATTACTTCTCTGACGATATCATGAAAGTTTCTAGCAACGGGTGTACCACAAACCTCCGCTTCTTCGCTTCGACGCTGAACAACGACCGACGTAACGTTCTCTCTTACGAGAGGGTTGAAATAAATGGGGGTTGGGGGGAGGGGCCGGGGAGCTAAGGGATAGGGGATAGGTAGTGGGGATGGTGGGGGGGAGGCGGAGAATGTAAAACTTGAAATTCAGATAAGAAACGTTTCGCCTTACTCCGTTCTCTTCGGTGACACGATCTCCTCTTTCGCCTCATCTCTCCCTCATCGTTACTTCCGCCTTCGTCGCAGGTTCCTTGTCAGTCTTAATAAACGAGCACAACGAAGGACAACTTTTTGCCCGATTGAACTCCCTCGTGGTACGATGCAACCGATCTCTCTTGGCCATCCGGCCCGTAAATATCCATGAAATGGTATCCCCCGCAGGGGCTCGAGGCTGAATCGAAAGTCAATAAGTTGTCGACAAGAGCATCGAATATCTATTCTGTTTGTATTGTAGATCGTTCGATCCTGGTATGTGTATGTAACTTGTCTTTTAAGACGAACGACTGTAACGATTAAAGTTTCTATTGGTTTCAGTTTAAACGTCTAACCCTAGTTGTTTCGGAAGTATATATAAAAATTGAAAAGGGAGTATCGAGTGGAAAGGAGAAGAAGGATAAAAAGGAAAAGAAAAAAAAAAAAAGGAAATGAAAGAGGATTTGTCAATCCTTACGCGGGATCCTGCAAATATTCGTGGGACAATGAATTTAAAGAGATTCATACACGCGACACGTAGTAACTAGCTAATTAAATTCTTTCTTTCATTGTGTGTAAAAATTAAGCACGAAAATCAGAAAACCAGGACGGGTCGCGAGACTCGTCTCTGATTACAGGCTGCAAGAACTCGAGCCGAATTTCTTTTGTACTATTTTAACGAGTGTATGACCAAGAGCCTTTCTTCTACGAGCTCTCTAGCAAACGAAACTTACCTACGTTGGTTTACTTTTTCCTTCGTCTCGATAAATATCCTTGTAATTGATAGTTGTGAGTAATAACGAAGACGTTTTTTTTTACAAATCGTCGAAAAGAAAAAAGACAGCAATTTTCGATATTTATTTATTTATTTATTTATTTATTTACCGGTACTTGATGCATACGGATAAAGTAGATAACGAAAGGGAAATTAATTCGACTTTATTCTGATTCTTCGTACTTCCGAATAGGGAAAAGAAATCGCGAGATCGGCTGTCCGTGCAAATATTAGGTTTATCGACTTTACAGTGCTTTGAGAGCTTCTACTTTTCTTTTCTTTACGGAACAAAGCGTTCACGATAAAACATCGAGTGGCCATCGAAGCGGAGAGCCCTTCCGTTTTGTAAGACCAGTTCTCTCTCTCTCTCTCTCTCTCTCTCTCTCTCTCTCTCTCGTTACAGCTTAATATTTTACACATAAATCCGAAGGCGATCGATACGTCTCGACTCGTTACGGAGAATTACGCTTCTGTTCAAGGCATTGGTGCTCATGCGATAAATCTCTTCGAGAAGAACGAAGATTGGTCATTTTCTAAATCGGAAGAAATAGAGAGGAACGTGCGGTGTACGATGATGATAACGGTAATAACATTGTATTTATCGATGCTACAAAACTTAAGTTCGCAAATTATACCGCATATTACTTAAAATACTTTACGTAAGTAGATCTGACATCTTTGTTCGACTATATTATAAGATAATGGCATTGCGTTCTTATTACGCAATTGTTAACTTAAGACTATATGCCCCGAGTTGATGTTCACAATTTATTGTTAGACATACGCAATCCTTATTTTATTTTTCTCATTGATTTTATATACTTACGAAGATTATAATAGAATATTGGTGTAATAAGCTTTTCTCTTTCCTTCCCTCTCTCTCTCTCTCTCTCTCTCTCCCCGTGTCTCTCTCTTTCCTTCTTTCTTTATTTCGATCAGCGTGAGTTGAGATACTTTCTCGAGAATTACGTGCGAAACGTGTCTTCTCGTCACTGCAGAAACGTGGCAAGTCGAGCAAAGTAAGTTGAGAAGATGCCTCGGAGCGAGGAAAATCGAAGGGGTGCGTAACCGAAAAGGGTGGCGAAGGGTGACGAAGGGTGTCGGAGGGTGTCACCTTTTGTCCGTCCTCGTTAACGAGACAAGCATGGGGAGAGTTTCTGGCGAACGCCTGAAAACGAACAGATCGAATACTTGCGAAAGCTGTGGCTTAAGAAAAACGAGCGGCGCCTTTTCCTAACGGACACACGACGGTACGACAACAACCCGTTTCGATATCGTTCGTCTAACGAGCCAACGTTGAAACTCTAACGAGAGTTCGCTGCCAACGACTACTCGTCTTTAGTCTTCGCAAACGATCGTCTTTGAACGTTCTTCGTTTTTCCTATGTCTTCTGCCATTCTTTTTTTCTCCCTTTATTTCGAACGATTCTTTTCTCTTTTCTTTTTTTTTTTCCTTTCTTTCTTTTTCTTTTTCTTTTTTTTTTTTTTTTTTTTAATCAAACACGAACAAAGCCAAGGAACATACCGATATATGAGCGTAAACGCATATTATTTGAAAGAATATTGAATAATACGTATCAATAAATAAAAGCAATAAAGGAGATCGTTTAAATTCAAATCCGTTCGAACCAAAGTTCATATCAAAAAATTACTATTGGATAAAACATTAGTAAGTGAAACGTGGATATTTCGCTTAACCATAAAATCTCTTATCCACCGTTCACTTATATATTCGATACGTTGATACATCGAATGATGTTTTTAAAATATTAACTGGTAAATATAGGGGTGCATTGATATCGTTCGAATGAATAAAATGATTTGTTAAATGACCAATTTAAAGAGGCATTATACGCAGTGAGATTTTTCGAAATTTAATAACGAAACGCGTGCGTTAAGATGCTATTGCGGATATTTCTCTCGTTCATAATTTGGCACAAAAATGTGACCGTTCATTTTATCGTTAATTCCGGAAAAGTAAGTTCTCTCTCTCTCTCTCTCTCTCTCTCTCTCGCTCTCTTGGGTTCGTTATTCTCAGGGAGTCGACCGATCGACTAATTGAATGAGACCGCCGTGTCGCAAACTCGCGTGCCAAGGAATCTAGCACCGAGAAATATATCCTCTCTCTTTCTCCCCTACTCTCTATCGTTCTCCAGCTCGCTCGTTTCTGCTTACCGATAAACCACGCATACAACCGAAGAGAAACAGAGTAAGTAATTCCGCGCGCGGAAGAAACAATTAAACGAGGCACCTGATCCTTGGGAGAACAACGTCGTGGTTAATCGTAGACTTTTATTCGATTCTACCCGGTCCATTCGATGGTAGAAAATAAACGGTGATTAAGTCCATCGAGGTGGTTTTGCCACGATCAAATCGACTTTACGTAAAATGCATCTATCACCTCTACGTCGATTAACGGACTCATTTATTACGGCGACACTGAAACTTTATCCTTAATTGGATTTCGTTCGGGTGTTCTTCTTTTTTCCTTTCTTTTTTCTTTTTTTTTATTAACATTCGAAGATATGCAACACGAGAAGAATGTCTGAAGTATGAGGGATGACGGGGAAAGGAAAAAGGAGGGAAGTAATAACGGACAAAAAAAAAGAAATATTTATGATCCTCGTGCGTGAAAATATCCGATGATATTTCGTATGTAGTTTCATTATCCTCGGATAGAATTTAGAAGAAGCTATACGATGTCGAAAACAATACGAGTTACAGTTGTCTCGACTCACACAGATTATATCGAGCCAGTGGGGATTTGATTACGTTGTGGTGCAATTCGAGCGCAATGCGACGTAATTAAATAGTGGTGCAATTCGAGAGAGAGAGAGAGAGAGAGAGAGAGAGAGAGAGAGAGATGCATAATCCATAATCCACAATGTTGCGTTACAAATACCTCACTCTTCCTGCAATTTAAACGACACTCTCTCGTAGATTTCCTTTACACACCGTTCGTCGGCGTTTCGCTTTATTATAATGTCTTCGGTCAGGTACTAGCAAGTGGATCATCAAAGAAGAAAGTATTAGATTTCATTTTATTCATAAGGCCTCTATCGTATACAATCCCTTTTAACAAATTAGTCTGGTCTTACTTAACGAGCATGAACTTTTTATCTTCGATGAACGTGTCAGGTAAAAAGATTAGACCGATGTCTTTGCATGTAGAAAATTTGTGTTTATTTATTGGACGACAAATGTACGTTGTTGTCGTATGACTTTTTCGAATGATGGGAAAATGGAATAAAGAGACATGGGTGAGAGTTATTCCGATCAAAAAGTAACGGCTTCATTTAATATGTCGTTTCAGAGAGCCGTGAAGTTACATAAAGCAATCCATTTGCAAGCACATTATCTGTGCTCTCTTTCCCTACTACGTTCGCGTGTGAAGCCATCGGCACGATTAAATTGTATTGTCATTCGTGATTAACACAAACTGATCCTTTCCATCTCCAACGAATGAAGCTATCGTATATCCGAGCAACATGGATGGCACGCGCATTATTGTGCAGCGTGCCCTTTTTTTGAATATTATTTTTCACTGTACCTCCATGTATAAAATTTCTTTAAGGAAAATTAAAAAGTTACTTAAATCATAAACGAATATGTCGCGATAGCCACGACAAGACTTCCCTAAATTTCATTTTTAAACGCGCGAACACGATTATTTTCTTCGTTCATCGCTAATCCCTTTTGTATAGAGTATAACAAAAATACTTGACAAAATTTCAGGAATGAATTCAATGTATGCCAGAAGAGAAAAGTAATCAACGTAAAGTATAGAAATGTTACGTTTGTGAGTTATAAGACTTATTCGCGTACGTTTCATTTTGTGTTACGTTATATTCAAATATACGATCATTTCTGCTCTAGATATAAACAATTTATTTCTTAAGTTTTGCCGAATATATATATATATATATATATATATATATATTTATATTATTTTTGTTACACCCTGTATAACATCAAACCTTAAAAGCACTTCGTCATTGGTAATAGAATATTTTAATGATTATTAGCAATTACGAAGTTGGTTTATCAACGTCATAAATGTAATATTCCACTAACGCAAACGTTTCTAGCGATTGCTCGTATATTTTCCGGATTAACACGATACATTGTTTGATAATATCAGCGTTGCATGACAATGATTTGAAGGCATAAATTTCTGCGGATGCACGACGTTCAATTACATGTTAAAAGGTACGTTACCGATGCGTGAACGTGTGTTGGCTCCGAGCCACGCATCGCGGTGTCTGAAATAAACTGTACATGACCAGAGGGGTTACCGGCGGGAAATTAATGGAAAATTCAAAGGTGTCTACCTGACGGCCCGGAAGACGAGTAATGAAATTGACCGTGATACCAGGCAACGAGGGATGTTACTTTGATTCGAGAGGGCCGACCGAGAGAAATCCCAAACGAAGGGCTCGCGGTAACGTGGTAACCGAGGGTGAATCTGCGCAGAAGACTCGCCAATGCCAGTTTTCCTTTAATTACGACTGGGAACGTCCGCAAAGACTACACCTATACCTTTTTCCTACCCGTTTCTCTTTCTCTGTACTTTCACTTTTTCATAATAATCAAAATACACTCGCCTCCATCGTCTCCGTATCCAATTAATTAAAATCAATTTCTCTCTTTTTCATTCGTTTGTGTAATCAGTGTATATATATATATATATATATATATATATATATATATATATATATATATATATATGAACACACATCACAAAGAGAGTTCTTTCAATCTTGAAAATGTCGAAGTTAATCAACATAAATCGAGGGTAGGCGTTAATCGCGATTTCGAAGCTGTGACCTTATCTATTCCGTCGATCTCTCGAATCCATTGACATGACACAACTCTTGTCTCGATGTAGGTATTCTGTCGGTGACAGAACGTACATAATGAAATTGGCTGGCGACGGAACCGGCGAGAGGGAGACCGAGAGCGAGAACGAAAGAGAGAGAGAGAGAGAGAGAGAGAGAGAGAGAGAGGGAGGGAGAGGGAGGCAGAGGCTGAGAGGAAGGGCGTCTCTTTGATTCGTGAGAGGGCCTAGACGAGGGTAGAGTCTGATAAAGGTACCTCGTGATAACTCGACGAGTGAACGAACGAACGAACGAACGAACGAACGAACGAACGAACGAACGAATGGTCGAATGAAAACGGGGTATGGTTTATTTGGACTCCAAAAGAGAAACTGAAAGAGGGATAAGAGAAAAGAACTTGTTAGTTGAAGGGACGAAGTAGAAATGAGCGAAGGTTGTGTTGTATCCTTAAGGAAAGGCCCTCCATCTCGATAGCGATTCCATGCGTACTCTCTTCGAGAAAATCCCTTGCTAAGCGAACGTTAATGAATTTCGAACTACGTCGAGCTTGAAAATATCGATAACTGCATCCTACCGACACAACTTTCTGGCTGACGAAAACGCTTTAGCGAAAATTAATCGACAAATCCGTTCCTCCGTTCGACTCTCGCGCCATACTTTTTCTCTTTTATTTCCTTCTTACTTTCTCTCTCTCTCTCTCTCTCTCTCTCTCTCTCTCTCTCTCTCTCTCTCTCCCACTTCTTCGCCTCGTTTCACAGAAAATGTTAAAGACGAGTTCTGCCATGCTTAAAAAGCGACGTCCTCTACTTTCAGGATTGAAATACGGCCGGGCCAAAAGCGCTCCCCAACTGAAAGCTCCTCGCAAAGACTTTATGTTGGATACAGGATTATCCCGAAAATTGGATTTTTCCAACGAAATACATGGTTGGATTTGCTTAATAATATCGAAAAAGTTCATGCTCATTGCTATTGGATAGAAAGAGATGAGGAAAGAAAAAATTACAAGGACACTTTGTAGGAGCAACGATGGATATATCTTTCATTTCGTAAAGATGGACGTATTTTTTCGATCGATTTTTTTTTCTTTTCTTTTATTCTTTTGATGACCAATATTCGAGAATCATCGGTCGTTACATACTCTACGTGCTTCCGTCCAAGGAACAAATATTTGTCTCGGCAAACGTCGTAATTCTCAAAGTTTCTCTCTCTCTCTCACACACACACACACACACACTTACTCTTCTACAAAAATAATCGTCGACCGACGAGTATGAAGTTTTTGATAAAAGAAAAAGTTTCAAGTAAACATCGAAAAGCAAGGAGGTAGACATTGAAATTAGGTTAATTACGTTTACGCGCGTATGACTATTTCCCATCGAAGCAATATGGCAATCCTTTCTATCTTACGAAAAATAAATAATCTTTTCGACTACTCGCTTATATTCGTCATAACGAGGACGAGTTTGAAGTCATACAATCATTGTGTCGCATTTTAAGCTCGTTGCCTCGCGCGAATAAGAAATTTCTACGAGAGAGAAGTTTTCCCTTCCCTCGAAATCTTGACTCGTCATTCTTTTTCTCGTCAATGTTTATTGTCATCTAAGAAATAGTAACGGCATCTTTCCGGCTGACCTTTTCACAATTAAATTCAATTAGTATTATTTCGAAGAAAAAAGAAGGGATAACGGGGAAGGAGCGAGCTGACGCCGGACCGAAGAAATTGGAAGGAACGGTGGAGAGGCTGGTCGGGGAGGAGAGAAGGCCAAAGGCTAAAGGCAAAACTCTTTTCGATGAAAGTTTCTGTTCTCTTCGAGATTCGTACCTTACCTTTTGTTTCCTTCCCCGAGAACTGTCCTTAAAATTAGTTCGCATTGGCGCGATCCACGGGGCTTCTAGGTGTGTGCTCTTTTTCAAAAGTCTCTTTTCTTGCTGACAACGGGGGATTTAAATTGACTTCACTTTTACGAGCATCCTTACGACCTTGCACAAGGCCAGACGAGAGGAGAGAGGAAGAAGAAAGAAGGATAGAGAAATAAAGAAAGAGAGATAGATAGATAGATAGAGAAAGAGGGAGAGAGAGAGAGATGGAAGGGCACTTTTAATTTTCTTTTAATTACGCCAATTAATTTTCCGTCAGACCCGCCAGACAGAAGCGTATGGTGCTCGTTAAGTAATCTTTGTCGAATAATTAATAATTTAACGCAAGCCTGCCAAGTGCTTTCTCGCCTTACGTTTTCTCCTTGCTCACGAGTATTAAAAATACGCTACCGATCACGACAGAATAATTTATCTGCTCCGACGACGGCTAAAGTAACCCATTATGAAAACGATTTTAGCTACGTCTAATTGTTCTTCGAAAATATTGCGCCCGACATCGATCCTACGTTTAATTCTATAAAATTAATATTTATCAAAACGACGTAGAACTTTTGTTACAAACAATGTTATATCATTCATTATAATGAAACTTTAACAAGTATAATTTGTCCATTGGCGTATTTGATAATATTATATTCATCTACGACAATTTATTTATATAATAATAATAATAATAATAATAATAATAATAATAATAATAATAATAAATTATTAATACCTTTGCATAGTTAGTTACATTCGAACATACATAGAAAGGAATTGAACGGCTGTAACAGAACATCATCAACCGGTCATTAAAGTAATTAATGTTTGCGGAACTTCGATCCCATTCGAAACGTATTCGAGGGCGTAACGCGTAAGTATAATTTCAATTTCATTATCCATTCATATCGGTATTTACGAGTACTACGTCTCTTATTAAATCGAAGAATAATAATAATCATCTTATGATTAACGGGATTGGAAAAAATATATCGTAAGTATGTTAGACGATTCCGTTTGTTTATTCATTGAATAACGTTAGAAACGTACCAGCTTTCATAGATTTTCGTGGTTTTGATAACGAAAGAATAAGTAGTCCGTGGATATGATGGCGATTAGATGTAGATGTATTGTTCAACGAGACTCGAACAAGGGATTTCGAATAACTGTGTGTTCGTTCACGCTTAACACGACTACATAAACGTTCTAACACGGATAGTCCTAATTCATACTCGTTATATGATCTTCACAAAACTTTGGATACTTGAATTATTAAATGCTAGAATTACTTTTAGATCCTTGAAGAAGTCGGCCAAATTTAATGATTTCACTACTTGAAAACTATGTATTTCAAATTATTTAAAAAGTTTGGCAGATATTAATTAACGACTCTAGAGAAAATATTTTGCGATAGACTTATTTTTTAACATCAACAGCGTCTTAATCAACGAACTGCACTTTCTTTCTCTACGTCGTAAATTACCTGCTGATCATTTCAAACGTACCTCGTGATATTCTAAATCTATAAACAGATATATAGTGCTTATTAATTATTATTTATGAAATAGCGAATAATTTTTCAAGTGGATACTTCGAAGCAAAGAAGAAAAGCGAAGATATAATAATTCAGCATACTATCAACGAATTTGATACGGACGACGTATATATATATATATATATATATATATATATATATATATATATATATATATATATAATGTATGTATGCATGTATATCTGTATTCTGTTCGGCTTATGTGTTTACCAAATTTCTGCCAACTAATTAGCGGTTTGACCAATTCCACTAATTGAGCCAGTCGCCGGTGGTCGTCTGTTACTACTTTCCAGCGGTCTCCCGATCATTGTAACATATATTTAATATAATACACGTGTCTATGTTGCATACATCGGAGAAAACTTGGGATATAAAGTTCGACCACAGTAAAAGAATTAGGATCGACCACGAAAATGAATACATTGAGTCGACGAGAATTCTAAATTGGATTTTTCTAAAATGATAATTAGAAGGGAAGAAAAAAAGGAAAAACGACAAAATCAAACGAAGGAAGAAATAACAAAGAAAAGCGAGGACGAGTGGAAAATAAGACAAATTTAAGAAATTCGTCGTTAATATTTTTTTTTTTTTTTCTGTAACGACGGTCGATTTTATTACGTCCAGCTGAGTTTTTTTTACGTCCTTGATCATCGTACCTACTTGTATTTACTTCTGTAATTGAAAAAGAACGTTACGATCAATATCCAATGGAGTATATTTTTTTTAACTCTATTTTCTTTTTTTTTTTTTTTTTTACGTAACCGTAAACTTGTCCTCTATTTTTACTTCGCCGAGATGGTATACCATGGTAAATTAATTTTCTTTTTTGTTTTTGTTTTCGTCCAGTCCAAACAGAGTTCTTACCATTGTTATCGCCATGGTTACTGGTCGCTTGGCAGCTACGCGACCACGAATACGGATATTGCGATAAAACAATCGAACTAAATGGTCGATCGAAAAACAATGGTACGACCCCAGCAAGAGTCAGTCCCCTCTCCCCTTTCTCTGTGACTGTCCGCTTTTATCAGCCATTCGACGTTTCGTATACAGAGATTTATCTGGACGCTCGCTACGTCGCACAATTTTGTTTTTAACAGTAAATTGTCGCTATTGCCGTATTCGATACGTCTATGACAGTCTTTTACTACGCAAAAGAGAAAGAAAGAGAGAATGAAAGAAAGAGTGTCAGAGAGAAAAGAGAGAGAGAGAGAGAGAGAGAGAGAGAGAGAGAGAGAAATAGAGAACGAAAGGAGAAAGTGGAAAAAGAAGGTACCCCAGCCAATTGGCCTTCTGCCTCTTGGCGCTCACTTAAATCGCACAATCGATTTAACGTCCGGATAATATCCCGTGCACATTTATGTAATTAGAAAAGCTTAGATCAACATTAAAATAGAGTATGACGGTGTTATATAATGCATAAGATATATATTCTTTCTCTTCTGAAAATATTCTTTATTTAACGAATTATACCTTAACAATTCGAAATAACGTTTAAATGTATTTTAAAATGCTTTTAATATTTCTTTCTTGAAAACGTTATTGTCGTTGTTGTCATTATTATCATTGTTATTAATATTGTTATTATCGTAGGTATGTATATTATTATTATTATTTATATTATTATTATTATTATTATGATTATTACTATGTTACTATTTCACATGAAAATACTCATGCGTGGACACGTTTATATATGGAAGTAAAATATTCCAAAATTTTCGCAAAGCTTTTGTTTCAATGTGCGTCCTTTATGAGAGTGCGAGAAAGAGAATGAAAAAGGAAAAGAGAAATAGAAATAGAAGGAGAAAGAGGAAAAGCATTTATGAACTGAGCTGAGTTCCGGGTTACATAATCGGAAACTACTTCGAAAGTAATCCCATTCGCTTTATCCGTTAACGATGTTACCGAAACCAAGAACCGGAAGGGTTTATACTAATAAGCTCGCAAAATGATGATATGCCCGACTTGCTTCGTTTCCCACAAAGAAATTCCAGCACTCGTAAAGAGACCCTTACTCGTGATCTTTGCGCGATTCTGGGATACCAGTAGGTTCCAACAAAGGGACATCCACTTTCAGCGTCGTTAGTTCGCAAGAAAAGAGGATGAGCATGTGGTACGACCTCAGCTCGCACAGGTATTCCAGTTAATCAATGAGACGTGCAAACAGTTTAAGAAATGAGTTTCACGTTGAAGTCCGCTCGCGCATAAAAAATTTCCTTCGGCTATCCACGATTAGTTCGACCTTTGACATTAAATAGCCTCCAGTGAAATTGTTCGAAGATGAAACATTCTTATATACATATACATATATATATATATATATATATATATATATATATATATGTATATTAATTTCCATCGGCTTGACGATCAAGTATCAAAAAGATAAAAAGTTTTCAATTTGACGTTCGAACATTAAGACATGAAAATTTCTTCGTAAAGATGATAAAAACGAAACATTAATCAGTCCGTCAAATTCATCGTTATCACGAAATTCCATTGATCATTGTACGTACGTGCAATTACGTATACGCGTTTAATACGCAAGCTAATTACCAACGAGAGACCCAGGGCGATTTCATAATTTCCTTTATTACTTTCATCTACGTGTTCCTAGTTTTCTCGACGTTCCAGAGAATCTCGCAGTAAGAGTAAAAACATGTCGGTAGCTATCGTAGAAGGAATCTCATTTCGAACGTCGCCGGATGGCCGGCTATCATTACGGATCCCAACGATTTGCAAAAGATTACAACGGCCCTCGAGGACCTACCGCTCGTTTTGTGGCCACTTTGGACGAATGGGGACCAAGATATATATATATATATGTGTGTGTGTGTGTGTGTGTGTGTGTGTGTGTGTGTGTGTGTGTGTATGTATGTAACCTTATATATAGAGATATAGTTTTATATATATATATATATATATATATATATATATATATATATATATATATATATAAAGAGAGAAAGAGAGAGAAAAAAGAAATAGGGAGAAAGGAGGCAATTAAAGTCCCCGATCGAAGAGGAAAAAGCAGCGATTGGTGTTCACCAATGCGTAATAAATCCCGGTTAATTACTACAGTCAACGATATCGACCTTTAATCCTCAAAACGTTTCCCTTTTCTTCCCTTTTGGTGTCCACTCGTTCGTACAATCGACGACTTTTCGAAACTTCTTCCGCTTGACATGGCCACGCCATTATTGCAATCGCGAGCTTTTTCCCTAGGGAGAAGACGCGATAATCCCTAAAGTCGTCTTAATACTACGAGGTAGTAATCGTAAGGCTCTCATCAATCGAATTGAACGACTCATCGTTCGACCTCAATCCATGATAGCATTCTTAAGCATTTCTTATGCCGTTTCTTTATCTCTTATCAAGGAGATACTAGAATACTCGATTGTACGTAGTACAAGCTACGTGTCATCCGGAATAAAAGTTTTTTTACTAACACGAGAGAGAGAGAGAGAGAGAGAGAGAGAAGCTAGCACTTTAGGAAATTAGATAGAGCTTGTCATTTTCGGAGGTCGTTAGTAAATATCAGAATATTCCTTTAACACAAATGAGAAAACGTTAAGAGGTCAAAAGGATACACATTCTTTTATATCCTCCGGCATGCTCTCTCTCTCTCTCTCTCTCTCTCTCTCTCTTTTATGGCATTTTAGATATTAATGGTTGTTTCTTTGCCGGATAAAATTTCGTTACCTACTCGAGTCAATTAAGCTTAATTGAGCAGCTCGGATGCAAAGTCAAGTGACTATATCTATCGTCTATTTCGCGATAACGATGATAATCCAGCTTCTCTTTTACTTCGTATTCACAGATCCGAGATATAAATTGTACGAAAAGGATCAACGGAATAAATGCGAGTTTATATTGTTAGTTATTGCGAAGCATCTATACTTTACTACCGCGAGGACGCATTTTATGGAAAATAATTGAAAAAGAAAGAATTAAACGAATAAGTACAAAAAAAAAGAAAAGAAAAGAAAAAGAAAAAAGAAGAAGAGAAAGAAGAAATTCATTGTAAATCATTTTGTTTTCGAAAACGAGTTATCCTTGAAGGAGGTTATCGTTGGAAATATCGCGTGACAAAGAAACCGGTAACTAGCCATTATTTTCAAGAGAACGAAGGAGATTAAGTAAACGCTCCCAAGCGAAAATAAAAGCGACGCACGGCGCGTTTGAGGATGTATCCATAAGTTGTAGCAGAGTGGAAAGAGAAGTAATGGGATATACAAACACACACGTACAGGAGACGATATAAAAGGCAAATAACGTAGATGCAGGTGCATAATTCTCAGGGCTTGACCAATAGGCTAGGATAAGTGTCTATATACCGTTTTAAAACGTGTAAAACCCTCACCGATTAACAACAAATCTCAATGAAAAATTATAGTCGTTGTTGAATGTGCTACTGTTAAACGTCACGGTTCGACAATAGATTACCGATTCGACGATTAACAGTATAATTAGATTCACATCCAAATTCCGATAATAGCTATCTATTTCGGTTAATCGTTCATCAATTATCGATCTCACGATATTGTGAAATCGTTCCCGAATAATCGTTCCAGCTTTTATCATATCCTCTTCATTTTGTTATAAGCTACCACCGATCAAATTCGACTTCATAGAATTCGTTTTATCATATTCGACTGCATATATATATATATATATATATATATATATATATATATATCGTAAACCAGTATTTGCAATTTTTAATCGCATTTGCATTTTTAATGATGGACAATCTCCGGTTAAAGCCTATTATTTTTCATGGCACGATAGCTGGATACGAAAACGAATTTTAAACGTTTCATTGGGCGGTGCGAATATTTCCCATATCAAAGTACATATTTTGAAGGATTTTTTGGCGTTCGAATTAAAGGAGATTAGAATGGACATGTATATGCAGTTATACGTATACGTTTCATTAATACCAAATTGATGAACTTCGTTAAATACACTTTATCTCTCGTTGAAAATTAATAAAACGAGGAAGAAGAAGAAGAAGAAGAAGAAGAAGAAGAAGAAGGAGAAGAAGTAGAAGAAGAAGAAGAAGAAGTAGAAGAAGAAGAAGTATTTGTAGTTTACCGTACAAACATTTTCTCTCTTCCAACTCATTTTCAGAATGAGACGTTTTTTAATCTCTAATTTTACCCAGTTCAAATTCGAACGTATTCAAATTATCTCCGAGCGTAGTAATTCATTTCTACTTTTCCGTGTTATCGTTCTCTTTTTTGCAAAGTGAAAAAAATAAAAGAGAGAGAGAGAGAGAGAGAGAGAGAGAGAGAGAGAGAGAGAGAAATAAAGAAAGATAAAGAAACTTCCCACGTGTTTTTTCTCACCGTACGGTTTACCATTCAATTTGGCACTTTCCCCCGTTCGAAAAGGACCAATTTAACGTACGTTATCAGAAAGTACGAATGATAACATCGATCCTTTTCTCCCCACTTCCGTGTGATTCTCTTTCTTCTATCGGAGTTAACCTACACCGGCGCTTGTAATTTCCGATTTTATCGAAAAAAAATATAGAAAGTGTGAGGATGGAATCTACACATTCGACAATAATTTTGTCTACCGAATATATGATTTTTTTTCGATAAAAAAGAAAAACAATGGGATATCGTCCGAAGGGAAATTAACTGACGTTGTCCCCGGCGTGCATGCTTCGATCGACATTGCAACGAACGGAGACACGGGAATATATATATATATATATATATATATATATATATATATATATATATATATACACATATATAAATACATATATATATATATATATACACACATGTGTATATATATATATATGTACATGCATATATATATATATATATATATATATATATATATATATATATATATACAGAGAGAGAGGGATAGAGAAAGAGAGAGAAAGAGAGAGAGAGAGAGCGAGAGAATGAAAAAATGGAAGGTAGTGAAAACGTCGAATATTCTCTTAGAACGGGACCGCATCGATGGGAACGTGGCAATTTCACGCGCATGCATCCGACGAGGCGAATCGATCGACCGATGGCGACATCATATACCGGAGCACAATGGGAAACAAATTACGAAATTACCATACTAAGTGACTTCCGGCACTCCCACACTGGTAGCCCTCAGTCCCCAGTTACAATGATGACCTCGAACGCCGAACTGGAAACCAGCTAGAGCACGTCGAATTCGCTCGCGTGCCTTTCGTGATCGCGAGGTGATACACCATTTGCATCTCTGTCCGGCGGCTGTATTGTTGTCCGTTTATTCATTAATATATCGATACCCTGCGTACTAAACATCGATCGCGCCAATCTCCATGGGAGATTTTGAAAATTCGCACCTAACTCTGTCCAACTTCTGCTCTATCCTTTATCTGCCCTCTCTCTCGCTCTCTCCCTCTCTCTCTCTCTCTCTCTCTCTCTCTCTCTCTCTTTCTCTCTATGTATATTATATTTAGGCTATAATAACGTTGGTAATATTGTTAGCAACACTAGAATAATATTATTAATAATAATAACCCCATTTCGTCCGCGTAGTAACGTTAGCAGAATATATTATTGTTTTATTCGACTATATTTCGTTTCGAAGTATACGCTTTCCTCGTAAGTAGTCAATGTCGTTTATAAATCGGCCAATATCGCTGGATCATTCCTGTAGATTTTTCTTTCATTTTTGTTTATTTTTCTTTTTTTTTTCTTTTTTTTTCTTTTTTTATAAAATTTCTGTAAATACGCAAATGACGTCGTATCGGTAGCGAGAAACTCGTTACTCCTGGCATTAAAAATTTCTCGTTATTCAACGTGGCCATATTATAAACTCAAAATGGCAGTATCCTTTCCGTATTGAATAATTAAAGGATACCCGGTAGAAGAGTCAACGATATTCTTGAACTATGCGCACGCGCGATCGATAGTCGCACGAACTTCCTTGCAATTTAGATTTTACATACCCGGGCTTAACATTCGAGTAAGATCAACAGAGCGTAGGGGGCACTATAAGTGTTTACATTACGAAAGCGCGATCTACTCGATGTTTCAGGATCGCCTTTGATAAACGCGAATTATCACGCTAGGTCAGCGCATAACTCCTTTATCGAGAACGAAACTTCTCTCTTCGCGCGTTATCATAGATTCAACAATTCTAAACGCATTTAGTCTATACTACACAAAATCTATCAAAATTTTGTCGCATAACAAATTTACATAACTCGAAGTATCAAATCTTCTAATTAATTAACAAAGTAACTTGGATGGGAATTTGAAAGCTGATATAAAAAAAAAAAAAAAAAAAAAAAAGGAAAAGAAAAAAAGACACGCGTCGCCTATTAAACATCGATCTTTCGTTATAATGTCGATTAAATAATAAACAACGAGAAACGATTAGATCGCGAAGAGATTCTAGGACGAAGAGATTGGATGAATATTAAAAAAAATTATAATGCGTATATAAGTTTAGTAACTAGTACTTAAACTACAAATTCTTGTTCTTATTAAACATTCATAATAAGTCATTTAATTTTTTCATTCTAAAATACTACAGTCATAATCGTTGGAAGTTTTTCTTTGAATAGTTCGCAAGAAATATTACTACTACTACTACTACCACAACTACTACTATCTAGCACTAAAGTATGAGGGACGTCGCGCGCAAACTTCGTGAAACGAACTTTAAGAAATTTTTGTAGAATCACTTCTCTCATTGGTAAGAAGGAACAAGATGACGTAAGACAAAAACTAGAGTAGATGTTATATAAGAACTTAAAAGAATGGATAGTGAACGAAGGGGAAAGTTTTGGGAGATCCTTTAACATCTCGATGGACACTTATCGGGCAAGTAATCGGCACGAACGAACGAACGAACGAACGTGATTCACCGTACGTGTCTCAAATCGCCTTTCGAAGTTAGCGCAATTACTAACGGTTGGTGCGCCGTTATTAGAATAGCATTAATGGTTATTAGCGTGAGCCCTCTAATCAAGAGGAATAATGAAAGGGACTCGGATTAGCGCATCGGTCGCAGAATTAATTAAAGGATACCGTAGGTGTACTTCTGTATCACGCCACATTTTCCTTCGTTTTCGTTCTATGGGTTATCAATGAACGATCTACAAGCTTGAAGTATCAAACTAATCTCTCACAATTAGCAAGTCTCAGTTTAGAAAGCACCGAAACAAATCAAATCCTTGCGTGACTAACAACTTAGCGATCCTTCGTTCGTAACTGTTCCTTTTTTATTAACACGATAATATCGCGCACTATCGTCGAAACGAATAATATTATAATTTTTACCAGCGTAGAGAAGGTGAAAATTATACGTCGAAATGACGACGAGGTGTTAACGGTGTCGTCGTCATGCGAAGCTACGTATTCCCTATTCATTCAATTCTATTTTCTATGCGTGCCTATGCATCAATGCAAGTTATATAGATCAAAACCGATGGGAAATCCATTTAAAACGAACGTGTGCGATCTTTATGACATTCGCGTGCTCGAAATAGGGGTTGCAATTATGTAAATCCCATCTCGAAAAATTTGATCTTTCTTCGGGCGATCTCTCTTAATTATTTTTTCATTAATATAATATCGGCGATATATAAAAAAAAAAAAAAATCTGAACGATTAAGATATCCAATAAAATGGCGTGGAAAAAATTTTTAAAGATTTCTCTTCGTGAATACCGATATCATCATAAATACATATATATGTACATATATAAGCCACTGAATTTTAAGTGAAAAGTTAATACTCGCTTGGTAAGAGGAGAAAGTTTGTACCGCGTGGCAGATGTTACGTCGATGCTATATTTGTCCGCTGGATACCTATGTTCCTTCGTAGGGTGAATGCAAGCAACGTCTTGAAAATTGTTTGGAGATTATGGTTAAAATACATTTTTAATATATCACCGTAACTTTGATGCTCTATATAGTAATATCGTTATGTATTTTTATCATTTAGAAAAAAGAAAAAAAAATAAATCATTAACATAAAAACAATATGACGAATCGGCGACATGGAGTATCATTTTTGCGAAATTTTACCAATTAAAAATACGTCACGATATCGATATTTTTTTTTCTCTCTATGAAAAGTACTACACGTGCACGAAGACAACTCGTATGATTTGTGGAGTTTCCTCCACAACGAACGCTCGTGTGACGAAGCCCCCCGAGCTATTGCGTTAATTGTGATCGTTAATTCGAGTCACGTAGCGATGGTCACCCATTGGAGTTTATACGCTGGCGCATCGATGGCGTCGTTGGGATTCGACGATCCGCTTCCATCTCTCCCCTAAACGTCGCAATCATTTCCGACCTTACCGTTGTTCGAGACTCCACCAGAGAGAGAGACCTCGCATACGATACGAATACATAGATATGTATCACATAGGAACATATGTACGTATTACAAACCTTCCACCGTCAGTTTCAAATCCTTATCACTAAAACGGGATTAGATACTATACAAGTGAATATAACTTTGTTATAGTAAATGGAGTCGAGTATGAATTTTGATATTCCGTTTTGCGTATAACGTTGTTACTATAATAATTTTGATAGGCTTACGAATAATACGTTTTTTTGTGAAAGAGATATATATATATGAAAGAAAAATAAAATTATTTCTCTGTTGCATTTAACCATCGATGATTTAATTTTCATTATTTTATCTTTTATCGATTTGCGACAAATATTTGCAGCAGTCGGTATATGTACCAACGAGCATTGGAAAGATAATTATTTTCATTGTCTATATTATAACGGAAAATTATATTGTTGTTACGTTCTATGGCGTTCAAATATATGCGACAAAGATAGACAATATTTACCGAAATCGATGTGATATTCTCGAACGGTAGATAAACCAGATAGATCGGATAATTCAGATAACATATTTGGAGTGACTATGACGGTGAAATCATGAATCAACGAACTCGAATTCCGAGAATGTGTTGGAAGCACCAGAGTTGTCACAGAAGCTTTTACGCGACCTTTTCGCAAGCGCTTTTATTGGCGCTCCGATTTCGGCGTGCTCAAATCAAACATTGACAAGGATAAATTACCGCATTAAACCGACTAAATTCAACGGAAAAATTTCGTGAAAATCATTTCTTGTACAGTTGGGATTGATAGCTTAAAATAAATGAGTGGTTAGATGGAACGAATACTGTAACGTTAATCGACTGCCCTAAAAGCGATGCATTATCGATACTCTATCCTTACTTGATTAGACTTACTTTGTCAATTGTGATAATTTAAAATCAATACTAAGAAAAAAAAAATAAATGAAAAAGAAAAAGAAAATCGAGACTCCAGCTTCGAGGCACTATTTAATTTTAAATAAATATTATACACGGAAATTCTCGTTTAAGCGAGAAACGATTAAGAGATAAGAATCTTTAAAGGGAGAAGGGGGAAGGGAGGATACCGAACCCTTTGGCGAAAATCAAGGTGTGCGAACAAATCGTCCATTAAAGTACCGAAGTTCTGTGTCACCGTTTCGCGAAAGGGAAAGGAAAAGTAGGAGTTTGGTTAATCAAGGTAAACGATGGCTGATAACTAAATGGACGCAAAACTAATTCGACGGTAGCACTGTGAAAACGGAATCCGATAACGAGTCTGATCATACTAGTCTCAGTGAGTAATAAGAGCAGCAAAGCTTTTCTGAACTAACCTCCAATAACCCCTTACGTTTCTTCTCTAGCCTACGGTTGCACCCTTGTTTGACTTTATCTTTCGTTCGACAAACAATCGAGACTCAGCCAATTAATGAAAAATATCGTCCAAACGATCTCTCCCATCCCTCATCTGTCTCTCTCTTCTTTTTTTCTTTCCTTTTCTCTCTCTCTCTCTCTTTCTCTCTCTCTCTCTCTTTCATTTTTTTCGAATCTTCCCTTTGAACTAAATTATTCGAGTCTTTTCAATGCAGAAAGTCTGAAAACAGTAATCAATTGATTGATCATTACCAACTACCTTTAACCGGACATTTCCTTTCTTTCGCGAGATACGTCTTTAATTAAAGGGACGTTTTTTGGTAAATAGCGAAGTTCCAACCGAAACTCGGGCGAACAGCCCTTAGTCTGTACTTCCATTCGAATTTCGACAAACGAGAACGATCGGGCGAACTTCGAAGTTTGTTTGTTAGTTGAATTCGCAAGTAAACTCGCGTTCCCTTTTGAAAATGTGAAGCGAGTAAGAGGGATAGATAGGTAGAGAGAGAGAGAGAGAGAGAGAGAGAGAGAGGGAGTTACTGCACTATCGAAGGATAATATACATACATATATATACATACATATATATATATATATATATATATATATATATATATATAAGTGTGTGTGTGTATGTATGTATATATACGTAGATATACGAAATTCGCAATGTGTTTTCCTTCAACATTCTATAGCAGAATTATTTTCCTTCTAAAACGTCATGATCCTCGAAATTTGTTGAAAAACGTATCGCCGTGCTTTAACGGGACAAATGCAATTTCTCATGTGGCCTTTGATAAAAATTTAAAATATCTTTCTTGCTTAAACAAAATTTCCTCTCTCTCTCTATAAAATTGACCTTTTACATTCTACCCTGTTCGACAATGTTTAACAAAATATGAAACTGGATATATTCTTTTAGACTTTTTCCGGGCTTCATCATAGTCAAGTTCCGCTTTCCGTTAACATTTTCGTTTTATTTTTCTTGTTTATGAAAGAGATTATTTTTTGTTTTGCAACTCTTTCAAAGAAAAACTGCGTCTATAAAACAATGTTTTGTATGTCACGATGTAAAAAAATAAATAGGAAAAATGACACGAGTGATAACATTAGATCGAAAATTTCTAATACGCTCGCGTTAAATATTGTTGTACGGATGATGGATCGATAATGCTTGTTTACGAATTAGAAGAAAAAATAAAAATAAAAAGGGAAAAAGAAGCAAGCTAGCAAAAAAAAAAAAAAGAAAAAACAAATAAACAAAAACACTCCGTTACGCTCTGTTTATTCATATCGAATTCGTTAACGAATCAATAGGAACGATCCACGAATGTCAAACGAAATCCCGTTCGAGCATTATATCTGTTGTCAAGTTATATACGGTTCGATTCGGATTCTCGTAAAACCGAAAGACCGACGATTTGAAGTAAAAGTTCTATTAATTTAATGAAACAACTCTGAGCTCGATCCACGAACGAAATGCTTTTATTTCTTTTAACTGCATAACGAACTCCATCGAGAATGTCCCGCGAGTTACGTTCAACGTTATCACGTCGTATCGTTATTTAAACAAAAATGATAATAAAACCGGATTGAAAAGTAAGCCAGATTATTCAAACACGTCGAACAAATATAAAATATATTTTTGATGAATATTTATATTAAACAATATCGTATGAACGAGAAAAGAAACCGTTGAATAATTCAATTAAATCGCGTGCAATACCGGAAACGAACTCGAAAAACTCGAGTCGCATGAAAAGAAAAGAAAAAAAAGAAAAGAAAAGAAAACAAAAAAAAAAGGATCAATACGATGACTTTCGTAGGAAACGGTGCCGTTGTTACTTTCGAAGGAATGCTTTTGTTCGAAACTAAAGTACGGCTTTATATATAACGTCGTTGTAAAATATTCAGACTAAATTGTAATCGGTTTTATACTGTCCACGGTTTTTTATGATTTTAACCATGCGTCTCTCTTGTTGTTTTGCTCGTTATAAATTTTACGTATACGTAACCGAATATGCATTTACGGTTAACAAAATAAATACGATAATGTGATAAATTTCGAACGAGCGTTGGTATTATCGCGAGATCGTTTATTTTCAAAGCAACATTTCTAAGACATTAATACGAAGCACCTTTGAGTTTATTACATTGTTGTTAATTATACCGTTTATTATCGTCATCGTTTTATGCACCTTTCACGATCGGTTATTCGAAACTAGTGAAATAAGCTATGGGAAATAATATTGTAATTCGTAATAATCGTAAAAAAGAAAAAAAGGAAAAAACAGACCGCGTGGAGGAAGATTTTTATTTTCTAAGGGGGGGGGGGGGGGATTCTCGATCGATGCATTTGAAAAGAGAAACGACTGGGAATCGGTCGGTAATTATGCGTATTGTTAGCCTCTCTGCTTCGTGCACTCGCTGAATATTATAAACGGAGAAATTGAAGAAAAGAAAATGGTAGAGAACGTCGATAGAGAGAGAGAGAGAGAGAGAGGGAGAGAGAGAGAGAGAGATTAGCTTCCTTCGGAATCGAAGAATAGACGGCGTGGCTGGAGTTGGGTTCTCGTCTGGCTTGCTTTCGAAGACGATTCATCCTCCCGCAACTTCTTAGCCGCCTTCGTTCGGCGTATTTTCTTCCGCGCCAGCAATTATACGAGAACTTAGGATTTCCTTCGAAATTTCCCGTGGAATTCTTATTCGCGTCTCTTTCCCTTACCTCTCTTCCCCTCCCCTCTACCCCTCCTCTGATTTGCAATAATTGCAAGGTAAGCGGATTATTTAAGAGATCTTCCATACCTTCGCGTAAATGCACTCTATACGTAAATCTTTGAAAGATCTGGCCGAAGTAGACTTGCGACTCAACATAAGTACATTATCCATCTAAGCGCGGAAAGAGATAAGGAAAACGGGATGATTCTTTTTGTAGATAAAGCCAAGCCTTTGTATTAATTATTCAAGGTACTCCGTCAAAGGGAATGTTTCGTTTCGGTAGTTATACACGATCGACCGGTACTTACGATCGGTAACATAGATATTTTAGCCCAGGTATCATATCCCCCCACCCCCGCCACGATTCTCTTCATTCGTGTCACTTTTATACCGTCGTTCCCGTGTCCTACGATTATTTCATTCGGTAAACGATATTAACCATAAACCTGAGTGTATCTTCCCGTATATGTCATCTACCATCCGGAAAAATGCTCCAGCTCTTCCAATTACGTAGCGTAACATATTAATGGCGTTTCATGGGAAATCAAAGGAACACATCATTTCTACAGTGAAGTTCTGTCAAAGAGACGAGACACGAGGACTGCTGTTGATATGGTACTGCTGCTCGGTAGTCTCTCTCTCTCTCTCTCTCTCTCTCTCTCTCTCGTTCCTTCTCTCTGCTGTGTCTATCTATCTATCTCTCTTTCCGCACCCTTCGTAAAGCGGATGCCGCCCGCTTACGTACACACATCAACATGTACCACCACATATGCGGCTAAAAAGGAGCCACGTAGACGCAGAAACAACATTTGGATTTCTATCTGCATTCGCAATCTCCTATCTCTACCTTCATCCGTACTTACCTTTTCTTCTACACGCGAGACAGAGAAACAGAGCGAAAGAGAGAGAGAGAGAGAGAGAGAGAGTGCACTTCTTTCCAAGCTCAGCGACTGATTCTGTTATCTTAAAATCGCTGCGCTTTGCGTTCTTCACACGCGAACTATCCACATCGATTGGATGATCTTTTATCTTCGTGCCAGACATCTCCCTTTTCTACTCTTTCTCTCTCTCTTACTCTCTGGCCCTTTCTTCTCGAACTCGTTCAGTTAATTGATCGATGTCTCGAAAACGACGGGTAATAGCTTGATAAAGCTCGCCTCTACTGCAGCAATCTTCTCTTCCTTTTCATCTTTCATCGTCTTGCTCTTACCTTCCTCTCCTTCTCTCTCTCTCTCTCTCTCTCTCTCTCTCTCTCAATCTTTACTTCTATCTACCTTCTCTCTTTCCTTTTCTCCTTCAGTGTCTTCAATACTAGCCGGTCGTCGGTCTATGCTCTAGCATGACTTTCGTTCTACCGACTGCTCGTTTTCCAGCTACTTCTTTTTCCCCTTGGGAATTTGTTCGATGATAACGGTACGCGCCATAGAAGAAGAAAACCGACGACTTCTAACCCCTCGCATAAGTGGAAAAAACTGATGTATTTCTCCCCGGTCCAACACACACACGCACACGCACGCACGCACATATATAGGGTAAATATATTCCTATAAATCTCAATATTCGTTTCTCATATATTTAAGGATGACGATTACAATACGTAAACGTATTCACAATTGCGATTAATAAGGATTATCTTTTTACACGTTGTAATATTTGTAACGAAGGTAGAGTCAATTTACGAGATACCTCGAAAATCTATGGATTATTCTCGCGAGAGAGACGTCGATCCGTCGAATAGTCGTCGATACGATACAACGTTAAAGAACGTTGAGATGTTTCAAGATATATTGAGGTCACGATCATGAAGACAGGTGCATGGATGAGATATACATAGTACATGAATGTATATCTGCGTATGCTGGTCTACCAAATAATTCGTCGGACGGGAATTCATCTCAACGGGGGCGCATCTGCTGACTGTAAATCAATAACAGATACCTGCTGTCGCGTAATTTGGCTACCGTCGCGTAGAATATGCGTACGCTCTCTCTCTCTCTCTCTCTCTCTCTCTCTCTCTCTCTCACACACACACACACTTCGAATATAGTACGCACTGAGTTCACCCCCTGAGGGGGTACCAGCGCCCCATGGCGCCGTAAGATAAATTCTCTTTGGCACTAATAGCCGTTAAATATTGGTTATGCACTTCATGGCGCGTGAACGTGGACGCACAGCAGCTCGTATATAATTTAGTAATCGCATTGCCATGATGCGCCCACCGGAGTACGTTATCGCGATGGTCGCTTTGCGAGAGGCACCGACTTCTCGTAAAACGGACTCTGGCTACGTCCCTCAGGGAGTCTTCTTTTTTATCACCTCAGCCGTACATATCACGAATATAAATATTGTTGTTAGAAACGAATGCGCGTTTTTATTTAACCGGTTAATTCTTTTCGAAGAAAAAGGGTCTCTCTCCTGTCTCGTCAAAATGAAACAAATCTTTGAAAAGAAATAAGATCGACGATTTATGTATATATGTATGTATGTATGTATGTATGTATGTATGTATGTATGTATGTATGTATATACGTACGTACGTACGATTAAAATAACAAATAAATGATAGAAATAATAATTCAATCTTATCGAATTATTCGAAATGTTTCTTCGTCGATTGCGCGCACTCGAATTTTTCGAGTTGGCAAACGAGAAAAAGAAAGTAGTCGAAGTCGCAATACGATCAGACAGTCTATCCGAAAATTTATCTCGGTGGATCGAGCCTGACGGAGCATAGGAACCTCTCGAAAATATTGTCGTCTTGGCGACTCGTACCAGTTCGAAGCTGAATTTTCTGGAATAACGAGGAAGAAGGGAAGAGTCGTAGACGTTCTTACCGCCATCTCTCTCATCCCATTTCTCGCTACCTCCGGCTATTCTATTCGAAAACGTTCGAACTGCGAGAAAGAGGTAGAAAACGTCGCTGTAGTTCGAAAGCCAAACTTTCGGAAGAAGCGTTTTGCATTTAACATCGACAACGTTCTATTTGCCCGCCCATCCCCCACCCTCTCTCCACCCCCTAATAACCACCATTCACGTAATGTATTATCCGTTTGAGATCGGCCATTTTCGAATTGTCACTTAGCAATTTTCGTCTTAGTTGTTATCGTAAAAGCTTCGATTAAGAGGAAACGGTAAAAAAATCATAATATTCGAGAAGAAAGTTACTCGAAAAGCAAAGGCTACCCTCGTTATCGCGCTAAACGCATAAATTGGCCCGAAGGAGAGTGTAGGTGTGGCCAAGGAAAGCTTGCCGAAAGTCAGGGAGACATTCGTTAGGTTGCTTGTATCACGTGCTCTTGTCAGTCCCCTTTACGTCAAGTTCAAATATGACTTGCTCTTTCACTTCGTTCTCCCTCATCCATTTTATTTCCCTTACTCCCGCTATATATATATATATATATATATATATATATATATATATATTCTCTATCTCTCTCTCTCCCTCTCTCCCTCTCCCTCTCTCTCTCTCTTCACTCTCTAATCTGTCTATTCCAAGTAGTAATGAGTTTAGATATGGGCCGTTGTCTCACAGTGCAAATTAACTACGAACCAATAATCTATCGTGACAGGTTGATCTTGACGAATCGAATTCGAGCGACTCGTACTTGAAAATTTTCACTTTTTTTCATTCTTAGGAAACTTTTTTTTTTCTTCCAACTCGAAAGTATTTAAATTGAAGGGAGAACCCCGAGATTAAAAGAGTCTTTCGTAGGATTTATCGGCGACAAGGGTCGTCGTCGTCGTTGTTTTTCCCAATCCTTGAATGTGTCTAGAAACGAGCGATCGTTTTAACGTTCATTTATGTTACGCTATATCGTGATATATGGTTTCTCGTAACACGAAGAGAGACGGGCCTTGCATGGCTTCGGTGTGTACTCGGCGTACAACAGTTTCCGCCGTTGTTAACGCGAGTCGCATTACAGAATTAAGCATTGAATAGGTCTCCGGCGAAGACAATTAGGATAGAACTTTTCGTGACTGAAAAGAATATTTTCGGTCTCGTTGAAGCTTAATATTCGTAATGGATACCTCCTCCTTCAGTCTCGTCTCTCTAAAAAAAAAAAAAAAAAAAAAAAAAAAAAGAAAGAAAAAAAAATTAGAAATTTAAAAAACTTTAAAAATGCAGAACTTGAGGATATTAAAAATTTTTAACGTGGGTATGCATATAAAATGCCTATGTATTTTTTAAATTTATCCCGTGTGCAACATTAAAGATTCGCTCGGATAAATGGAATATCGTGCCGGCGTATGACAAAATCGACGCAGCTACAATCCAACGTGCAACGAAGGAAAACCAGTTTACGACTTTTTACGATATAACGTTGCGAATTCGAGAACATATTTCTACCGAAGTATCGCATTATATAGAATTTGAAATAAAAAATTTCGAAGGACGTTTATCACGACGATTTCACTCAACGAGGATCGACCAAATGGCGTTAATCGAGAAACGTATAATTTGGTTTATCTACCTTTTATGGAATTATTAATCTTCGAACTGCTTAAGTATTTTCACTTCTTTTTAATATTTATAAAGCAAAGGCAAATCGTTTCACGCGTCGATATTTGAACGCATAAAATTTTCAACATCTCGCAATTCGGCGTTTTTATATTTATAATCAATTACAAATACTTAGTTTAAAATAACTCCGCGGTAAATGATAAATCTTGCGTGAAATGTGACTGACCATTAACATAAAAGTTAAAGCGTCAGTACTATTCTCCAATTAACTTGTATCAGTCGAGCGTTTATCGCAATGAACAATGTCAACGATTCGAAGTTCATGCAGCTTCGATTTCGAGAACGTATACTATAGTGACCCCTAATTGTACCTACATACCTCTAAATGTTGCGTCTGTTATGTTAAGCCCGATAAACGTGAACACGTATCTACGTTCTCCGTCAGCAAACATATAACAATATATATACATAGATCGATAAGCACGACATTTACCTCAATTTTCGTCGGCAATTAGTTCCCGCACAATAACATTTCTATTCTATATATATATATATATATATATATATATATATATATATATATATATATATATAAACACCAATATTAAAAATGTATTAAGAAAACCATATATGATATTAATGTTTTTCTATTGTTATTATTAAAATTTTTATTAAGAGATTTGAATCCTTCGTTCACAAGGTGGATTAATTTCAATTATAAAAGAAAAGAAAAGAAGTTTGTTTAATACTTCTGATATGTCTTTTGCAAGTGTTTATCGTTTTAAAAACAAGCACATATTTCCTTCGTCATAATTTGCTAATGAATGCTGTTACGAATGAACTATACCAATATTATCCCACCTCTCTTGGCAACGCTTTTTAAAACTTTTCTTGAATAAGAGTTTTCTGTTCTGATTGTTGCGTCCATGCCAAATGACGACTTTAATACGTATAAAACACACTTTATCCTCAACGAGGTTACTTCATTTCTGAGTTCAAATCCCGCCCTCCACCCGCACCACCGCACTTAATTCTTAATATCTCAGTAAAAATAAAGCATGTCTTAAAAACAAAAAACAAAAAAGTACACAGGATACAAAGTCGAATGAAATTTAATTTCGCAAGAAATTATATATATTTGAATTCTTATCGCATTGATGACGCGAATTTAAACGGACTTCGCGGAGACAGCGGAGATCACCGTAGTCGCGAAAAAAAAAGTCGAATTTGACTACAAAATTATGCGATTGTAATCGGTACAAAGATTTTTAACGTAGTGTTCGTAGAAAAAAACGATAATCCAATTTATTCATTTGTAAATATAATTGTATCCCAAGTTCTATCTGCGAGCATGTTGCGATATCCTACTTATAAAATCTCTTTAAAAAATTGATATACAAAGGGCAAAGTTTATAAAGCATACCGTGACCGTAATCGATAAATTATCTTTTCTCTTTTTAAATCGTATATCATTTAAACGTTTCCTTTTTCCCCCTCGATCTAAACGTTCCAAAGACTTATTATAAATTTAGTTACGAATAATACAGTATTTAGAATTAC